>CM069861.1:194305863-194905863 GCA_036172795.1 Pelodytes ibericus
TATTGGGAGCTCTTTATTCTGGCAGTTGATGGTGGATCTGCCAATTGATGGTTATTGGGAGCTATTTATTCTGGCAGTTGATGGTGGATCTGCCAAGTAATGGTTATTGGGAATTCTTTATTCTGGCAGTTGATGGTGGATCTGCCAAGTGATGGTTATTGCAAGCTATTTTTTCTGGCAGTTGATGGTGGATCTGCCACACAATGGTTATTGGAAGCTCCTTATTCTGTAGTTGATTGTGGATCTGCCAAGTGATGGTTATTGGGAGCTCTTTATTCTGGCAGTTGATGGTGGATCTGCCAAGTGATGGTTATTGCAAGCTATTTTTTCTGGCAGTTGATGGTGGATCTGCCACACAATGGTTATTGGAAGCTCATTATTCTGGCAGTTGATGGTGGATCTGCCAAGTGATGGTTATTGCAAGCTATTTTTTCTGGCAGTTGATGGTGGATCTGCCAAGTGATGGTTATTGGGAGCTCTTTATTCTGGCAGTTGATGGTGGATCTGCCAAGTGATGGTTATTGGAAGCTCTTTATTCTGGCAGTTGATGGTGGATCTGCCAAGTGATGGTTATTGGGAGCTCTTTATTCTGGCAGTTGAAGGTGGATCTGCCAAGTGATGGTTATTGGGAGCTCTTTATTCTGGCAGTTGATGGTGGATTTTCCAAGTGAGGATTATTGGAAGCTCTTTATTCTGGCAGTTGATGGTGGATCTGCCAAGTGATGGTTATTGGAAGCTCTTTATTCTGGCAGTTGATGGTGGATCTGCCAAGTTATGGTTATTAAGAGTTCTTTATTCTGGCAGTTGATGGTGGATCTGCCAGGTGATGATTATTACAAGCTATTTTTTCTGGCAGTTGATGATGGATCTGCCACACAATGGTTATTGGAAGCTCCTTATTCTGGCAGTTGATGGTGGATCTGCCAAGTGATGGTTATTGGGAGCTCTTTATTCTGGCAGTTGATGGTGGATCTGCCAAGTGATGGTTATTTGGAGTTCTTTATTCTGGCAGTTGATGGTGGATCTGCCAAGTGATGGTTATTGGAAGCTCTTTATTCTGGCAGTTGATGGTGGATCTGCCAAGTGATGGTTATTGGGAGCTCTTTATTCTGGCAGTTGATGGTGGATCTGCCAAGTGATGGTTATTGGGAGCTCTTTATTCTGGCAGTTGATGGTGGATCTGCCACATGTGTACAATAACACATCTCTTTTCAGGTTCAACGAAAGACCACTCACGGAATGGCTGCAGCCTTTGTGGAAGCGACCAATACTGTGAGCCGCATGACTACGATTACTGCTGCCCTTGTAGCTGGCATAAAGCAGAGCAGGAGAAACGGGACAATCCTGTGGAATACAACATCAAGATGTATGGGCACATGACTGTGTAAAAAAATGTACTGAACCCTTGTGACATGCAAGTCTTGTAATGTCTCTCTGTGTTTCTGACAGGAAAGCTAAACGATGCCAAGGGTTTCCTTTCCATGAGGTAATAATACGTTAGTAGTCATAATTCTATGTAAAATATGTGTTGTTTGTTTGTTTGTTAACCTTTTTGTATTATCGTTTTGTTTTTTCTTTTCTAATTTCCTACAGGTCATCGATGAATTTCTCAGGAACAAAAACAAATTGATCAAAGTGATCAAGTGGGTCCGACCCAATCTTTTGTCTTTTCAGGTAAGAATCCGTATTCCTTGGCATGTTTTGCTAATTTTTGTTTAATCGGTAATAATATTTGTGTGTATGTTTATATGCAATGTTAGAGACAGTGTTACTTCGCAAGGTGGCTAAATGGAGCGTCTTCCAGCAGAGGTAGAAGAGGTAAATACTCTCAAGGTGTAACATTAAAACGTTCCTGTATCTATTGCTACTCCGATTTTAATCGGGAATATATTTGGTGTATATATAAAGTAAGAAAGTATTATTTCATTGAGAAATTGGTGGATACATGAAATAGCCTTTCAAAAAAGGGGTAAGTAATTAATAAAGGGACACCTTTTTATCTGCTGCCACATTCTGTGATTATATTTATTACACATTTTATGAGTTCCCAGCAACTTTTTACCTTTGTTATTTATTAGACCTCATTATGCAGATTTTGTCAAAAATGTCTGTCCTGTTTTATGTAAAAGATAATACGGGATATGTAGGGAGGAGACCCAGCACTAGTAGAATACTATCTGTCTGTCAGGGTGTGTGTGGCCATTTGCTCTCATCATTCATCTCAGTCTGATAGGATAATATGTACAAATGTCTTTATTAGTCTTTAACACTCACTGACATATAAGGAAACGTCTGCTCAGACAATGCGTACAAGCCACAAAAATATGAACCACATAAATATTTGCTGGAATGGAGCTGGAATATTGGCCACAATTAAACACTATTAATAATGCCTATATATATATATATATATATATATATATAGATTTAACATTGCCTTAAACAGACTTCATCAATGTTTATGCTGTGAATGTAGTGGTGGTATAATTCACCGTAAGGTGACTGCATAATAAGCTAAAATTTATAAGGTGTCATTTTTAATGTATACTGTCTTATCATTGATTAATAATAATGATATAATTTTTTTGTGTGTTTAAAATGTGTGGATTTTAAACATGCATTACTGAATTAAACAATACACGGATCATTATATTTGAAATGAGAGAGATTTATTTTAGATTTGTGTTATTTTCTGCCAATATATAGAACTGTTAGGGACTTTTCTAGAAAGATGTATGTATAACAAATTGTCTAATATCATATCTATTCATTTAAACAAGTTTGAAACTAACGTGGGCAGTTTTTATCCGGCCCGGAGCTACTTCCTCCCACCTGTGCCAAGCAGCAGATGGTGAAGCAGTCTGTGCCAACAACATTGGCACAGACTGCTTGCTCCACCTCCTTGCACCACACTGAATGATCTAAGCACAGAGGGTCACGTGACAACCTGGCACACTGTGAAAAGTCAGCGTGGTGGGCAGGAGCGACAGAGTACATACCTGGGTGCTGGGGCAAAGTCCTGAGTGCATACCTGGGTGCTGGGGCAAAGTCCTGAGTGCATACCTGGGTGCTGGGGCAAAGTCCTGAGTGCATACCTGGGTCCTGGGGCAAAGTCCCGGTTGCTGGGGCAAGTTCTGTGAGTGCACACCTGAGTGCTGGGGCAACGTCCTGTGAGTGCATACCTGGGTGCTGGGGCAAAGTCCTGTGAGTGCATACCTGGGTGCTGAGGCAAAGTACTGCGTGCTTTTTTATTACATATGTGAAAAAAAATAATTAATTTCACCCGCGAAAATTTATTAAATGTACAATGTGGCCCTCGTACTAAAAAGTTTGGAGACCCCTGGACTAGAGGTTTTGGTAGCTGCTCAGTAGACATATTGTAAATTGGGAACATTAAGGGTTATTTTTGTTTCTTCATTTCATTACTAATGCCTTTGTTAGAAACGCCTGCTCAGACAATGCATACAAGCCACAAAAATATGAACCACAGAAATGAAAACACTACAATGGAGCCTGAATATAGTGGGAGCATTGACTACAAATAAAAACTATTAATAGTGCATTTATTTACATTTAACTTAACATTGCCCTAACGAAACTCCAGCAACTAAACAATGTTTATGCTGTGAATGTAGATAATTAAAGCTAATTTAAAATGATCTACCCATTGAATATAACTGTATAAAGTAAGAGAATACTTTAATATGTCTTAAATGTGTCCAGGGGGCGTCTCCTAATTATGACATCACCTATGTCTTGATATGTGAATAATCTACTTTCAGTGGGAAATAAGTCATTTGCATATCAAGTTGATGTCCTAAACAGGAGACACACAGCCTCGTTTAAAACTCATTTTCTCATTAATTAGTGCATTTGCTTAGAATTCTGCTAACACTATGCATAAATCATTTTTAGATATTTTTATTCAATACATTCACAGAATAAGCAATGGTTAGCGTCCCTTTAATAGGTTTGTATAGTGGGGGGTTTCAGGCATTAGCTGACGCATATAATCACGAATATGAACAGTAGTTCAAATTGTTGCAAGGAACCTATTAAATGGCTCTGTATTTTTTGCTGCTGTGGAGATAAGAGACTTGTCCTGTGTTAATCCATGTGTTAATGATCCAGTTCGCTATTTCTCAATGTTAAATTAGAAGGAAAGCATTCCTGCCAGGGAGAGATTACACTGTGTGTATATTACTACAACTGTGACTCGTTTACTAACTAGAGGGGGCTATTTAACACACACAGTATGTGTATATTCAGGGAGAAATATTATAGAGCACACAGTAGCCAGATTCCACGCAATGCGTGTCTTGTGCGCAGTGTGATCTGGTAAGAACTGTATTCGTAACCACAGTAAAACCAAGGGACTCTACTTGCCTGTGCGAGTGTAACCCTCGGCACAAAGTAGCCTCTTAGTTCTGACACAAGAAAAGGCAACTGAACCTGTTTCCTCCCAATATTCAGGCAGGTAGGAGCCTTTCATTTATATTTTGATTGAACAATTGCCAGCAAAACAATGGATTTATAATGGAGCTTGACCTACATTTATTTGTAGACCTTTAGAAGCCAGACGGACAAATCCAGTAGCCAACCTAGTTATTTTTAGGAGTCGGGAATGTCAGATCCCTTGAGGTTTATGTTCAGGTAGGTAGACAATGTAATAGAGCAGCAGGAAATGCTAGCAGAATGCTTAGTTGCATAGGGAGAGGTATTAGCAGAATACTTGATTGCATAGGGAGAGGTATTAGCAGAATTCTTGGTTATATACAGAGAGGTATTAGCAGAATGCTTGGTTGTATAGGGAGAGGTATTAGCAGAATGCTTGGTTGCATAGGGAGAGGTATTAGCAGTAGGAAGAGGGAAGTGCTCATGCCATTGTACAGAGCACTGGTGAGACCTCACTTGGAGTATTGTACGCAGTACTGGAGACCGTATCTCCAGAAGGATATTGATACTGTGGAGAGAGTTCAGAGAAGGGCTACTAAACTGGTTCATGGGTTGTAGGATCAAACTTACCAGGAAAGGTTAAAGCATCTTAACATGTATAGCTTGGAGGAAAGACGTAACAGGGGGGATATGATAGAAACATTTAAATACATAAAGGGAATCAACACAGTAAAGGAAGAGAGTATATTTAAAGGAAGAAAAACTACCACAACTAGAGGACATAGTCTTAAATTAGAGGGGCAACGATTTAAAAGTAATATCAGGAAGTATTACTTTACTGAGAGGGTAGTGGATGTATGGAATAGCCTTCCAGCAGAAGTGGTAGAGGTAAACACTGTGAAGGAGTTTAAGCATGCGTGGGATAGACACAAGGCTATCCTAGATATCAGATAGGGAACTGGGGACTAATAAAAGTATTTAGAAAATTGGGCAGACTAGATGGACCGAATGGTTCTCATCTGCCGACATATTCTATGTTAAACAATCAAAAAAAGGTTAGGAGCCAGCAGTAGTGATTAGTCAAGATGTAGGGAAAATTGTCATGAATCTACTAACATATAGTGAAATGCAAATGGGTAATATCGATATCCTACAAGACTCTAAAAAAAAAATAAAAAAAATTGGCCTACACAATGCATAGAATACCATGATAGTGTAATTTGTACATGGTACACGTTTAGATAACCATTTCTAACCATTGGCATTCCAGCTGATGTGGATTACATGTCCCATGATGCATAAAGTACATTTAAAGCCTTTGCACTGAATAGGAAATTGGTTAGATATATGTTTTTCTTCCATCAATACATTTCAGAGAAATGGAAAGATTTCAAGCCTCAACCAAAGCTCCTACACTTGCAGGGATTTCCTCCCCAGGTTACACCTCACGTGCTATAGGCATTTACCAGCTGTTGTGTGAATTTTACTGTATCCCCTTCCCCTCTCACATTCCCAATAATCTGCTTATCCAGGTGCTCTGTGCTCTACTGCTAGTAAAATAGATAGAGGGGTTGGATGACTGAAGGAAGGACATAGCAACACTGGAGAGATGTAAAAGGAAAGGTGTTGAGTCTAACACTAAACAGGACCTCCTCCCCTCCTTCAGTTGTCTTTTCTCCTGTGTGGTATTTTTTGGGGGCAGTAATTATGTCTTTTATGTGTACAGGCATTTATTCATCTCAGAAATATACAAAAAAAAAAAAGCAGACTTGCACTGTAAGGTTCATATGAAAGTACAGATTGAGTATCCCTTATCTGAAATGTTTTGGGAAATGATTTTGGCAGCACCAGCCCTATAATGATCTACATGACCTTAATCAGGGCCGGCGCCACCAGTAAGCAGCTGCCTAGGGCGCATTTTAGCTGGGGGCGCCGGAACCGTGCTTTAAAAAAAAAAAACCTCCCCCTTACTTACCTCCTCGCTGCTGCTCTGTCTCCGGTGCAGGTCCGTGGCTGTGAGGGAAGCGTTGTGCGCTCCCCTCCAGCCAATGCGCATACAATAAAGTTTGTTTATTTATTAAATAATCCTGGCATATTGGGTGGCTAAATCCTGGCATATTGTGGGGCAAAATCCTGGGATATTGAGGGGCATAATCCTGGCATATTGAGGGGCATAATCCTGGCATATTGAGGGGCATAATCCTGGGATAATGAGGGGCATAATCCTGGGATAATGAGGGGCATAATCCTTGGACATTGAGGGGCATAATCCTGGGATATTGAGGGGAATAATCCTGGCATATTGGGTGGCTAAATCCTGGCATATTGAGGGGCATAATCCTGGGATATTGAGGGGAATAATCCTGGCATATTGGTTGGCTAAGTCCTGGCATATTGTTGGTCATAATCCTGGGATATTGAGGGGAATAATCCTGGCATATTGAGGGGCATAATCCTGGGATATTGAGGGGAATAATCCTGGCATATTGGGTGGCTAAATCCTGGCATATTGAGGGGAATAATCCTGGCATATTGTGTGGCTAAATCCTGGCATATTGAGGGGCATAATCCTGGGATATTGAGGGGAATAATCCTGGCATATTGGGTGGCTAAATCCTGGCATATCGTGGGGGAAAATCCTGGCATATTGGGGGCAAAATCCTGGCATATTGGGGGGCATAATCCTGGCATATTGAGGGGCATAATCCTGGCATATTGAGGGGCATAATCCTGGGACATTGAGGGGCATAATCCTGGGATATTGAGGGGAATAATCCTGGCATATTGGGTGGCTAAATCCTGGCATATTGAGGGGCATAATCCTGGGATATTGAGGGGGGAATAATCCTTGCATATTGGGTGGCTAAGTCCTGGCATTTTGTGGGGCATAATCCTGGGATATTGAGGGGAATAATAATATGATAAGGGGGGGGAGCGCAATTTTTATTTTGCCTAGGCCGGCAAAAATCCTTGCACCGGCCCTGACCTCAATTCAGTGTGTTCACATTTTATTTATGTTATATAGATCATTTCCAGCAGTGGAGCTCCACGGTGCTGCCAAGAGGATCTGTCCGTCACACAGAAGCCCCTCCCTTGGCAGCACTCTGGGGAACTACATTTCCATTGAGCGCTGGCTCCACATTTACAGGACCCGGGAGAGGGGAAGCAAAGGAGCTTCACCACCGGGACGCCAGGAAGGTGAGTATCCCTTATCCTAACTCACCCATATCCAGAAAAAATCATTTGGATTTTGGTTCTTGGGTCTTCGGATAAAGAATACTCAACCCGTACATTTGTTTGTAACTAAATTCTATAATGGATATCAAATGAGGAAGAGAAAATGTAACACAGAGGGACAAAAAAAACAGAATGTAGAGTACTGTAACATGTACAGCAAGCAAAATAAAAACCACAGAATGCAAAGTGCAAAAGAACCAAAGACAGGGAAAAAAGGGAGGAAAAAGAAATAAAAATTATCTAGAAAAATTAAAAAAAATTAAATAAAATTCTTGTTTTTTTCTGCCCCATTTTTCCTCAATTCCCTGTTTTTTCTCCTCCTCTGCTTCATTGATATCCACAATAGACAATAGTTACAAATAAATATGCTTTCATACAAACCTTACAGTCTGCATTCATTTCTTATATTCATTCATCTCAGTTTGGTAGCGGAGACACTGTTTCTAGCTAAGATCTCACGGCTGATTTAGATTCAATTGTCACATCTAATTGCAAAAAAAATCCTCCCCCTTACTTACCTCCTCGCTGCTGCTCTGTCTCCGGTGCAGGTCCGTGGCTGTGAGGGAAGCGTTGTGCGCTCCCCTCCAGCCAATGCGCATTCATTAAAGTTTGTTTAAACTTTTTTTTTAAACAAACTTTATTGAATGCGCATTGGCTGGAGGGGAGCCTGGCATAATAATGTTTATTATGCCACACAATATGCCAGGATTTAGGATTATTAAATAATCCTGGCATATTGTGGGGGAAAGTCCTGGCATATTGGGTGGCTAAGTCCTGGCATATTGTGGGGGAAAATCCTGGCATATTGGGTGGCTAATTCCTGGCATATTGTGGGGCAAAATCCTGGGATATTGAGGGGCATAATCCTGGCATATTGAGGGGCATAATCCTGGGATAATGAGGGGCATAATCCTGGGATAATGAGGGGCATAATCCTTGGACATTGAGGGGCATAATCCTGGGATATTGAGGGGAATAATCCTGGCATATTGAGGGGCATAATAATCCTGGCATATTGGGTGGCTAAATCCTGGCATATTGAGGGGCATAATAATCCTGGCATATTGAGGGGCATAATAATCCTGGCATATTGGGTGGCTAAATCCTGGCATTCAATTACCTTCTATTCAATTACCTCATCCAGAGAGTGACACATTGTCTGAAATAGAGGAAACAGAACTAAAAGATTAACGGCCAACAAAATTCACCCTTCGCATTTAGCTGATAGAGATGGTGAACAGACACAAGGACAAGGAAGAGATCAGGGTCTATTCAATAAAGAGTTGCAGGGAATGGAGATTGGAGTTGGGAAAATTCTCCCATTCAGCTGCACTGGAGACATTTAAAGTATTTAAAGGTTTGAAATTCCCATTTAAATCCCTGCAACTCTCTCATTATGGAGTACACCCTATTACTCTCCAGCATGTCCTGTGTAAACTATCCTGCAGGTCTCTGTTAATAGGACTAGAACATACTACTGCTATATCACACAAATTTTTTGTACATTATGTAAACCACATATTACTTTATCCTAAATAGGGCTTGAAAGATCAAGGGGAGCCACTGCTCGGAAAATAGCTGGCTCCTAATATTTTTGATGGGTTTACATTCCTTGACTCCTCCAAATAATTTAGCTGACTTCTCAATTAGTCTGTAGATATTTGTCAAGCTCTGGCCTTGAGCAGATGACTATAATGGTAACTTTGTGGAATTCATGCGTTACGAGTTAGTTGTATGTTTTTGTCTTTTGTTCGAATTCTAAAGCTTATAATCTGAAACAGCGCTGAGCGGCGCAAAAGGGGCCAGGACTAAGGACAGTAGAAAAGGTTTGGGGGTGTTTTGGGAGCTTTGTAAATTCGTAATTTTTTCCAATTTATAAAACTAAATATAACAAAATTATAATCCAAACTAAATAACAAATGTGCAAAAAAGTACTTGTAAATATTTTGTAATTACGCTTAGTAATATGTCTGTGTGGATACATCTATTTTATATAATACAAGATTGTTTGGGGTTTTTTTTTTTTTTAATAGATGTTAGCCATGTGCTTAATTTCAGTCATAAAATGATTGAATATCCTGTCCACAGGAGGAAGGATGTGTGTTAAAAAAACATTCTAGCTAAACATGGAACATTCCGCTGGTTTCCGTGGTGATTTTTTATACTTCTAGAACTCAGTGGCGGAATTGTGTGTTCGGCTCTGTTTGTTTATGAATTTTCTTTTTGTCTGCGTCCGCTGCCTGCAGAATTATACTTTGGATCGGATGGAATGGCCCAGGCACTACGCGTGTGAGAAACTGCTGGCGTTGCTGACGTATTTCGATATGAATGAACGCAGGCTGGGCAGGCGACAGGAGACACAGCTGCAGGCCATTCGGTAATATAATGAGAGCAGTTTGAATTCCCTGCACGTCTCCGTATCATGCCTGATACGTTATTGCCTCTGCCAGACTGCTGTGTGTTAGATTTGACAGCCAGCAAAGGGGGCTGCTCCGTCTAGAAACAACATTAAATGAGAGCTCTGGTATATTTAGGAAAGAAAATTAAAGGACAACTACAATGTATTTTTCACTTGTGATTTTAAAATAGAGGCACAATGAAAAGTTAATTGCTCCTAGACTGAGAATCAACTGGCATTTTACCTTTTACAGTACATGCCAATTTATTATCCGACTGGTAGCTGCCATCCTTCCCGGGGAAACTGACAGCCCTGTCTAGTCGACGACTGTCTCTCTCTCTGCTTGTGTAGAGCGAGATCCCTATTTATGGGACCGCAGAGGTGACCTTAATCATACAGGGCTGCCTATTTCCCAGGGAGGCATGGCAGCAGCCAGTCAGAAGATAAACTGGCATGTACTGTCAAAAGTACTGGCATGTACTGTCATAAGTACTGGCATGTACTGTCATAAGTACTGGCATGTACTGTCATAAGTACTGGCATGTACTGTCAAAAGTAAATGCCAGTTTGTCCTCGGTCTAGGTTATCTCACAGCTGAGACACAGCACACTGACCGTGTGAATGCACGCGTAGCCAATAAGAAAGTCTGATCGCTAGTGTAGAGAGAGAGACTCGTTTTTTGCATGGGATCAGCAGACGGGACCTAATTATTCTCTGCTGAATATGGGAAATGTTTTACGGATCCTCCAAGCCTAAATTAATTTTTGGTTGTTTTGTATATCTTACTTTTTAAATGGATGTAATGTTTGCTGTAATTGCCGTTCGTAGTTTTCTATTTGTTTGGGTGTAACCTGTATTCTAACTTTCCTTTCAGCATTGTTAAGACCCGGATCAGGAATGGAATTCCTTGTTTTGAAATTGAATGGGTTACACCAGGTCTGTATTCACCATCTGGAGCAGATCCATCTGTAATAATAGCCCCAAAGGGAAAGTGCTGGTCTAAGGGGGACTAAGCATTGGAAGACATATTGGGGAGATTACCTGTTCAAATGTTTCTCAAGGAACTTGCTGTGTTGTACAGCAGGAGTGTTCACAGATGTATTCGGTGAAAAGCCTTGAGGTTAAGGGAAAGGTTTATGAATCTGGGTCTGATGAAGACTTCTGCAGATATCTTTTTTTTGGGTTGCTGCATCTAGAGGGACACAACCATGTCACACTGACTAGGCCTATGATAGGCCATTGAAGGGGAAAATTATTAGGGAAAAAAATGCAACTTTAGGCTATTGCCCTAATACTTGCAATAAACAACAAAAACATGAACAGTGGGTATTTATAAACTCAGGACAAATATTAGAAACTATTTAGACGGGGTGTTTTTTTTTTTTTTTACTGGTTGTAGAGGTGTGAAATATTCAGGTAAAGGTTAGAAAAGTGGTGGTGGTGGGGGGGTTCCCTTCAATTTTTCATCATATTTTATGATTTGTTTTTATAGTAAATTGTATGATGTGATGAAAATAATGGTCTCTTAAGCTAAAACCAGTATATGGCTTATGTGGGTACATTAAACGTGAAAGAGGAAAATTACAGCTAAACACAAACACTGCAGGTTGAAAATCAAGCACTAAGGGTTTTATTCATGAAAAAGAGAATTAGCAGTTTAAAGTATAGCTGAATTAGATTTTTTTCCCAACTCGGCTGCATTAGCCTTACGTTTGCAATTCTCTTGTCAATTGCTTGCAATTCCCTTTTTCTTTAATACATCCCTAAATGTCAGATCATGCACCTTTTGAAGAATCCTGTAAAAAAAAAAACCTGATGCTTGGTTTTTAGCCTTCCTAAGCAATGATATTCTCTAAACTATGAAAAGGATACATTTCAAAGTGCCAGCATCAGCAGATATTTAAAAGTCAGTTCATTACAACTTTTAGCATTTTGGCATTATTCCCTCTTTAAACCCTTGATATCTTTTATGTACATTCTATTACACATCTCTTTTGTCATCAAGTGGATTGCTACAAAACTTGGAGCCAGTCAATGTATTTTTGGAGAAGTCTTAGAGAGCGTATTATAGAAAATCAGCTCTGCTGTAGCATTTCCTTTCATAAATACTTTACAGAAATATTATATTTGTTTATAATGTGCATATTCAGCAGCACTATGTAATGTAGAGATAGATTGAATAGCTTATATAAAAAATATAGACTGTGTCGGCAGATAACACTCGTTCCATCTAGTCTGCCCAATCTTCTAAATACTTTTATTAGTCCCTGGCCCTATCTTATAGCTAGGATAGCCTTGTGTCTATCCCACGCAGGCTTAAACACCTTCACTGTGTTTACCTCCACCACTTCTGCTGGAAGGCTATGCCATACATCCACTACCCGCTCAGTAAATTAATACTTCCTGATATTACTTTTACATCTTTGCCCCTCTAATTTAAGACTATGTCCTCTAGTTGTGATAGTTTTTCTTCTTTTAAATATACTCTCTTCCTTTACTGTGTTGATTCCCTTTATGTATTTAAATGTTTCTATCATATCCCCCCTGTTACGTCTTTCCTCCAAGCTATACATGTTAAGATGCTTTAACCTTTCCTGGTAAGTTTTATCCTTCAACACATGAACCAGTTTAGTAGCCCTTCTCTGAACTCTCTCCAAAGTATCAATATCCTTCTGGAGATACGGTCTCCAATACTACGTACAATACTCCAAGTGAGGTCTCACCAGTGCTCTGTACAATGGCATGAGCACTTCCCTCTTCCTACTGCTAATACCTCTCCCTATGCAACCAAGCATTCTGCTTATACCTCTCCCTATGCAACCAAGCATTCTGCTTATACCTCTCCTTACACAAGATTAGACCGACAATGGGGGGGTCTAAAATGTGGTCCCTGTGTAACAATGTGCAGCCTAATTAATGTAATTCCCAATTTTCTTATTAGCCCTAGAAATGTGTAGTTTTATCTGTATAAAGTTGATGAAAACCATCTTTTTTTTCTGCTTTTTTTATATTACTGCCAAATAACCAAACCTTTTTATAAGGTAATTTAAGGTTCTGTCTGTTTCAGATAGTTATGTTTTTGCTGATGACCATCCTTCAGACACTCCGCTGGTGTCGGTTGAGGAGGAATCGCTATTCCAAGCTGCTTATCCCGAAATAGTTACCATGTATCACAAAGAAAAACTGGAAGAAGAAGAAACAAAGAAGCTAAAAAGTAAGATTCTGTTTGATTTGGTTCCAACTGGGGAGGGGAATTGCAGGGATTTCACAAGGGCATTTCAAACTTAAGCCCAAAATAGCCGAGTTGAAAAAATTCTATAAAACAGCTGAAGACAGAAATGTTACTATGCATTCAGGATCAAGAGTCAATTAGATTTGGGGGTTTTAGATGAAGTAGAAAACACTTAATCACTTAAAGAGCCTACAGAAGTAAGCAATTACTGATCTCTGGCTCGTTACATCCCTACACATTGGTACTACAGGTGGAGTATTGCTTATCCAGAAATCTGTTAAATGATTTGGCCAAAAGTTGCAAATTCCACACACACCTGTCTGAATGCAAGCGCACAACAGTTTATTCAGCGTCCAGCCCCGTTCATCTGCGATTTAGCCTCTATATGCATGCTCAGATTCCCTCACGCCCACAAAGGGTAATACAATGGCATGTGTGCAGACCTGACACGCCAATGGCACATTCCCCGCGAGGCCTCGCATCACAGCTACATCACAGTAATAGTGATTTATTTCCTCTATAGATTATTTGCATTGAAATGACTGTATTCCATGAGTGCTGAGAGGCTTTAATATACTTTATTGGTGCAAGTGATCCGTTATCCAAAATACTTCTGGTCCCAAGCATTTTGGATAAGGGATACGCAACCTGTACTACTTTGTGAGATGGACACGACTACCTGGAGAATCCACAGCCTGGATCAGGGTGTCCAACGTTCAACCATGAGCCATATGTATCCCCCCAGTGCGGCCCAACTCCCTTATCTACACATATATTATTAGTCCTATAAATGGGTAGTTTTGTCTCCCTAAAGTTGATTTAAAATCTGTAGGGTGATTTTGTATTACTGCCAAATAAAAAACATGTTTCTATGGCTATGAGGCATCTCTTCACCACTGCCCTATTTTACGCAAATTAACTAGTGCAGTAAATAATTAGTATGGTAATGCGTGGACATAGTGTATAGTACTGCGTGGATATAGTGTATGGTACTGCGTGGACATAGTGTATGGTACTGCGTGGATACAGTGTATGGTACTGCGTGGACACAGTGTATGGTACTGCGTGGATACAGTGTATGGTACTGCGTGGACACAGTGTATGGTACTGCGTGGACACAGTGTATGGTACTGCGTGGACATAGTGTATGGTACTGCGTGGACATAGTGTATGGTACTGCGTAGATATAGTGTATGGTACTGCGTGGATACAGTGTATGGTACTGCGTGGATATAGTGTATGGTACTGCGTGGATATAGTGTATGGTACTGTGTGGATACAGTGTATGGTACTGTGTGGATACAGTGTATGGTACTGCGTGGATACAGTGTATGGTACTGCGTGGATACAGTGTATGGTACTGCGTGGATACAGTGTATGGTACTGCGTGGATACAGTGTATGGTACTGCGTGGACATAGTGTATGGTACTGCGTGGACATAGTGTATGGTACTGCGTGGACATAGTGTATGGTACTGCGTAGATATAGTGTATGGTACTGCGTGGATACAGTGTATGGTACTGCGTGGATATAGTGTATGGTACTGCGTGGATATAGTGTATGGTACTGTGTGGATACAGTGTATGGTACTGTGTGGATACAGTGTATGGTACTGCGTGGATACAGTGTATGGTACTGCGTGGATACATTGTATGGTACTGCGTGGATACATTGTATGGTACTGCGTGGATACAGTGTATGGTACTGCGTGGACATAGTGTATGGTACTGCATGGACATGTCACACAATGATTTTTAAAAAAGAAAGAAAGAGAAAATGTACAGATTTTCTCCATCCACACATTTTGTTTCCGCCAGTACACTGTATAGATCATGGCATGTGCTCCAGATTGCTGTCCCTTTAAGGAATTGTTCAACCTTTTTTCCCAAACACACTCTGTGAATCTGTATGCTTGGGCTGTTGTTGGCGCTGCTGTGATGAAATATCAGTGCCGTTAGGAACTTGCTGAGCTGTGATGTGCTGTTTGCAATGAAGTATTTGGCGGTTCCAAAGGCTGACTCTGCTCATTTGCTTTTTCCCAATAAAGCACTTTCATAAAAGACCTTCACAATAATGTCTGTCTGTTTTAGAGTGGACTGTGAAACTACCCTACCTTGCTCTGCCTCTCCTTAACTCGTTGTTAATTATACTACAAACTGAATATACACAGAGTGAGATATATTGCAAACACCAGTAAATCCTGCTATTTAGCAGAGCATTATGTGAAAACCAACAGTGCTGTTTTATTAAGGATGTTACATCTCTCTATATTTTTTTTAGGTAAGAAAACCAAACCAAAGTCGAAGTTGACTCCTGATCTGGATGATGTCGCTTTATTGCTTTCTGAAATGAGCTTAAAACCAGCTTCAGAAGACCTTTCTCCGCCCAACTCGATGGTCGGCGCCACTGAAACCTTGACCTGCCCAAAGATCGCACCGGAATTATGTTTCCTCTCTTGTGACTCTCCTGTTGCTGTAGATTCTACAGAAAAGACAGAGACTTTGTTGGAATCGGAAACAGAGTCTGAGGTTTTCACCCTTGGCACTAGTGACCACGAGAGGAACATGAACGAATCATGTTGGTCACCAGAACAGTCCAGTATACAACAGTTACCTGACAATTCAACTAACCTCTCTTCCTTGATTTCTGAACTACAGCTGAGTGCCATCGACTGGGATAGCACCTCTTTTAGCAAGTCTCCTCAACCTGAGAGCCAGTCTTCCAGGATGGGTTGTTCGACTGCAGACGACCCTAAAACCGCCAACCAACCAAAAATCGCTGCTCGGAATCTGAATAAATGCCTTCAAGAGTTTACCGAGTCAAACGTCACAGCTCCGAAAAGTAAGACTTCTTCAGAGGACTCACAAGTGGAATACCAAAAGTTATCGTTGAAAGAAAGAATACTTTTAAAAAATGCATGTCAGTTCAGTGTCCCTTACCCTCAAGTTCCCACTGGTAAGCCTTTTGCCATGCAGATTGTGCCCCTGAGTCTTCACAAGACAGAATCTGTAGAATCAAGTTCTAACTATGTCCCCACGCCTTCAGTTGGTGACTGTACGAAGGTAAATAAGCAAAGGCATGAGCAGCAGATGGTACCAAGACAGTCGGTTCTGGAAGAAAATAAGAAACAAACTGTTACAGCCATAAAACCAATCAACAGCATAGGCACAAACACTCATCCTCTTGAAGCCCCTGCTTCAAAGTCAAACAGTTTTTTACAGGATCCTAAGAAGTTATCACTTAAGCCTACGAATAGGCCCTATGCATTTGTAAAAGATCCGAAGAAGACATCCAACCTCCCCACGAGAAATCTGTCAGAAAGCAGTATTTCTAACAAGCCCATAATCCCAGTTGGCCCAAAACTGGCTATGAAGAAGAGTGTCTGCCAACAGGTGGTCTTCTCTAGTGAAGACAGTGACACAGAGGAATCCACAGATAAAAGACATAAGTCTAAGTCAAAGAACAAGACTTCAAACATATTGAACAATCACAACCCGAAAGTGGAAAAGTCAAAAAGAGTGCCACCAGTGAGCAAAGTGGGCCTTGCCATGGACAATCATATGAAAGTCTCATTACCCATCTCTAGTATTGTTCGTAGCGCCAATGTAGAGCACGTACTACATCGTCCCGAAGACAAGACGCCCAGTAAAACTACTGGCGAGGATAGTGATGGAGATGACTCTATTGTCTCTATAGACAGTCCACTGCCTCTGGCTGAAAGACTGCGACTAAGGTCCTTACAGAATTGTTAGTGTTCTATTTAAAGGATCAGACACTCTAACGTGTGTACTTAGCAAGCAGAACCACTTGGAAATGGGGTGAAGGACATTGCACTCGTCATAAAAAAAAATGTTTGTAAAATACGTTTAGAAGCTTTAGGTTTTTATTGATTTCACCAATGCTTCCATCTTTACCACTTTACAACGTGGACACTCATTCAGTGGCCATTGTTAATTTAGTTTTAAAATAAGAGTATATAATAATATTTTCATTCCAAAGTGTATTCCTCTTATTATCCTTATAAGTTGTAGTCACGCCCTCCCCGCCGTGCCTTATGGTTGGGCTTTTAAAATCAGCTGGTCTTTTAATTGTTTAATACACTATGTACAGTGACTGTTAAGCTGATGTGGTGGCTCAGAACTTCCTTTCTACTGTGGTCAAATTTTAAAATGTGTGTTTTGTTTTTTTTTTTCTGCTATGGTTATTTTGTAATATTTAAATTATGAATAATGTACGTAAATTAAATTTTCCAAATCTTTTGTGTGCTGTGATAAAGCTTCAGCGTCGCAGCTCCCCCTATTTTACAGATGTTGCGCATGTTTCTAAAATATGTGTAAATGCTCTTTTATTTTTAGCATAAAACTATTTCCTGTGCTCCTGTAGTTATACATTGCAAATAATTTCACAGGGCGTTTAAATGCAGTAACATCCAATAAGTAAGGTTTTGGACATAGGCAGGACTGTTGCTATGGCAACACAATTATTTTTATATATATATATATATATATATATATATATATATAAACATAGAATGTGTCGGCAGATAAGAACCATTCGGTCCATCTAGTCTGCCCAATTTTCTAAATACTTTTATTAGTCCCCAGTTCCCGGTCTTATATCTAGGATAGGCTTGTGCCTACCCCACGCATGCTTAAACTCCTTGACTGTGTTTACCTCTACCACTTCCGCTGGAAGGCTATTCCATACATCCACTACCCTCTCAGTAAAGTAATACTTCATGATATTACTTTTAAATCGTTGCCCCTCTAATTTAAGACTATGTCCTCTAGTTGTGGTAGTTTTTTCTTCTTTTAAATATATATATATATATTTATATATATTTAACTTTATTTGCAGTTTTTAGGAGATAGGAAGAGTTGAGGAAAAAACTGATTAGGCAGATCGGTTTCTTTTGATGCAATAATAATCTAGAAATATTTTTGGATACCGTAGGTTGCACTGGCCATTTAATGGATGGTGACATTTGAACCACCTCTTTAGTATTAGTAACATCTAATATGTTCTTACTGCATAATACATAGAGTAGTGTAGGCTTCCACGGCAAAGCAGGGTAAATAGCCATATAGTTCTGTTATCGTTAACGTGATTGCGTCATTGCATTGGCGCCATGGCATCATGTTGGAACTCCTCTCTGAAGTTGTTTCCTGCAGAGGGTGCATTCCAGTTTCCTGTCTGTCCTCAAATTAACCTCTTTGGAGAGGGTGAACATGTGGAGCAGGGCTTCCACAATTACCTTGATTTGATGTCATCTTTTATAATCAGACCTCAGATAGAGTTCTGAATGTAAGACTGGGATCCAAGTCCCCTGCAGAGCTGCAGGGGACCTGGATCCCCCTTGCATGCAGCCCGTGGGTGTCTGTGTCCGGATTTCCTCCGATGCTGCCCGGGACTTCTACAACGGAACGCCGGGGTCATGTGACCTAACAGTGTTCCACCATAGAAGCCCAGAGCAAATACAGTATATACTGACAATACCGTATTTGGAAAAAAAACTACTTGTCCAAGGGACTAAAACGATAGCCAAATCTACTTGTCCGGAGACCAAAAATATTTTTTATCAGATCTGTAATTAAAGGGACTGTATCACCTAAACATTATACTGTAGAGAATAAAATATGATTGAAAATTATCAATACATTGATGGCAGACCTGCAAGCTAATGCCTATATTAGGAGAGAAAAGTATTTTAAATGTGTCTGTTTGGTCTCCTGCTTATGACATCACCTGTGGCTTGATATGCAGATATAACGGTTTTCAATGGGACATGTCTAATATACATATCAAGTCACAACTAATGTCATTTAAAAACACATATTTCTCCTAATTTACAGTCACAGTATCAGCAATGTTTAGCTGATAAAGTCCCTTTTTAATACAGTTCTGAATGAAATGTATATCAGCTGTGACATGACATGTCCCATTAAAATCCATTATATTTGCATATCAAGCCACAGGTGATGTCATCAACAGGAGACTCCACAGACACATTTAAAACACATTTTTCTCCTGATTTAAGAATTTTCTTGCCATTTTGCTAACACAATGTATAGATAATTTTCAAAATTGTTATTCTCTACATTCACAGTAAAAACAATGTTTAGGTGATACAGTCCCTTTAACAAGATACAGACACACATAGAGCAAAGCCATGCTTCATTGAAATAGCAGTTTTAAGTGGTAGAACTGTGTAAAAAAAAAAAAAATATATATATATATATATATATATATATATATAAATTGAATCCCTTTTTAAGGGACTTTTTTTTTTTTTTTTTTACCTCAGCCTTGTAAGTATAAGTGAATAAATTGTGCTAATGAATAATGTAATCCTTGCCTTGTTTAGTGTATGTATGTTCCAGCTTGTCTGGCTTGGTGTATTTGTGTGTTGAAGTTCTGGAATGTTGTTTTTTTTTTTTTTTTACCTTTGTCACAAGAAGGTATGAAGAAAAGTGGAGATGTTTTTCTTTTGCCTTTTGTCACTGACCTGCTAGACATGGAGCAACACTTTTGAATGTGACCTGATAAGTATATCCACAGGTTCTATCAAGTGTTTGCTTCCTGGGGAACAAAGTGCTAAAACAACTAGGGAGTTTTATGGTTTTGTCACCAACACTGGGTCTTAAAGAAGACTTATGTATGTTAAAAACAGGGGGGAATCTCTTTTATCTGAGGATATAATACAGCAAGGATCAGCACCTCAGCAGACTTGAAAAGAATATCCAGCCACCTTTTTTTTCCCTCTCTATTTGTAAATGTATCTGTCTGCAATCTACAAGTAATCCCAGTGTAAGAGGAACAAGTCTTTTGTTTTATATCTGCATTTATATACATGCATGCAGAGAGGCACACAACCAACTTTGGGCATTTTTCAAGACAAAACTGGTGCTATTTTAGGAAAAAGTACTAAAATAGTAGTAATTACCATGGAAACCAATGGAATGTATTGGCACTTTTTAAATTAGCACCTTTTTTTGCCTTTAAATCTGGCGATTTCTGTCTAGGTCTGAACGCCAATTGTCTTTGCTATTTCTGGAATAAATATTTAAAGCTGACTTACCATCTATATGAGGGGTCTAGGACACTTCATCGCTGACAGTTCAGCATGACAGTTGGAACGCTGAACTGTCAGCAATGAAGAATAACGCGGCCGTTTCATCGCGGACGCGGCTATGTAAGGGCTGACAGTTCATCGCTGAATTGTCAGCTCTTACAAATGTAAAAGTAAAAAGAAAATAACCTCCCAATAAATGATCCCCCCCAAACCCCAATACTAAAATTAAACCCAATACTAATACTAACCCCCTAAACCCTAATACTAACCCCCGAACCCTAATACTAACCCCTAAACCCTAATACTAACCCCCGAACCCTAATACTAACCCCTAAACCCTAATACTAACCCCCGAACCCTAATACTAACCCCCGAACCCTAATACTAACCCCTAAACCCTAATACTAACCCCCGAACCCTAATAATAAAATTAAACCCTAAAAACGAATACTAACCCCCGAACCCTAATACTAACCCCTAAACCCTAATACTAACCCCCGAACCCTAATACTAACCCCCGAACCCTAATACTAACCCCTAAACCCTAATACTAACCCCCGAACCCTAATAATAAAATTAAACCCTAAAAACGAATTCTAACCCCCTAAACCCTAATTCTAACCACCCTAAACCCCAATACTAAAATTCTAATTGTAATACTCTATCTTCTAACTCTAACACATTAAAACTCACCTTTAGCGATGAAATGTCCCGCAATGAAATCTCCCGCGACGACCTGTCGTGTGGTGAAGTGACGGCGGTGAAGCGGCTGCGCGGATGCAGCTGCCATGAAGTGTCGCATCCCCCTATATGAGAGCGCACCCCTCTCTATGTGCCCAGATGTCACTTCATTATTTTATTTTTTTACATTTAATTATTTAAGAAAAACCCAGAACTATAACATGAATACCCTTAGTGTAATGATAGTTTGCGTTTATTAATGTTAACCTTGCTTAATATAATTAGTCTAATTTTAATGAGATAGTATATTATAATTATTAGCAAGCGAGGCTACAAAAAAAAAAATGGAATATATTTCTGTTTTTGCTCCCTGTATACTCACAGAACGATTCAGTTCAAATTCCAAAGTTTTAAAAAAAATACTAAAAGTTCCAGATGAAAAATAAAATGTTAAATTTTGTTTGCCATTTGCTGTCACCATGACACATTCTTCAAATCTAGAAAATAAATCTAGTGCAGGAGAGTCTCAGTATATGTAAAATAGGAATGCCTGTAATCTGAAGAGATCATTCTCTACATGAGCAAAATAATTTAAGGGTCTACTCAATAAAGAGGGAATTGAGATGGGAATCTCAAACTTTAGGCCAAAGTAGCCGATTTCAGGATGCCCTTGTACAAAACCCTCGTGGCAACTATCCCGCAGGTCTCTGGTAATAGGATTAGAACATACTACTGCTATATCAAACAAGTGGTGGGCTATGTATAATATGACCATATAATGTGTCTATTGGATACAGCAACATGGCTGGAATGTCCAAAGACTTATCAGTGTCCACCCAAGGTCATAATGAGTTTGCTTCTAAAATCACGATACATGTTTGTGTTGTGCTATGATAAGTCATCTAGAAAAGGAGCATCATCTTGGAAAACAGTAGCAGTAGGAGGATCAGATCATTTAACATTGAAGCAGTCTGTCTGATCCCCCTGCTGTAGGCATCTGACTGCTAGACAGGTGTGTGACCTTCACAGGTCATGTGAAGCATTGTGGGAAATTACGCTACACCGAGCCATGTTTCTGCAGACTCGAACCAAAGTGACACCGAACAGCAGTTAAAGAAGCTGCAAAACAAGGAAAAAGAGTCTTGTGGTGCAAAATACCTGACTTACTCTGCTGCAGAAAATAAAGTCTCCTTACAGCGGCCAGATGCTGTGCCTTCAAAGGGAATCTGTCACTTCAATACTGTTTATACTTTGAATTTCAAAAAAAAAAAAAAAAGTTATGGATTGTCAGAAGAGAACTGCAAGTAAAAAGCATAAATTACAGGACAACTGTAGAAAAAAAAGTTCTGTTTAATTGAAATATGGCATCAAGTGTAGGCATTTTATATAGAAATGCTTTTATGAAAGAATACAAATAAAGGACCTTATTCAGCCATCTTACATGTCTGCCCCCTGAGAGAACTATATGGAGTATAGAAGGCTTAATAAGGAACATTATTTGTATTCTTTCATTAAAAAAATAATTATAAATCACCTACACTTGATATAATGTTTTTTTATTAAACATAAGTTACTGAATCTCAGGAATTTCCTGTTTATCACCTGGTGGCTTAATATGCATTTTTTTTTCCTGGCGTTCATGTAAAATAGAATGTTACACACATATTTACCCCCACTGACCTCTACTGATCTCTATGGGCCAGTTCCTGCCATATTTTGTTTATTGCTTTTTATTAAAAGATACATAGATTTATAACTGAACAATCCAGATATAATAACAGTTATATGATGCATTTTATATATTCTTATTGAGACATCAGAAAAAGAAAATAAAGAAACTTAAAAAAGAAAACAAATCAAATAATTTAACTATGTGTCTTGTCATTTGTCCCACATTATTACCATTATTTGGAGAAAGAACAGAGTATCTGCATTACAACTGTACAACTAGCGTAAAACTGTATTCTCTGATGTGCAAATTAAAGGCAAGGTAGTTATGGTATATGGTAAATGTCATTAGTTTTCTATAACAATGTACACATTTAGCAGCAGGCACAGAGGCTAATTCCAAGATTGTCTGCATTTTGCATGCTAGTGATCGTAAGTGCAACTTTTACCAAATGCATTTATTACCTGTCACACTGGAACAGTTTATTGATGAAGAAAGTCACAAACTACACATAATTAAGTGTCCTGTACCTGCCTCAAATCACTTATTACATTTGTACTTAAACTATCTCTTTATCCTGTTATCATTTCAGTTTGTAGACATCAAAGCCAGCAACCCCCCCCCCCCCCCCTATTAGCATGTGAGAGTGCAATCAGGTAGCCCCCTGCCTCAGCCAATACACAGGAATGAGAGTTCCCTTAATGATAAGAGAAAGTGACTATGTTATAAACTCCAGGGCTGTAATCCATAACATGGGAATCAGGTTGCATTTTAAAGGACAACTGCCAGCAAAAAAAGTTATATGAAATAAAAAAAGAGTTACAGAAAGAACACTAATAAAATACCTTATTGAGTGATCCGTACAGCTCTATCAGGATCCTGGGTCAGATTGTTGAAAGATCTGACCAAACATTCTAAACATGGCCGCCCCCTGATAGTGCTTTATGGAGCAAAGAGGACTCTTCCACTAAAACATTTTTATTTAAACTTGATTCAATCTTTCAATTAAGCAATTTTTGCCCAACGTTGTCTTTTTATTATATGATAATATTAGTACTGTTATCAGGAGCGGATGCTCCACTTAGGGTTGCCACCTTTTCTTCAAAAAAATACCTGCCTTGGTACTGTCTCCATTGACTTAACATAGGCCTGATGCCAATTTTTTACCGGCCTGCCGGTAAAATACCGGCCAGGTGGCAACCCTAGCTCCACTGAGCCTCGCTGAATATTTCTGGGGTGTGTGTGTTCCTAACAGTGAGATAGACGGCAGCTGTGAATTCGGCAACACACTCTGAAAATTCATATACTGTTAGTGCTGGTCGAATTGGTAATAAGAGTGAGTGACTCTGTTGCTGAATTCGTAGCTGCCGTCGGCCCCTCGGATGTATCTCGTATATTTCCGGGGGTTTGTGTCTTGTCTGTTCGCAGCACACAAACCCCCAGAAATACACAAGATACATTATGCCCCGGAGTGACAGGTGTGCTCCGGACTGGCAGCACACCTGTCACTCAGGGGCACTATATACCCCTAACTGTTATACTATAATGTTATTATAATATTAGTACTGTTATACTATACAGATATAAAAATATTAGAACTGATTACCTGTGACAAATGTTAAACCCAGTTTCAATAAACTAGTCAACAATCTACACAGTGTCAAAAAACAAAAACAAATGCAGTGATGTGTAGTAATTACATTCTTCTTTTTCTTCCAGAAACTTGGCCTTTAAACCCCATAACCACAATATGGACAGGTAGCGCTACCAAAAAACAGGTGTGTGCAGCTGCAAATGTACAGTAGTGATATGAATAAAAAAAACAGCACTGAGAAAAGTGTCAGGAAAGAGGTAAAAAAAAATAAAACCTTTAGATTGCGCCTTTTTTGTCCATCCCGACACTTTTATCTGCTCAAATTCAGTAATCGATTATATCCATCTCCCCATTAAGTGTAATAAGTAGAATTGTTGGTTTAAAGTTCCTAGCGTTAGATTAATACAAAGGAATAGTGTTGCAATAACATGCACCATGCAAGTGCTGTAGGAGGGCATACAACAAAAGAAATGAAATCTATTCTGATGGCTGACTGTAGTATGTGAATTTGCATCCCAAAGATCTGCAGACCTCCCCACTTATCATCAACTAGTTTGTTGTTGTTTTTTGAAAGACAATTTAGCTGAAGGCTGATAATTCTCAATGAGGCTAAAGTCACACTTGAAATGTTCATTTTCTAACTTAGCACTTTGCCGTCTCCTTTGAACTGTTCCATTTCAAGTCCCACTTAAAATCTGGCAGGTCTATATAAAAAGGGTCTCACTCCCCACCCCCAGTAGCAAACTGTCTACACTCCCCCAGCACAGCAAGCTGTCATTTGTTGCTCCTGTTCTTTCCACGAAAAGGTGGTCTCTGCTGGACTTTGGGTTGGGAAATCTCTCACTTGGTCTATCAATGGAAACAGCACACAAACCCATTATAAAGATGGAAGAGGACTATGTCTTGGGTTCGGACTCTGACCCAGATTCCGCGTACATGTCCAACTCTTGGGACTGGAAAGACACAACTGATAACTACTCATTGAGCCAAACTCCATCTCCCCAGAGTTTGTCCCCTTCTGCATCTTCTGAGTCCCCATTCTCTGCATGTTCTCACCCATCAGGATTGGAGGAGATGTCCTTTGGTGGGGAAATGGTGGCCTACAGATTGCTGCCGTATCCTTCTCATTGTCAGTATGACCTGGCTGCAAGCACAGAAGGACTTGTCAAACGGGAGCGTGGCTTTGAAGCCACAATGACAGCCCAACGCAGGAGAAAGGCTAGTGAGAGGGAGAAGATGAGGATGAGGGCGATAGCTGATGCTCTCCATACCCTACGCAGCAATTTACCTCCCGTCTACAGCCAAGGTAGGCAACCTCTCACCAAAATCCAGACCCTGAAGTGCACCATCTCCTACATTGAGGAGCTCACATATATTCTTAATAACACCAAGGGGACATAGCTGCTCAAGTTAGTTGCTGACAATGACTGTTTATGAAGTTGAATGCTTGAGAACTGAGGGCCAGACTATTCTCCCTGCCAACTGTTCTTCTGGATGTAGACATATTCTGAAGGCCTTCCGCTCTAGAACACTACCAAGGAAGGATGTTCTGAGAATTCTATTGTACGGAACACTATGGAACTTGCAATAACCAATAATCCACGTCTGTTTGTGAAGACAACTTTTCCCCTGTGTGAACAAGACAATTGATGATCATTTTGTGACAGTGGTGGATACCAACATGGTGTGTTTTGTATATAAGAAATGTGTTGGTCCAGAATTGTATTGCACATTTGATTTACCTATTTATACGAATACAGTGTTTATATTAAACTCTAAATGAAAGTAAAGCATCTCAAACCTAATTGTGTGTTTTGCTTACACTTTAATCATTTATGTTGAGTTGATGTGGGGTTACCAGTTCTTATAGACCATAACATTTTAAGAGTTAAAATATGGGGTTTCAAACAGTTAATACATATCCTGCCTCTAAACATATTGATGGTTGATGTGCAATAGAAATGTGGGAACAACTGAGGTGATAATTGTATGTCTATGTGTGTGTGTATGTGTGTCTTAACTATACAGAAAAATAGATTGTGACAACATTTTAAAACCAATTGACTTTATAATAAAGTTCAAAGAAACATAGAAAGCATTTTCTGAATGCTTTCATTAGTCTCTAGCCTTATTTTATAGCTAGGATAGCCTTGTGCCTATCCCACGCATGCTTAAACTCCTTCACTGTGTTTACCTCTAACACTTTCGCTGGAAGGCTATTCCATGCATCCACTACCCTCTCAGTTAAGTAATCCATCTTGATGTTACTTTTAAACATTTGCCCCTCTAATTTGACTCTTGTCCTCTTTATGTATAGAAATGTTTCTATCATATCCCCTGTCTCATCTTTCTTTCAAGATATATATATGTCTTAGGGATAACTTTTTGTACCTGGTAATTGCCTTTTGTGCTTCCAATGGAAGGTAATTCCAGGTATATGTACTACACTTTCTGTAACATGATATTTCTCTCTAGTCCTTCTCCTTTTTTTAAAAAATGCTCAACTTCTTCAACTTGATCAAATTAAACCAGACGGTGGTGAAAGTAACAGCATGGATCAAAATAAATACTGCAGGAAGCTCCCCATTTTTGGTAATAAAGCTTTGGGATAAACATATTAGGATCTATTCAGTACAACATGAGTTACAGTTCACATTTATAGTTCTTCTCATCAACTTAAAGGACAGTTAAACCTGGGGGAAGCAAGGGTTAAAAAAACATGTCATTCTGCCAAAGTAAACCAGATGTGTATTTTTATAGTGCCACACGGTTAAGATCCCCTTTGCTGATCTCATGTAAAAACTAGGATGCAATAGCAGAGACAGTCGCCGACCTGAATGGGCGGCCTACTTCCGGGGGAAGCATGGCAGAGGCCGGTCACGATAAACTGGCATTTACAATCAAAAGTATTTTGTTCACTTGTGCTTCTATATTCCAGCTTTACTCCCATTATTCTCAGCCAACCTGTCTTCAGGTAAATGTTAGGTAGTCTTAAATTAGAGGGGCAAATATTTAAAAGTAATATTAGGAAGTATTACTTTACTGAGAGGGTAGTGGATGTATGGAATAGCCTTCCAGCGGAAGTGGTAGAGGTAAACAATGAAGGAGTTTAAGCATGCGTGGGATAGGCACAAGGCTATCCTAGATATAAGATAGGGAACTGGGGACTAATAAAAGTATTTAGAAAATTCGGCAGACTAGATGGACTGAATGGTTCTCATCTGCCGACACATTCTAAATTCCTAATCTCAATGCAGAGTCAATGTTTCTAAACATTGACTTTGCCTCCAAGTCACTCTTCGTACGTCACATACTGATTGTGAAGTTCAGAGAGTGACAGTCATCTATTACTGTGATCGGTGTGTTTCCTACTTTATGGCACTCATTTTATTTTTTCTCGTTTTTTTGTTGTTGCTATTTTAAAGGTTTTTTTTTTAATACATTAATTATATTATCAGAATATATTAATTTAACTACAGTTAACCGTGGCAGACCCAATTTTTTAATGATTTTCCTCCTTCTATATCAGGGGTGTCCAAGTTTATTCTGCAAAGGGCCACTTCGCTAGAAATGTATACTTGCGTGGGCCGCATTCATTTTTCATTCATTCAGAGAATAATATACATAATTATATACATGTGTGTGTATGTATATATATATATATATATATATATATATATATATATATATTTATTTATTTATTTCACACTTATGTGCAGTGGTCACATTAACTACAAACACACACATGCATACACAGTCACACTTACCCCCCCCCCCCTTCCCACACACACACAGTCACATTTACCCTATGCACACGTACACATGTATACACACATACATACACTTACCCCACACACATACACATTTATACACACACACTCACATACATACATACACTTACCCCACACCCACTTAACATGCACTCACATAGATACACATTTATACACACACTCGCATACATACACATTAATACACACACACACTCACATACATACATACATAGTTACCCCACACACACACACACACTCACATACATACACATTTATACACACACACACTCACATACATGCATACACTTACCCCCACACACACACACATACACATTTATACACTCACATACATACATACATACACTTACCCCACACACACATTGATGCACACACACTCACATACATACACTCAACCCCCACACACATCCACATTTATACACACACTCACATACATACAGTTACCCCCCCTCCCCACACACTCACATACATACACACACTGTTCAAATCAACACACTTACCCCCCCTCCCCCCCCCACACACACACACACTCACATACATACATACACTTACCCCACACACACACATTGATACACACACACTCACATACATACATACATACATACATACACTTACCCCCATACACGTACACATTTATACAGACACTCACAAACATACATACACTTACCCCACAGACACATACACATTTATACAGACACTCACAAACATACATACACTTACCCCACAGACACACACTCACATACATATCTTACCCCCCCCACACACACACATACATACACTTACCCCACACACACACACATACATACACTTACCCCACACACACATTTATACACACACACACTCACATACATACACTTACCCCACACACACATTTATACACACACATACACACACTTACCAAGCAGTTTTCTTTTTTTTAAACGGGGCTGTGGGCTCCCCGTTTTCTTCATGCTGCCAGTGCACTTCTTCCCCCCCTCTGACCTTTGCACATGACCTCACGCGCAGGGTAGAGGAGAGGATATGCGCACGAGAGCAGCACCGCTGCTGCACACCGTATGGGAAACTGTATTGGGAAACGAAGTTCCCCGACACAGCTTCTCGTGCGGTGTGCAGTTCGAGGTGCGGCTACCGGAGCAGAGCTCAGACGGGCCGCACCTCGATGCCTGGCGGGCCGCATTTGGCTCTCGTATATATATATATATATATAGGAAAATTGCATTGTAAGAGGAAATATTGCATTAAACAGCCACATATAAAAAAAAATTGAAAAATCGCTGTGATCATTGACAGAGGAAAATCTCTTGTCCTTAAGGGGTTAATCAGGAACTAATACAGCTTTCAAATCAGATAATATTGCACAAACAAAGCTATTTGCCCCTTTTTGTTTCCCTTGGGGGACTCTCTGACCTCTCCTTGTGAAATTTCCTGTGAATTATAAATATTCTCCATAATGTATACACCACACTCCTGGCTTAAGTTTATTATGGGCTTTAATATTCCATTGATTGTTTTATTTCTTGCAAAGTATCCTGTTTCTTCCTATTTAAAAGTCACCTCATCTCTCTGTGGTTAGATCATAGTGTTTTTCAGCTACTGTATCATCAAATAGTGAGCACAGCTGGTGAATGTCACCTCTGTGCTGGCATTAGTCATAGAGGCAGAATAATTCAGATCAGCTCCATACCTTCCTATAGGGGACACATTCACTAGAAGTTCAGTTGAGGTGAAATGAACATTTCATCACACTGACTTAAGTATCTTACGTGAAGAACACAGTTGACCCATATGCATTGTTGAAAAAGTAAGCGAATTTTAAAGATGTAGCTAAACATTATCCAGGGCCAGTTAAGCTCTTCAGACAGGAGAAGGCCACGATCCTAAAATCTTCAACAAAATTTGGACTCAGTGGCCCACTCACACTAGAGACGTGCGCTCTTCATCCCCTATATTTTCCTCACCTCTCTCTCCCCTCCCTTCTTTTTCCCTTCTCCGTTTCCCTTTGATTTCTTTGTTTTTCTTATATATATTTTATACTGTGTGTTTTCTTTGTTCGTGTTGATTCGTATATACTCTACAAATGACTGTACTGACACCAAGGTTGAAAACTTATACAAATAAAGATTTAAAAAAAAAAAACAGGAGAAGGTCACTGCATTCCTTGGATTATATGGATACTAAAAAAAACAAAAAAAACCAAAAGAAGAGATGTTTGTAAATTATAACAGGAAAAATGTGTTAGAGTAATCATATTATCTATCATTCTAAGACTACATTGGTAAGTTATTTATAACAGGGAGTTAATTCAAATTTACAAAATAGTAATATTTTTATGAATTTTGTGATATTTCTATTTTTTTTAAGATTTGTTTTGTTGGCCTGTTTTATTATTAAAAAATGATAAAAAGATTTACCAAAAAAAACTCCCCATCATTTTACGTCTCCAATTATCCTTTATCTGTATTCATTGCTATATTCATTTTGAAGCTGCTCTTTATCTCTTTATGCCTTGGGTGGAACAATTCTGTATTTTCTGATTTCTACAATCTCTCCCCAGATGGGGGGGGTTTAAAAAGAAGTAAAAAAAAAAAGTATTAGCTTTGCGCAGTGGCAATATTGTAGCCAATGAGGTTTGAACGAGGTGTGGTTATTTCTAATTGAAAACTTTTATTATATAGCAGAGGAATTTTACTGCTGCAATACAGACATCAAACATGGCACTAGTCATGTCCTGTGGCCAGAAGGGAAGCCTTATAGTCAGGCCTTTTCTTTTTTTCCATAAATTAAGAGTTTGGGCAATGCTTATAATCAGGGTCACCTTATTTTCCAGAAAAATTTAATGTTCTGAGGTTTTTTTATGATGTACCGGTCAAGTAACCGGCCCCTCTATATCTTCAGCACCTGGCTGTATCTGGGGCTGGGGACAGTAATGTCTCCTTGTCGGTGGGGTGTGTGGGTAGATACAGTGGTAAAGACCACTGTTCTGACCAGCACGCTTCTGGCACATTGTAACAAGAGAGGAAAGGTGAGCAGATGTGCTCATAGACGTCAGCACAAGACACCAGCTCTTCATATAAGTGCATTCCTCCCAAAGGTCGCGCTTTGCTCGGATCTGTCCCAGTTTTGAGGTTTCGTCCCGCTGTCTTATCGCTTTCTGTGCATGTTCACCAGTTTTGCGCCGCATCCTAATTCGCCAACGGCTGAAGTTGGTAGATTTGTAAGTGTGAGTCGCCTACAAATAACATATAACTTGTATGGGCACGTTACATTACAGAGAGGAAAATTACATTTAAAAACATCCTCATATTAAAAATGGAAAAATCACTCAAAATGTGCCCCTTATATTTCCCTTGGAGGACTATCTGACCTCTCCTTGTGAAATTTCCAGTGAAGTATGAATAGTATCCAAACTGTGTATACCACACTCGTTGCTTCAGTATATTATGTGCTTTAATATTCCACGAGAAGGTAAGTGCTGGGAGTGGGGAGTATATTGATAAGAGAAGCCCAGACCATTTGTTCAATATGCAGAGACTCTTCCTTTTTTGCACATTAAAAAAATGTTTAAAACACAATTAAAATACTTTGTGGTCAAGATATGCCCCAGAAAATGGGAGGAGTCTGGCAGAAATGGGTGTATCTACAATGAAGCCCCTCCCACTCTGTTTTAAATCATACCCTTAAAAAAAGTGATGGTTGAAGCTAATCATATGTAAATCTCAGCTATGTTGCTTTATGCCTTTATACCAGTGATATACCCCCAAAAAATAAAAAAATAATGTACACTTTAACTTTAAATAAAATATGTCAAATATGCGTAAGGGCCAGGCATGGAGAACCCATATATATGATGCCCTCGGCAATGGGATAAAGTGGTTGTACCATTGACAAAACACAAACAGCACCAAAGCACAAGGAAACGCTCTTCACTAAAAGTGAACTTGGAAAATCAGGCATTAATTGGGCTAGAAATTCTCTAACTTGTCTATCCTTCCAACTCAGCTATCAAAAGTATTTAAACGGCGAAGAGTATGTCTAGATATGGACCCTGCCTGGAATTGAATCATCAAAGCTGAGAGGCAAATTAGCCCAGGTCACTTTCAGTTTACCTGGTTTTCCAGAGCATTTTTTTAGGCAGTCAGTCTGGTTGTGGCACCTCATTGTTTTAAACAGAAAAAGGGGGACACAGACACCCCAAGACAGGCATGCTTACACATAAAAGCAAAGTACAGTACTTGATAATACAGATTTAAAGCTGTCACACAATGCAGTGAGCTTTCACACTATATAACATAGCATCTTGTGTGCTGGATCCTTCGATAGCCGTGTCGGCAGATATAAATCTGACCGTTTAAATTCCAGTCGTAAAGTGTGTGGCCTGGAGCTCTTTCTGTCAGCAGCCTATTATGTATGGAACAAAATGACACATTGTGAAGAACTCTTTGCATATTTATGAAGGGCATCGGCGGTGGTTACTGAGTTATTGTAAATATGCTTCTGCAAATATCTCATGCATATAAATTGACTGCAAACGTAATCTGTGAAAATATAAATAAAACGCCGTACAAGCCAAAGAGAGAGCCGTGTCTAGCGTGATCTGGTTCAGTAACACAGAGCCTGTCAAGCGTAATAATGAAAAGAAAAAAAAAATAATAGTTTTACACTGGCCTGGAAAAAGGAAAGGTTTGGGTGAGACAGACCTGAGGACAAAGACGATCCATTAGAAAGTCATGTCAGATTGGGTTATATTTGGGTAGCGCTGATACTACTCTACCGTTCACTTTCGTTTGTGATCTCACGTGGCTTCCGGTGCCTGTTACGTCAAGGGAGTGTATTCTCTAAAAGGTGGGTTGCAGGTGAGACAAACCTGTCAAACTTGCCCAGCAGGAGAAACGCGCAAACTATCGCTAAACTGGCTGTTACTAAATGGGCTGTTACTATTATTTAATGGTACTCATTTTATCTACCTCGGATGGATGAAGAGCTAAGTCATTTGGCATTTCTAAGCTACTTTACATTGCATCATAAAAGCTCCTCTGTGTGTAGCCCACATGTAATTATTTAGAAACGTACGAGCTGTATACGAATGATATGAGATTGTTTGTTTGTTTTTGCATATACCGTATTTGCTCGATTATAAGTCGACCCTGATCATAAGACGACCCCCCAAACTTTGGATATTCCTTTAGGGAAAAAACTAAAAGCCTGAATAGAAGACTACCCTATAGGAAAAAAAGTTCAACTTGTATATATTCACATGTAAATTGCTTTTTTAATAAAAAAATTATGATATCAAAAAATGCATTTCTTGGTTTTATCTCCTTTTATTTGCCAATGGTGCCTCTCTCTTTCCCTTGCCCCCAGCTTTGTCTCTCTCCCCCCTTAGTGTTGTCTCTCTCTCTCCCCCTCCCTTTGACTCCCCCCTAGCCTCTGTGCCCCCCCTCCCCTTGTCTCTGTCTCTTCCCCCCTCCCTCCCCTTGTTCCTCTCTGCCCCCCCCCCCCCCCTCGTTTCTCTGTCGGCAGGCAGGGGAGGTCTGCGCTCATCGCGCAGACATCCCCTGCTGTTAGAGAGGGAGATCAAGGTCCCCTGCAGCTCTGCTGGGGACCTGGATCCCTGTCTTATAGTCTGAACTCAATTTGAGGTCAGATTATAAGACGACCTCGATTATAAGAAGAAATGCTTTTCTGAAAAAACCTTGTCTTATGATCGAGGAAATACGGTACAACACACACTATATTTGTAGCACTATAACGCCTGTTTGGTGAGCATCATATTATACTTGTTTCGTTTATGTCCCTGTGACAAGCTTAGCATACCTGCTGTGTCCTTTTTCCTCAGTTTGCACATACTTACTAGTGCTGGCAATCTTTGTTTGGTTGCAGCTTAATGCTCTTGTGCTAATTGAGAGTAGGGTTAATTAGACCTCCCATTACTAACTAAAAAGCTCTTAGCAGCTGTGCAGACTGCTTAGTAGATATGACTAAGTACATTGGGGTTGAAAGGTTGGCCATTTTATACCAGCCACATAAGGCTTTTACATACTTCCCTGCACCATGTATACAGTATATCTAACCAGTCGGAAATCAAATAGAAACATAGAATGTGTCGGCAGATAAGAACCATTCTGTCCATCTAGTCTGCCCAATTTTCTAAATACTTTTATTAGTCCCCAGTTCCCGGTCTTATAGCTAGGATAGCCTTGTGTCTATCCCACGCATGCTTAAACTCCTTCACTGTGTTTACCTCTACCACTTCCGCTGGAAGGCTATTCCACACACACATAAATAATTAATCAGTGGGTTTCTGGAACTAAATGATTTCTATCTAGACACATATGACTTCAACATATTGCAACACAGCTTGTAAAAGAGACATGTGTCCTGAAAAATAAAGGGTGATCTGGCAACCAAAGGGTAAGCTAATTTATTTTTGGTCAAATTCTATAACCCAAATCTATGCACTTGTTGCCCACTTTATAAGCACAGTGTTTTTGTATACACTTTGAGGTTATGTGTTAAATTTGATTAGCATCCACTAGTGGTGGGAGGCTGCAGCCAGGTTAGCTGATCTGTATCCAGTATTCCCTTGTTCCTGTCAGAATTAAAAAAAAGGTGTAACTGTCTTTTTAAATTGATGAAGCTAAAGACACAGCTGGAAACTAGGATTTTACTAGTGAAAATGTCTTCTCCAATATAGGAACCCACTCTCTTAGAATCTGATAACAGAGCCTCATTGTTATCTTGCTGACAATGTGCTAGATGTAAATTACCCAGTACAGCTGCCAATGTGATGTCAGTGTTGGGTTTTCATTTTCCCTTGATTGTGCGTGATTTGTAAATAACTTAGTAAGAGGCTCAGCTGCGCAGCACAGATCAAACGTATTGTATCGAGTTTATTTTAGGACCGGGCCCCACTTGCTATTCTCCCCATTTTTCAACAGTACATGCCAGTTTAACCTCTGAAGCAGGCCAGCCGATCAGGGTCGGAGACTCTCTACTGCAGATAGAGACCCTAGTTTTCAAAGGGGGTCACAAGAGGGGACCGCTGTTTCAAACCCAAATTTAGGGATACTTAGTGGTCGCATTTTGGCGATATTAAAACGTAGAAGGACCCTGTGACCGTAGAATGGGGATAAAATCTACATTTCTTTCTATTTGTACATGCCATTATATCCCCTGCTTCACGATTCCATGTACATTTTGATAGCCATAAAAAAATGTTTGATTATTTAGCTGTAAGAAAGAGCAGCCCCCCTACTTTATTCAAACAAAACTGAATAAGTACAGGCCTTGTGATTGATGCGGGCTTAAAATATAGTGTGTCTGTCAAAAAAAAAATGTTTGTGGGAAGCTTTAATTTGTAAGTATATTAAACAATAAAGCACAGCTGATAAAAATCCAATTAATTCTCAGCCGACCCGAAGCATTTATTGTGTCCCACGAAGACCATAACTGTAAAGTATGTTTATCCAAGGTCAAACAGCGGCCATTTTTAATGTCTTGTTCCTTGTTGATATTAACCGTATATTGTAACCACAAATTCCCACATCGATGACGTTTTTATTTGTGGCACCGAAAAAACAACAACCTATACTATCTGATTTAGCATAAAATATAGGCCCCCGTGCTCCCATCGCAATCAAAATGTGCTGTGTCAGATATTAGCTTCAAAACATAATTTACCCTACGTCGTAAAACTCAAGCATCTTTTCCAAAAACAAATTCTGTCCATTGTAGACTTAAAACGAGCTATATAAAATAGCTTGCTCCTTGCCAAACACCATAAAAGCTGGGACGTTTTGTATATAATGTGTACAGGATCAGGAAAAAATAAAAAAAACCACACCAGTGCTTTAAATGCATCCATTTAATGGATGGGAAAACCACCCCCCAAAAATATCTTATTGTAATGATCCCTTTCCCACACTGATTTATATTAATTGATAATGCATAGATGTTACATTATCATAATATTATTAATGTACAACTGGGGCAAATTTGTTTTTAGGAACATAAGGTGTGGCATATAACACGGAAGTATCAAGCAATGCCCAACCTTAGGCACCCTGGGGGGCCTCCTCCGCGGTGCCAGCCCCCACATGCAGTGGTAAGGCATAGCTGGATCTTTTGATCTTCTCAGCCAGCTCCTCTGACAGAGAAGGCGCCAGTAGACAGATGAAGTCAAGAGTTTTTAGCCAACTATAACGACACACTCTGACTTGAAAATAATCTTCCATTTTACTACATACTAAATGGAAAATAATTGTAAAAATATTTACATTTTTAAAAATTTGAACATGTATTTCTGTGGCCTAATATGCAAATTACACATTTCCCATTGAAAAGTAGTTCATTAGCATATCTGGCCACAGGTGATGTCGTAAGCAGGAAACTCCACAGAATTTGAACATGTATTTCTAAATTCACAAATATCAGGTTGGCAGCAAATCAAAGTAGCTCAAATGATGACTATACTTGCATGTAATGTCATGTTTCACTATATTTGCTCTGCATACATATACTGCACAACAGTCCGTACAGAGCAGGTGTCCGCAGGGTTAGCACATGTCCTGGATACATAAAACTTGTACTTGATCCCCTGCAGAATGTAGCATGCATGTGTGTCCAAGGGGACCATTGCCTTAATAAACGAGGGATGTCATAGGAACTATATTGAATAATTAACTGATCCGCCTCTGAACACATAGTAACCTTTCCATGCATGCTCAGATCTCCCCCCCCCCCCCCCCCCCCCCCACACACACACAAAGGGTAATACAATGGCACGTGTGTAGGCCTGACACGCCAACAGCAGGTTCCCAACGATGCCTCACATCATAGCTACATCACAGCAAAAGTGGTTTATCTGATTTATTAAAGCTAAGTCTTTACCAAACGCAACCACATTTGGTTGAATTTGGCAGCTGCAGGTAGGGTTGCCACCCACTCAGTTAAGTCAATTAAGGCTATAGCAAAGCCGGTATTATTGTTTTTTTTATTAAGAAAAGGTGGAAACCTTAGTAGAATCTGATTATTTCTACAAACCGCTGCATTTACATTTGAATCCTGTGCAGACTGTAGACTAGTTTATTAAATTGTCACATTTTCACAGATGTTAGGTAAACAGTACTTATATTATTATACGAGTGAAGAATGACTGTGGGCAATAATGAACTTATGTTGGGATTGAAAGATTATATCAAGTCTCGACATTTAAATTGACATGTTTTAATGTAAGAATACAAATAAATTACCATATTGAGCACTATTTGCTCTGTCTAACTCTACCAGGTGGCGGGCATGTTGTTTAGAATCTTACGTCATGTTGTCAGACCTCACCCAACATTCTAAACAACATGTCCGCCTCCTGACATAGCGATGCAGAGCACAGAGAGCTCAATACAGCACATTATCTGTATTCTTTCATTAAAACATTTCCATTTAAAGTGTCTACAGCAATCTTTTTTTTTTTAATCATAAGTTCATTTTTTGCTGACTGTTGTCCTTTAATTATGTTGCACAGAAAGCTTAAGTGTTCAAGTAGTAATATTTAATTACTCTAACAGTGCTTCCTAGAAAGTCTGCCTCATAAAACAAGTGAATGTCTGTTATTTTATTACAGCACTGACAGGAAAATGGGACTGGCCACCTCTTCTTTTTTTTTTAATAAGGCTTCAACTGCTTTATTTATTTATTTTGGAGAGGAGATGTTGGGTCCTAGAAAGTAGTTTGTGGTTTCTCACTAGAGGTGTGATCTGAGGAAGGGAAAGTAAAAGAAACACTTCCTGAACACATTCTCTTCAAACGGCTGTGTAGCTTATGGTGGGGAATAGTAGCCAAAGTTTTCTTCTGCATTACTCCAATGACATGAATACAAAATCCACAGTGCTCAAAACTATCACCTAAGCATTGTTTTCACTATAAATGTAGAGAATAAACAATGATTAAAAATGATCTATACATCGTGTTACCAAAATTTCAAGCAAATGCCTTAATTAGGAGAAATACGTATTATAAATGTGTCTGTGGAGTCTGCTGCTTATGACATCACCTGTGGCCTTAAATGCAAATTACACATTTCCCATTGAAAAGTAGTTCATTACCATATCAGGCCACAGGTGATGTCATAAATAGGAGACTCCACAGACACATTTAAAACACATTTTTCTCCTAATTTGCTTGCAATTTTGCTAATACAATGTATAGGTCGGTTTCAATCATTTTCTTCCTCTACATTAAAGTCAAAACAATGTTTAGGTGATACAGTCTGTTTGATTATTTAGCTTAGCTGTGGATCTACATGAAAACCTTCATTCTACACACCAGTTAATAATGCATTGTGACTCAAAACAATATGTTATATAAAATTGCATTGAGTTCAGCATTGTAAAAATCAATTTGGTTTTATTACCTCACAGTAAGACATGTAATAGCAGAGAGACAGCGTCTGACGCGTTTCACCTTGGAAGGCTTAATCATCGACAGGCACTTATAATACAACCCACAAATATATAAGAGAGCATGCCCAATAGGGACAGGTACTATTTAATTACCAAAATATAATTCAGATTGTAAAGGCTAAACTTTGAATGTTTGTAAAGAGATGTCTAGTCCCGGGGTTACTTTTCTCCTAGCCCGCAATGAATATCAGTCCGAAATAACTTACTGTCTCGCATGCTCTTTGTCCCCAAGAATCACACACGACACAGTTGAAGGTACAGCAGTACAAACGAAGAACCTTTATTCCAAGGAATAGTAGGCTTTTGATACAGTAAAATATCAGATAAAGTTTGATTGAACAATAGGTAACGTTGACAGTAACCACTTAGATTTTCAGATTGCATAATTTGGACTGGCTACGCACCAATCGGAGTGGGACCTCTAGAACAGCCACCAATCGGGGCACAAGGGGCAGGCAACTTCGGCACCAGACACCTTTAATCCCTTTACTAAGGAGAGCTAATGGGGAACCTGCTGACGGAGGTGGCCTAGAAGTGACCAATCAGAAACGTGCCTACATTCCTAATGCTTCATCAGGTTCTTCACAATGTTAATTACATAATAATCACCCAACCCCTAACTGTCCCATAGAAAAGGAAAAAAACTACATTAATTAAGATCAAGTAGTGGACAATCAGGCTTCCTTAGTGTACTCAGCATGTTGCTGCTGCTAATAATTATTACTGAAACAAAGTATCAGATACCTGGCAAGAGATGTGGGAGCAACAATGAAAGGAGGGCAGGAGAAACTGAGTAAAGGGGGGCAGATAGAGTAAAACTAAAACATTTTATTATCTGATAACCATACCTTATCACTGGTAGGGCGGGGGTGCCATGGACCAAACAGCCTGAAGACCTATGACTGGCCATCCACAGGACTTGCCCCAGCACCCACATTACACACTCGGTACATGCCCCAGCACCCACATTACACACTCGGTACATGCCCCAGCACCCACATTACACACTCGGTACATGCCCCAGCACCCACATTACACACTCGGTACATGCCCCAGCACCCACATTGCACACCCCGGTCATGCCCCAGCACCCACATTACACACTCGGTACATGCCCCAGCACCCACATTACACACTCGGTACATGCCCCAGCACCCACATTACACACTCGGTACATGCCCCAGCACCCACATTACACACTCGGTACATGCCCCAGCACCCACATTACACACTCGGTACATGCACCAGCACCCACATTACACACTCGGTACATGCCCCAGCACCCACATTGCACACCCCGGTCATGCCCCAGCACCCACATTACACACTCGGTACATGCCCCAGCACCCACTTTACACACTCGGTACATGCCCCAGCACCCACATTACACACCCAGTACGTGCCCCAGCACTCACATTACATACCCAGTACATTCCCCAGTACCCACATTGCACAGCCAATAATTACCCCAGCCAGCAACCCTATTGCATCCACAGGACTTCTCCAGCAGTCCCTGGCATCTAGTGGTAGGCATCTTGATGTCTGTGCACTGCCCAGGCACACAGACAACCTTCCATGCTGTCTCTGTGCAGTCTGAGTGCTGGCAGGTCATGTGACCTCAATGTTCTCACTTCAAACCACATACTGGGAGTGCGAGAGGCAGCACTGAAGGATGCCTGTGCGCATGGGCAGCGGACAGAGAACCAACTGCCTCTTCGCCAGCTGACAGGACTCTGATCTCCCTAGCCAGCGCTTCTGCCATCAAGCTTTTTTTTTTAAAGGAGCCCAAGCATGGATGGCTTAGTTGCTGGTTAACACCATCCTTTTAGTGCACTGAGGGATTAAACCCATTAAATCAGGTTACAGGGCAGCCCGGGGGGGTAATTTCCCCCTGCCGGCCTTTGCCAGCTCTCCCCGGAATTCTACCATTATTTGTGCCACTTTTAGAATACAGGCAATCCCTCCAAAGAATAGAAATCCTTCCACTTCTGCCCAAAGTCACACTGACAAGAGCTGCTGTACCTTTCCATATTCTAAATGACAAAACAAAATAAAACATGAAATTTATATTACAATGTCAAATATGAATGGCCCTGAATAAAAGAAATCAAACTAATCCTGTTTATATGAGAACACAGCTCACCCGGCCTTCAATCTCCACCTGTTAATAATGTATGGCTTTTCCAACTTAGGAATCAGAACCAGACATTAGATGAAATTGCAGCATTGCTATTCCTGTCTTCAAATGTCACTTTTATTTAGGGGAAAAAGAAAACCCAAACGGAAACCGTTTTTGTTAGAAATCAAACATCAAAGCCTGGAGCGTGTCATATTTACAGGTTATTGTTTTTTTTGATTGTAATGTAAATAAGTTGGATCTGCTATCAGGAACAGAAATATAGTGAGGACACTGCCTTAGCTCAATGTAAGATAAAGATAGAAAAGAAAGGGAAATACATAGTGACCTCTGCAAAATCAGCAGCACCTCCGTTACTACAATATATATGCCTGTAGGCATATGGTTAAAAATGAAGGCCAATGTTGGCAAATTTCTCCGATACAGCTACTTAAGTTTGAAATTCCTGTCTCAATATCCTGCAGTTCTCTTTTTACTGAGTAAAAAATGAAAATCACATGGTACAATATCAGTGCGATTAGGAGTTGTGGTAAGTAAAGTATACACAACACCTTTTTGGAGCAGAAGACTCCTCAAATGATGCACAGATCTGTGACATCCAGCAGGTCCAGTTAGATACCATTGCCAGCTCTCTCCAGATGTCACATGCATTACATCACCGGCGTCTCTATACAAGGACAGACAAACTGATTACTCCACGGTGCAAACTGGTTTTAAGGATTTATGATATCATTTTTTATGTGTTAGGATTTGGATTATATAGGGGTTGGGGGCTTTTGTCCAGCCAACCATGGATAATTTATTTTATTTGGGGGGTCCGGGAGCAATTGGCCAGCCACCAGACCATGGGAGGAAATTATCTTATTATATGCGGTGGACCAGTGACGTATTTTGGTTTTGTGATGCACTAGGCAGACTAAATTCAGGTGCCCCCCCCCCCCCCCCTCCGCTTACATTGCAGCACCAGGGCATGCTCTATCACCCTCATTGCATACTCAGCATACATTGCATACACTACATTGCAAACCCAGGACATGCACCATCACCCACATTGCACACCCAGGGCTTACCCCAGCAACAAAGTACATGCCGCATCCAGGACCGCTTTAACCTATTGGCAAACTGGGCACTTTCCCCAGGGCCCACTGGTTAAAGGGGCCCCCACTGGCCACGGGTGTCACCGGCTTCCCAGCAGTGAATCACGCTGCTGAACGTTTTTTGGATGCAGACACCAGGAAAATTTAAAATAAATAAATAAATAAATAACTGACACCAGATATGACAGTACGTCATATGCGGTGACTGTACTTCCCTCCTCCATGCAGGAGGGAAGACTGCACAGAGGAGATGACTGGGGACACAGAGCAACAAGGAGGTGAGTACTGGGGACGGGGGGTGGGGGGGGGGGGGAAGGGTGGCAAATTGGCTTATTAATGGTAGCATAATACTGGCATACTATTGGGCAAATTGGCTGAGGCATATTAAATGGCAAAATAATACTGGCATAATATTCTGGAAATTGGCTGGGGCATATTAAATGGCAAAATAACACTGGCATAGTTGTGGGCAAATTGGCTGGGCCCTATTAATGGCAAAATAACACTGGCATATTATTGGTCAAATTGGCTGGGGCATATTAAATGGCAAATTAACACTGGCATATTATTGGTCAAATTGGCTGGGGCATATTAAATGGCAAATTAACACTGGCATATTATTGGTCAAATTGGCTGGGGAATATTAAAAAGCAAAAAAAATGGCATATTATTGGGCAAATTGGATGGGGCATATCAAATGGCAAAATAATACTGGGATATTATTGGGCAAATTGGCTGTGGTTTATTAATGGCAAAATAACACTGGCATATTATTGGGCAAATTGGCTGGGGCATATTAATGGAAAATGATACTGGCATATTATTGGGCAAATTGACTGTGGCTTATTAATGGCAAAATAATACTTGCATATTATTGGGCAAATTGGCTAGGGCATATTCAATGGCAAAGTAATACAGCCATATTATTGGGCAAATTGGCTGTGGCTTATTAATGGCAAAAGAACACTGGCATATTATTGGGCAAATTGGCTGTGGCTTATTAATGATAAAATAACACTGGAATATTAATGGCAAAAGTAATACTGGTATATTAATGGCAAAAGTAATACTGGCATATTAATGGCAAAAGTAATACTGGCATATAATGGCAAAATAATACTGGCATACTAAAAGGCAAATTGGCTGTGGCATATTAATGGCACAATAACACTGGCATATTAATGGCAAAATAACACTGGCATATTAATGGGCAAGCTGTGGCATATTTAATGGACAAATGGTGGCATATTTTAACAGGCAAAATGACTGTTGCATATGTTAATGACAAAGTGACTGTGACATGTTAATTGGCACCTCACAGTGGCTTATTTTAATTGGCAAAGTGATGCTGTGGCCTGTTCTACAGGGGCAGTTCTGTGGGGCAAATTTACACTGTGGCATGTCAAATTGTGTGGGTGCAATATGAGTGCAAGCTGAGTGCTGTGGGTGCAATATAGGTGCATGGCAAGTGCTGTGGGTACTGTATGGTGCTGTGTTAAGTCCTGTAGGTGCAATGTGGGAATAGGGGGGGATGAGAGACACTACAGAAAGTACAGAGAGACACGCTAAAGAAATGAGAGAGAGAGACGATAAAGAAATGAGAGAGAGATGATAAAGAAATGAGAGAGTGAGAGACGCTACAGAACTGAGAGAGCGAGATGCTACAGAAATGATAAAGAGAGAGACGCTACAGAAATGAGAGAGAGACACTACAGAAATGAGAGAGAGAGACGCTACAGAAATGAGAGAGAGAGAGAGACGCTACAGAAATGAGAGAGAGAGAGAGACGCTACAGAAATGAGAGAGAGAGACGCTACAGAAATGAGAGAGAGAGATGCTACAGAAATGAGAGAGATGCTACAGAAATGAGAGAGATGCTACAGAAATGAGAGAGATGCTACAGAAATGAGAGAGATGCTACAGAAATGAGAGAGAGAGAGAGAGACGCTACAGAAATGAGAGAGAGAGAGAGACGCTACAGAAATGAGAGAGAGAGAGAGACGCTACAGAAATGAGAGAGAGAGAGAGAGAGAGACGCTACAGAAATGAGAGAGAGAGATGCTACAGAAATGAGAGAGAGAGAGAGAGACGCTACAGAAATGAGAGAGAGAGAGAGACGCTACAGAAATGAGAGAGAGAGAGAGAGACGCTACAGAAATGAGAGAGAGAGATGCTACAGAAATGAGAGAGACGCTACAGAAATGAGAGAGAGAGATGCTACAGAAATGAGAGAGATGCTACAGAAATGCGAGAGAGACACTACAGGTGTCGAGAGAACACCCCCGGAGACATACGCAGAGGGTGCGTGATGCAACAAGGGGACATGTCTGTGGGCCTGGCAGTGCACAGATTACATGGTACCAGGTGGGGGGCTGATGAGGGGAGATCTTCTGAGATTTCCAGCCAATGACTATGCCAGAAAGCTCTTTTTTTTTTTAAAGGAGTGGCGTTTTTTAGCCTCCCCCCCCCCCCCCCCCAGGCAGACAAGGCAACTGGGGAATGTGTAATTTACATATCAAGCCGTAAGCAGGAAACTTACCCACCCCCTTCTTTGTCGCCATAAGCAACAGGGTATGCCTACGGCCGTGGGTCCCTGGCCTGCTTGCACCTAGAGGATCATCAGCCATACCACACTGACGAGGCCATTGTAGGCTGAAACGTACTTCTGTCGTTTGCTGTGTTCCTCGTGCAGAGGGTACTAGCCATGCATTTCGGATCGGGACTGCCCTTATGGGTGGGATCAGTCTGATATGCTAATGGAGTGGTTCCTCTGCAATGGTGTAAGCAGGCAAAAAATGGAGTTGTTTTCCCAAGTAGGTATTATCCTACAGGACAGACTATTGCAGTACTGTTTGTTCTCGGGCATTGTAGCCCCCACCCCCTTCTTTGTCGCCGTAAGCAGGAGACACCACAGATATATTTAAAACATAATTTTCTCTTATTTTATGCATGTACATGCAATTCTGGTAACACAACATATAGATAATTTTTTCATAATTTTTTATTTTCTACCTTTACAATATAAGCACCGATTAGCTTGACAGAGTCCATTTAACTGGGGGAATTAAAATGCCTGAATTTTGGCTGATTTTGGGTCAAGTTCAGCCCATACTGAGTGGGGCGAATCCATAGGATTCTCAGAGCCAAAATCTCTTATTATGTGAGATTACTTGAAAGGAATGTGAGAAAATGTGTAGATTAAGGAGAAAAATGATCTCAAGGCCAATGTTAAGCATATGGGGGCAATAGATAGGGCAATATTTTTTGGGAGAGAAGGTGGCTACCCTAGTGCTAAACTGAATGCAGACCCGACTTAGTAAAATAGAGAAATATAGAGAATGTATCACATTTTCACTACTGATTTTATTGAAAACCCCCATTACATATTACTAAATTTACAGTCTGAAAAAAATTTCTGCCTGTAAATTTTACTTAAATAGAACGGATACAAACAGCAGCTTAGAATGACTGGCTTTATTAGTGAAAGTGAGAAGTACAGGACATTCCAAATTTAAGCTCAGATGAACTGGAGATTTTTTTTTTTTTTTTTCCATCTTGACCTTTTTGGCCTCAAGTTCAAAATCCCATCATCAATTCAGCTAAGCACTGTGGATGCAGGAGCCCTAGATATAGAAGACATATGTGATACTTAGGCCCAGGCAGTGACAAGGTTCAGAGTTGGCCACATCCAGTCTCATGGTACATAGTAAATGTGCTAGCATCCCTGTCTATTATATGGCATTATCTGACAGAGATTATGACATAATAACACTTATTTATAAAAGGCCCATTAAAGCAGCCATTCCTCTCCTATCACAGTTCCTAAACTGCTACCATTTTCTTTCTATGTAACCTTCTTTGAGGGACTCAGTCACCTAAACATTGCTTATACTGTGAATATAGAGACTTCCAAGCTATTGCCTAAATTAGGAAAAAAATGTTTTACATGTGTCAGGGGTGTCTCTTGATTATGACAAGCTTTTAACCCCTTCATGACGCATGGTGCTTGCGTCCCAAACGACGCAAGCACCAAAACGTCACAATTGGTTCCTGGCCACCGATCACAAGGGGATCGGTAACCAGGAAAACTCTTGCAGAGACCCGATCAGGGTCTTAACAGACCCTGTGGGTCCCTGCAAAAAAAAAAACGCGAGACCTCCGGACGTCACGTGTGACGTCACAGAGGCGTGCCCGAACGCGGAAGTTCGGGCACGGCGCTTTGAGCACCGGCTACATTTTCCCTGTCAGACTGAGGCCACTCAAAGTGGCCTCATCTGACAGGTGGGATCCCGCTGAAAGTGCCTGCAGCGGAATCCGAAAACAGCTCATCGCGGTGAGCCGCGATGAGCTGTTTATTACAGGACGTACTATGCCGTCCTAATGACTTTAAGGCACTTAAAGTCAGGACGGTATAGTACGTCCTAACGTCGGGAAGGGGTTAATGCAAATTGGCCATTTTGCATATCATGCCACAGGTGAGGTCATAAGCAGGAGACTTCACAGACACATTTAAAACATATTTTTGTCATAATTTAGGCATTAACTTGCAGTGTTGCCAACACAATATGTAGATCATATGTAGTCCCTTTGACGTCCCCTACATGTCTGTTTAGCCATTTTTAAGATACATAACATTTACATGCTGCCTTGCAAAATGTATACATTGATTTTTTACTCTTATTTTATTTATTTTTAGGGAAATCTATGAATTAATCATGGAATTCCTGATTAATTAATTAACTGGCACCTCCTGGACACACTTACCTTATACATTCAACAAGAAGCATGTAAAAGTTATATGTACCAAGCAAAAATGACTGATCTGGCAATTAGTGGAATAAAAAATAAATAAAAACTCCAGATGTGTATTCTGTACAGGCTCCTGTGCAATATATGAATACAAGAATAGTTATCACGTTGTTTTTCTTTTTGAAACAGCCCGAAAAATGTTTCTATTTCCAGGCGCCAGCAAAATGCTGAGAACCTGGGAGGATCGCTGAAGCTGCAAACATATTTAGAATACAGATTATAATGATCACATTGATATTTATAATATAAAGGTAGTTCATCTTCAAATGATTGTCTATGCTCTTCATGCACATTAAAAACAATCATTGAACATGATGTATACATTGTATTAACAAAACTGCAAGCAAATGGCTAAAGTAGGAGAAAAATATGTGCCACGGTATGTATATGAACTACTTTTCAATGGGAAATATGTAATTTGCATACCGTGCCACAGGTGATGTCATAAGCAGGAGACTCCCCAGACACACTTAAAACACAATTTTTCTCCTAATTTAGGCATGTGATTGCAATTTTGCTAATACAATGTCATAGTGGCCAACATCGGCCATGTTTCCAGGGACACATATTTGTTCCACATGCTTCAGAAAGAGCATGCAAAATGTAGCCCAGCAACATGTAGCATGCATTTACAAACAGACACAATCCAATTAATTAATCAGGGTGGCGATCTCATAGGACCTACCATGATTAATTGGATTCTGTGTGTATATCCATCCTCCATACTGCCGGGCTGCACTTTGCATGCTCTTTCTGCAGCATGTGTCCCTGGAAACATGGGCGATGTTGGCAACTATGCCCTCCTCACCAGTGGCGGTGCTCCATATGTGCTAGGTGTGCGCTGCACACCTAACACAGAGCACCCGCGCTTGTATTTCTGGGGTTAGTGTGCTCCGAGCAGAGATCACACAAACCCCAGAAATAAATCCGAAAGACAACGCTGCGTTGAATTCGGCAAGAGAGTCACTCACTCTGTTGCCAATTCAACAAGCACGAAAAGTGTACGAATTTTCGTACACTTTTCGTGCTTGTTGAATTGGCAACAGAGTGAGTGAGTCTGTTGCCGAATTCAACGCAGCCTCGTCTTTCGGATGTAACGACGTCTCGGGTATTTCTGGCGGTTTGTGTGCTGGCTGTTCTCAGCACACAAACCTCCGGAAATACCCGAGAGACGTTGTGCCTCCGAGTGACAGGGGTGCTCCGGGCTGGATGCATGCCTGTCACTCAGGGGCACCATACGCCCCTGCTCCTCACTCCCTGGGCCCACAAGTTGCCAGCCCTCCCTGACAAACAGAACACACCACTATAACTGTAGTAAATACTGCCGGACACTGGTAAAAACAATAAGAGAGTCTAATGAAGCAGATAAGCAGGAACTTAATTTTCAAATTGGGCAATAATAAAATGACACAAACTAACTTCCTTTCAAGTTTTGCTACCAGGTCTCTAAAAATAACATCCTAAACACCAAATTACGTCATAAAATATCCCAACTTCAAGGGCAGAGAGGTGCTAAGAAAACACTGGGAACATTTTTATTTATAGTAAGACATTTGCCGGGGCTAGTGTTGGTACCTCCCTGTGATTCACATTTACACTTCAGATCAGTAGGACATCAAAACAAATGTGTCCAAATTTCTACACTGTAGATGATGAAAACCAGGGGTGTGATGCTCCCGGTGTCTTACCAACAATTACAGCACCCAGCATTAACCAAGGCTAAATAAATAATTGCATTCTCCCTATTGAGCCGGGGAGTCTGGAATAAAGAGGTAGGGGAAAGAGATTCATAATCAAAATAAAAGTTAAAATAAATAAAAAAAATAAAACATACATCCTGTCCCAGATATTTTAAACCCCAAGCTCCAATTAAATTGCAGTTATTTTGAAAGTACGGGTTCAATTGCATTATAAATATTCCTCAAATCAAGCTTTAAATGAAGCAAATTAAAAATCTCAATTTATTTCCAAATACCTCCAAAATGGTTTGAACAAGCCATTGCTTCACACACCATTAAGGTACAGATATTTATACCAGAGTTAAACCCGGATTTCTAAAATGGGTGAACGGTAGATTTTAAAAGGACCAGAAAAATAAGTTCTGTTTAATTGAAAGATTGCAAGTGTAGACATTTTAAATGGAAATGCTTTAATGAAATAATACAAATAAAGTATCTTACTGAGCACTCTTTGCTTATATAACTGTATCAGGAGTCAGACATCTTGGGTCAGATATTTCTTCATCTAACCCAAGATTCTGAACAAAATGTCTGTCAACAATATAGTTGGATAAATTGTGTCACAAAATGCCACTACACTAGCCTGGCTGTGGATATTTCATACACATAATAAATAATATGTTGTACTAGTATGCTCAGTAATTGCACTGATCCAAGTATCAAAAGGTTAGAATACACAGAAAACACAAACATGTAAAAAACTAAATCAACATAAATGCAAAATGAAGATAAATATTTATATATATATATATATATATATATATATATATATATATATATATATATATATATATATACACATATATATACACACATACATACAGGGATCTATTAATGTCTTTATTGATTAAACCCTTAACATTTCTTGGAAAAACCACAAGTTTAAAGCTTGATTTTTTTTGGTCGGCAACTACTTCTTAAGTGGATTTGAACACTATTTTCTTTTTATGGCTACCTTATGCACCATTCAAAAAGATATTCCTAAGACTAGAGGCTTTATTCCTACATACCATGATAGTTGAGAGACTGTCCGATGACCGGTCTCTGATTGGTCTGTGTACATCCCAAGAGGATTATAAAAACGTAACTTTTAATTATGACTTTGGATAAAAAAAAAAAAAAAAATGTATTCTACCTAAACACAGAGATGATTAAAATCCTGAAACAGTAGAACGAGTCACAATACGAATTTATGTATATTACACAACTGATGACCCAAGTGAAATAAAGTGTGCCATTAATCACTGATGGATAAGCTGTATATTTAAAACCCTCATTCCGACCAGGGGGGGTAAGAGTAATTAGTCTGTATATCCACTTTGTAATAATCTACAATTGAGGTTTCTATTATAGGGGGTGTTTTTAATTGTTATTAAATATTCCCTTGGTGTGAGATAAAGGTTTCCAATTTACCTGAAACAGAATGGACATCTTTGAGGACCCATTTACAGAGTGTTTCTCCAATGTACTGCATACCGCAGTTGCACATCACAACCAATCAGTGAGAGGGAGATGATCATCTCCCCCCTCCCCCCCCCCAGGGTTATGTCAGAGCCATAACAAATAACTGAACGGGCATGCAGGGGTTAACTGCAATTAAATTAATATATTACAATAACATTTATTGATTAAAAAAAACTTTGAAATTGCAAAAATAAAAAAACAAAATGAGGCATAAAATAGGAAGGAAACTAATCACAGGAAAGGGTTAACGTAACTTTTTTTTTTCTTCTTTATTTTTCTGTCACTCTCTGTGCTTCACTATAAGTACTATATAGTATAGGGTGTGAAAAAGAGGCAAAGTGAATGTGTGATGTAATCTAATTTGCATGTTATCGCGGTGATCGAGTGACCACTGCAATCACATGCCCAAAACTCTCTGATCAGATCCAGGAACTTTGCCTCGGGTGCTAGACATAGTCCTGGACCTGTCTCAGACCGCCAGGTGGTGCACACGGAGCGCACTGCTAGCTTAACTATATGACGAGTTAACTCGTCATAGGGTCACTAACACCGCGGCTCTTATGATGAGTTAGCTCGTCATAAGGTCGCAAAAGGAGTTAAAGAGACAATACCACTTACATAAGGTGTAACTAAATAACCTGGTCATTTAAAACAAATATAAATCATATGCCACCATTTTTTTTTTTTTTTATATTATTGAATTCATTGCATGTAAAAAGTAAAAATAAAATTAGGTGTTTATGTCCTTGCTCCATTTTGTGAATATTTCCCATGATGCGACATCGTCCAAAATCTTCACAACTGCTGCCAAAGCCTTTTTTTTTACTGCCTTTTCAACACAAAGAGAGACTGACCTGATCAAATAGGATCATAACCCTGCCCCCTTGTGATGTAATAGTTTCATTACCCTCCCATTCAATGCAAGTCTATGGTCAGAATTCTGACTTATAGACTGCATTCTGTGTCCCCAGCTCCAAAGTGAGATACTAGTGCTGTAAAGTCACTAGGGGGTGGCATCCAAACACACTATATTTGACAAAATGGTGGCACCCAGTCACACAAGTAGTATATACAAATCTGAGTTTCATCCCACCTTTTTCTCTGTTTTGGGCTCGCAGTTTTTGTTTTATTTTTGTTTTGTTTTTTTACACCTCTGCATCTCACTTGTAGTGACTGTATCGCTTGTTTCATTTAAACTGAATTCTACTGTTGTTAATCAACGGCTATGGGTGTCCTTTGCATGATATGAGTTAATGTGCCATGACATTTAGGATAATATAGAGGTGTACTATTTAGATTGGATGTTGTGTGATTGGAACAGTCAAGAAATGCATGCATGTCATTTATATTTGGTGTAAAGCATAAGTATGGTTCAACTGCCTCTGTGGGGATGTTGCTGTGGCCCTCTGAGCATTTGCACTTGAGTTGAATTTGGTCAGGCCAAAAAGGTTCTGGCTCACCTGGACATTAGTCATTCCTATCTATACATAAGGGTCGACTTAAAATACACCAATTATTCCCAGATTGGATTCAGATCAAGCACTTTCAGAGATTTGGAAAATTCGGCTAAATGTAGCTACTCGCTACTGAATTTGGGTCTGAATCGATTGTTAAAGCCATACTGAAACCGAAGCATTGGAAACATTTGGATCAGGAAATTTTCCCAATGAAATGTATGGAGTTTCAGCTACCCAATTATGTGCCAATCACCCCACGGAACATGCTCTGAATTCAGGTAACAGGCGAAATGCTCCCATTTCAACACTTCAGGTTTTATTTGGAGAATTTAATAGAAAAGGGTAAAATAATTAAATATTTTACACATATAAAGCATGTATTTTAATAAGCATTTTTACATTTCTTATTAAAATTATTTTATGTTCATTTACTTTATTTTTTATTACTACACGTCAGGTCATGTCACCTACTACTGAAGTGCCCCCCATAAAATTCCATTAGGTGTACCAAGGCTACCACTTATTTTCAGTGAATTTTGGCTGATTTTCCCGTCGGGAGATATCAATAGACTCACAATTTGAAAAATCAGTTAAGAGGCACATGGGGCTGCCTGGGTAGGTAGGGTAGCAATGTGCCCAGAATCCAAGGCACCATTAGAATTTAATGTAAATACATGAGCCAGAGTGCTATATGTATTGCAATGCCTCTGTAACATCACCTGCTTAAATGATTAACAGATTTTGCAATGAGTCATGTTTGAACAGGCTCATTTAAATATATTTCTACGATTTATGCCTTTACATTCGATTCTGATTACATTATGTATAGATCAGTTATTTCTATCCAACAATTCACACTACAAACAATGTTTAGGTGATAATCCCTTTAAACTTTATTTAAAATTTCTCCCAGTCTTAATAGGGGGTAAATTTGTAGGATTAGTTCAGTTTGCACATGTATTAAGCGTTTGATGGATCTTTTCCGATCAGTGTAAACTTTTTAAAATACTGATCAGATCAGTTAAATTCTGGGTCTGGTAAGTTAAATGGCTTATTTTCTCAAATAACTCTTTAATGTACATCACACCTCATTAAATCCTCTGCAGTGTAGTAATTAACGTGCATCTCATCAGTTTGCGGTAATGATTCATTGAAAATAGAGGGGTTACACAACAGGTGCCGCAATGATTCATTGAAAGTAGAGGGGTTACACAACAGGTGCCGCAATGACTTTTCCCCCCTGTACTTATGCTCCCCTCTCCCATTTACGTTGCAGACTTGGCTCATTTTATTTTCGCCTTCTGTTATGGTTCACTTTCCTTTTGTTGCCCCATCTTAGCATTACCTCCAAATATAATGGCAATGTACTCAGATGCGAAGTGCCACCAGTTAGTCATCAGTGACCGATAGAGACATAAACCCAGCCTTAAAACCATATGATTTTTTTTTTTAAAATGGGCTGGGGGGCATTAGCAGGCTGCCCATACTATAATCCAAGTTCCACCCCGAAACATTGTGCTACCTGGGTGGGAAAAAAAAAAAAAAAAAAAAGCTTCACCATGTCATCTTGGCACAGCGATTGGGTCTTAGAAGCTTAGGCAGGAGGCTGAGAAATGGAGAGAAGAAAAGGTCAGAGGAAAATTTTGGGATATGGGAGGAAACCGGCAGATATTAAAAGGACCTCAAAAGAGTGAGATGGACTAGGTGAAATTAAAGCAGCTTACCCCACCCTTCTTCTAGGCGATTGGTGAGCTGAAGAGGAGTTAGATAAAGGATGGGAAGAGTTTTGCTCCTCATTTAACCAAACATGGGAAGATCAGCTAGTCCTATGTAGAGGAAAGTAGATGGAAGGAAACATTGGCCAGGTCAGTACGGAGATGTGGCCGGCGGCCAAGAGTCAATCATGATAGTGTCAGAGTAATGAACTAGAGCAGGGTGGAAACCGATCACGTGAGAAAGAATATAGTAAAGGGAGCAATCTGAACTGTGTGACTAGGCTGACATATGGAAGGCTTTTTGGTATATCAGTGTCGATTTCATATCTGGGGACTGGGGTCACAACTCTGTGAATTGATTTTGACCACCTGGCAAGTCACAGGGTGCATATTTGTGCACATTACACCCAGCACTTTTAACTAAACACAGATTGGCTAGATTGTGCCTTGGCACATGTGAATGACAAAGTATAGAAACCCTGCCTATTATAAGATCCAGGAGACGACTTCATTCACGGCCGGCCATTCAAGAAAACGAAACCACAGAAACCTTCAACAATTTCGCCCATTTTATTCACAAAATGTGCATTTAAATAAATATATAGTGTTTACAGCTGGAATTTGGGTTGCCATGCAGATCTCAAACTGGAAAAAAAAAAAAAAAAAGGGAAATGGATTATAGAAAAAGGAAAAACTAAACATGCTTTAAAATTGGTTCATACGGTCATGCAACAAGACTTCTAATATTTCTGCTTGCAAGAACGGCTTTGAATCTTCTGGTAGAGGAACTAGATCCCCCCCCCCCCTCTTTACTTTTAGGGGCCAATCTGTTAAATGCCACAAGCATGTAGTTAAATATAAAAGATGTTCCACATATAAAGGGACATATCACTCATTGCCCACCAGATGGCACTGTCTTCAGCCTACATAATTACCTATTCAAGAGGAAATTTGAGTAGAAGAATGTCTATTGCAAGAGGCTGTGTGACTTCTTTCAGAAGTCCCTGTGCACTGGATGGATGAGGCATTTTCTATTGAATCTGCTTTGAATTATGTACTGGGAAAGTTACCACTTCCTTCATCCTTGGTGGTCATTTTATATGAAGCTTTTGGAGGGGCTCAGAATTCACTAAATTGACATTGGATAAGCATGTCATCACTAGGGAGAACGCTCCATCACAGATACATAGTACCCGTTCAAACCACAGGTTTGCAGTTTATTATTCAGGCTCACATCTACCCGAGGTTATCAAAATGAGTAACATTAACATTATAAAATTAATTACTTTAGGTAGAGTTTCTCCCCAAGAACACAAAGTGGCCAGAGAGGACACAGTTGTTCAAGTTTACATTTTATGGACCTCTAAAAGGATTAAAGGTAGGGTAGCCAAACAGACCGTCTACTACACACTAAACTGAGCTCATACTGTCTGGATGCAATACCTGCAAGTCACTGTGGAGGCGCTGCATCTGGATTACACACCCGCCTGGCAACAGGAATAAAAGTATATTGCAAACAAAACACATCCTGTAACAAAGTGATGTAAAAGTAGCTAATAACACCTCACATGCTGCTCGTGCTATGGGAGCACTCCATGGTGCTCAAATAAGAAAAAAAAACCCTGAGGCTTCCTTCAAAAGCCTACGACAGTTGGCCATTTAGAATATGTGCTTTTGGATAAGTATGAGAAGTGATAATGTATGCATGTCGTTGTGATGGTGTATTTAGAGCAGAATGCATTGGTACAACCAGAAATCTGGTCTATTAATCCAGTTTATTGCATGGCTTACATTACATATTGTTCAATCCAGCTACAGACTGCAGCAAGAGTGGTCCAGAAGATGCATGTATGCGCTTGTCACTCCCTGAATCAACACTTCGGCCTGGTAAAGGAGATGGAAAGCACCATATTAGTTTGACTGCCGCCATTTCTCATTGCATTGCTACTTTCTCCAGTAGGAAAAAAAGTCTATACGCACCCATCCGCTGCCGCTGAGGAATGCAGGCTCCTGTGCACAGGGGATCAGATGACATCATCCCAACTTTGCAAATAATGGCGCTACAGTGGAAATATATCTGTGGAAAGCAAGATGTAGTTTAATATATAGAAGTGAGTGTCCCACACCCAACAAAGAAAATGAAAACTAAACTTTACATTTGGGCCAATATAGAAGCACAAATGAATAAAATGGTAGCCCTAGTCTCAGGTTGAACACGCATGTACTTTTGACAATTAAGGGTCAGATTATCCATCACACATTGCCAACCCCTGATAGAGCAATACAAGGAAGAGAGGGATCAACCAAAAAAAAACAAAGACACCATTGTAATTGTATGCTCATTTATATCTGCAAAATGATCAAAAAAAAAAAATAAAAAAAATAAACTTATCCTTTGAAAAATCCCATTCATTTATTAAAAACCAAGGTTTAGAAGAGCTGCCAACTTAGCACTTTTGATACAGCACAGGCCAGATTCTTATTCCTTTCTCTAGGACAAATTACCTCACAAAAATAATAAGTCAGGAAGCAATCTCAATTCATGCCAAAATGAGAGTAGGCGCAACAGACCGTATAGTGCAGAAATAACCTGCCCTATAGAATGGTACATATGTGCGATGGGGAGGGTCACCGTTTAACTCACTTGCTCCATTATCAGTAAATTGATGTTAATTTTCCCAAATAAACTTTTACCATTCCAAACATGGGGCCCTTCACATGTTTTAGTATTTGGAATGTTTAAGCTGGAAGCCTAGGCTATGAATTATACACACACACACACAAAAAATGCAGGAACTACTCAATACTGCCAGCATAAAGTTCCACAAGAGTCAACATTCCATAAGACTGTATAGTTTCATAGTTCCAATTTGTTGCGCCATGCATGAGGGGCAATGACCTGCCCACCCCCCTCCCCGAGTACATACTTCTCCAGTATCCAGGTTATGGGGACTGAAATGTTGGGGAGGTCCGTGGTTCAGGTTATGGCATTTCATGTAGTCCTATGTAACCTATCACACGATTCAGGATGGAGATTCATCAATGCAAGGACAGACTCACCTGTCCCAGGTAAGCAAGGTCTTCTTGCATGAACGTAAACATCTTTACATCAAATCTTTTCAGGTGAGATGGGAACTTGACCCTGGAGTCTGCAGTCACTGGATGGAATGTAGTATTGTAGGCCTCAGGATAGTCACAGCTGTAGAAGACAAAGTAACCACAGTCCACACTTGTTACACCTTCAAAAGACATTCCCAAATGAGAGCGAGACTGACTTACCTGTTCACCACAACCGGCCAACTTGGGAAGCCATTCAGGTCAGGAGACGCGGTGGCCCAGCAGTTTTCCAAGAAGAGTTCTAGTTGAGGATCTATGCTGTACAGGAGTTCCACTTCGAAGTATAAGGGATCTCTCAAATATCTCACAACTGGGTATTCCCCATCTCCATAGAACATTGTATAAGTTTTATCTAGCGCAGACATAGAACAAAAACAGGTTATGGACGAGGCTGCCTCTTGGGTCACAAAACACACCATTCAGCACTGATAAGGCAGATTAAAAATCTCACATTATCAGCGCTATTAGTTTATCTCAATAACTGGGTCAGGTCTTTAGGAAATTCTCAAAAATGGCGTCATTGATTCTTCATGCACTCTCCACCTCAACCAATACCCCATATAAGGCCTGAGCAATACTGAGTATTAAGTGGTCAATTCTAGTAGATGGAAGAATAATAAACACAGATGTCTGCACCGCATGCAGACCTGTTTCAGGAGACTCACTACCACGTTTACACAGATTTCTACTAAGTCACATTTATTAGTGCATATAGGACAAAGGAGCTTATGTGTTGACTATGGGGCGAGACAAGGAGCACAAGGACCCTACACCAACTAAAGGAATCACTATTTTGTAGAGGGTTATAAAAAGTTTCCTTCCAACATCTGCAGCTCAGTGGAGGTCTAATATTATTACGCACTAGAACAAGAAATGAGCAAAAAAGCCGTTTCTTGCATTCAGAGCAGATCAAAAAGGTGACTAGAACACAGATTTCTTTGGGGGGGTCATATGACAATTTATGGAACTAGAGGTACCACCCAAAAGTCAAAAATTCCCACACCTTCCAACTGCAAAATCTGGAGTAGAACTCAAATGGGACAACATGGACCAAGGAGAGCAGGGAAGGAAGAACAGGGTAAAACTGTGCAGATAGTACACAAATATTGTTTAAATTATATAAAGATAAAAAAAAAAAAAAAAAAAAAAAAAAAGTGACAAAATGTGCTACATTTATATTTTAAAATGTATTCTTATTTTTACTTTATTTCTAATTTATATTCATTTACATTTTTCCCCTATATATTTTTTTCATCTTTATGTTCTTGGTGTGACTTTTTACAGGGATTTCTGTTAGGTGGCTATATTTTTATATTTCACACCAGAAACTAAAATGAGGCTCAGTTATATATAACCATGCAATCAAGTCTTTTTTTTAAACGTATGCAGAGTTAATTATAATATGTCACATGACTAAAGTATGCTACGCAAACTGATCCTATAGTATGGACAGGCTACTTTATTACTATGATGCAAGCTTATATTTTTATTTTGGGCAGACTAGATGTTCCGCATGGTTCTCATCCGCCGACACATTCCATGTTTCTATGTGTCAGCGCCCCAGTCACACGTGTGCGAGTTGAAAGTTCTAAAACTCCCACTTCCAGGTTCTTCGCATGCGACATCAGTTCTGGATTGAACAGGAACTTCTCATGCGTTATGAGGGTGGATCTATAATCAGTCGAGTGTCTTTTATTTATTGTTTTATTATCTGTGGCTGTTTTGTGTCCTTTATGGGAAGAGCCAGGAAAAGATTATACAGTGACCCATTTATGCCATTTCCAACTAATATCCCTCATTGCTACATAGATATTGGGGGAAGACCTTCTGAGTGCACATCTAAAGCCATCTGGGTTACCCTGGACCCGGTGTTGGTAAACCACCCCCGGTTTTTATGCTTACTTTGCAAACTGAGCAGTTCTTTTTGCTCATTTGATTTGTGTCAGTTTTAGAATTAAATAATATTTTTAAACTACTGTGCAGTTTTACACTACTTTCTCTGCTCTCTTCTTGGTCCAAGTTCTCCCGTTTAAGATCTACCCCAGATTTTGCAGGTGGCAGCCATGGGAATGAATTCATTTTTGCCTTTGGATGCTACCTCTTGATCCATATGTGTTCTAAAGGGTTTGCGGAATCCCTGGAGTGCACCTAGGGGAGTATTACCCCCCCCCTTTTTTTTTCTTCTATTTCTGCATATTATTTGTCAGACAATAGCCATGTGTACAGTACAATGTATACAAAAAAATAAATTAAAAAAAACTGTCTGCCCTTCTCACCCTAATAAAGTTTGCAACAAATATATAAATATAATATATATGAGAGGTTTTATGAATTGGTCAAAACAGAATTAAGCTCACCGGCCATGCCAAAGCACACTCAATAGGGTGAGAACCTACTCTCACCTCCTATCTAGTGGGCACACAAAACAGTTTATACTGCTATCAAAACCTTTATAATGTGTTGGAGGAGGGGCAAATAAACCTCCTCCCAATTAACCCTATAACAGGAAGCTGCAACCAGACAATGAGGAGCAAACAACCTCAAAGATGTGCAAGCAGGAAAGAAAAATGTCGGTGCGCTAAGCTAGTCACAGGCTCACTAAAAATATATAATAAATGTATAAAAAAAATAAAATAAAAACAAACAACAACACAGTACAGTCCACCCTGGAAAGTCTTACTTTAGTCCTAGAATTTACATTAAGAACTTACCTTTGCTTAACCTTAACACCAATGTAAGGGAGGCCATGGCAGTCTGTGTGCTGGGGGTGGGGTTGTCCACAAAGCCGTACTGAACGATCACAGTATGATTTATGGTGTATTTACAAGACACCTGAAGCCTGTCGATGTACAAGCCACAATTTAGCAGTGGATATGTAGCTTTATGGAACCGACAAATAAGTCGACAAATAAGATCACTCACGTGTAGGCAGGTACTGTGGCGCCAGGTCTATAGTAAGATATTGCATTTTCATAAGTCATTGAATTGCCTGTAAACTTCAGGGAGAGAAGAGCAAATTGAATGCCATTAAATTAAATTCCATGGATTTAGACCTGCCACAAGGCAAAGCATCTCTGGCCTACACCATATCTGATGTTACCTTTCTTGTGGTTCCACAGGTGCTTACTGGAAAGATAAACTTGGCACTGGTTTCGGTGACTATGGAAGGTTTACACGATCGGTCCTTTAATTGCAAGGTGGACAGGTCCATGTCTGGTATGGCAGTCAGTTTCATCACAACAACAGTCATTGTTCCATTTGGAAAACAAGCTTAAAACGACAGAGATAGATTTAAAAAAAAAAAAAAGAAGGATTAGAACACTAAATTCAGCACAACAAAAACTTTACAGTAAACTTACCAATCAGGTCTGTCGTAGGGTAGGAGCATGAAATGGTTAACTGATATTTATCGAGTCCAGTGACTGCATCTTTCAGGGTGAGTGGAAGAGTTATTTTCAGACCAGAGGAACTGACTTCCTAACCAAAAAAAATAAAAAAGTTAAAGTTTACTGCCACTATAGTGTAATTTGTTTTGGGGCTTATCCAAGACCTCAACTAACCACATTAAAACCCTACATTGCCAGAACTCTCATAGGTCGTAAGCAAGTCCTTACAAAAGCTTTAAACACCCACTCCAAGAAAATAAATTAAACTCAGGTTTTATTACTTCTACATTAGTCCCACAACATGTGCATGCACAGATTGCAAATAGTTATCATTTCAGAAGACTTTTTTGGGGTTTAAAAAAAAAAAAAAAAACACAAACAAAAAAAAAAAAAAAGTTGCCTCCAGGGGTTCATCCAAATAGTGAGAGCTGAGGTGGGATGATCAGCATAAGCTGCAAACTGAGTATTTGTGAGCAGATTTAAAAAAAAAAAAAAAAAGTCATATTTAAAAAATAAAATAATGTATAATTAGCTTTAATATGTGAAATAAATAGGCATGTTTTCAAAACAGGAGAAACCAAATTTGTATATCATCATCTTTACTTGAGCTGCCTTGTTAGAGAACTAGAATAGAAGTCTACAATTCTGTATTTAGAGCAGTGCTTCTCAACCCCCCCCCCCCCCCCCCCCAGGAATTAGGGATTACCCAGTTGTATTTAATTAACTATATGTACACCTGGTGTGGTTCCCTAATCATTAAGCAGCCATACCAAATGCTCTACATATTCTTATTTAAATACAACTGGGTAATCCCTAAATCCTGGACTGTTGGGGGTGCTGAGGACAGGTTGTAGAAACACTGATTTAGAGGATTTACTAATCAACCAGGGGCATGTGATGTTGCAACGCCATCAGTGAAATTAGCAATTGGGAGAGTCATCATAATACCGCATGGAAGCTTATAAAAAGGTAGTAAGGTTGCAAATAATGTAACGTGACGGGAAGGAAGATTGTGTATGGAGAGAATTAGTGCTGCATTACACTATACCATAGTGCATGGTAAAATAAGCATTCCCCAATGTATCAGGTATTCCGGTCCATCCGGTACTTACATCAAAAGACACCAGCTTTGAAGAGGGAGGAATGGAGACCGTATAGTGAGTTTTATTCGCAGTGTAAACAAATCCATTGGATTGTGCCGTCTCCGATGTTACGGGGACATTTTTGATGTACGGAACCCATTGTGTGTCCACATTTCCACGAATGACGTTCAGATTGAGGAAGTTTCCCGTACAGTTTCCGTTAATTACCGGAGGCACTAGTTACACCGAGCAAAAAAAAAAAAAAAAAACAAGACCAGGGCATATAAATTCCATGTCGCACTGCCATTAATAGAGGTTTGTTAGGTTTCTTTGGAACAGATTCCGAAACCCGTAGATTACAGTCAGCGATGTGCCTGTTTGTGCAACATATTCTGACAAGTGTGAATGCAGAACACAACATAACCCACGGACTAGGAAACGCCTGGAATGGGAGATTTGTGGTCTGTCTCTACACACTGCAAGTTGTGCCATGTCAAGCGGTTTCCCTTCAACTATAACTCACTAGCATTTTAATGGCCTAGCCAATAATAACATTTTTTTTATCTAGCACTCATAGGGAATCAAATAATTTGGTGTACTCAGTGTGCCAAGTCAGCAGCTGAATTTGTTAAAAACGGTACTCAAGGGTCAAGTTAATCCCAGGATCCAAACCTATGACCCTGGAGGAAGAAAAAAAATTAATTGCATAGTGAGCATTCACCAATTGAGCTACCATCAATACAACCAAGACTGCTTGGAGGACCATCAGTATTAAAGGGACTGCCACCCAAACAGTTTATACTGTGAATGTAGAGAGAGAAAAAAAATAAGCATCCGCCTTTTAAAGGGGTCTCCTGCTTTACCTTGCATCTCGATTAGCAAATTACACATTTCCCACTGCAAATGTATTCATTGGCATATCTAGGTGATGTCATAAGCAGAAGACAGATATTTTTAACATCGTAGTTTATGCATTTCCATGCAAATATGTCAACACAATGTTTAAATTAATACTTTTTTACGCTACAATACAGTATAAGCAATATTTAGGTTCCCAGCGCCCCTTTCAGCTATTAAAGCGTTTAGAAAATGAAGCTGAGGGTTGCAAGTTCTTTGATAAAGTTGGGTCTTTCTGGCATATCTCCAGGTTCACACTGTTGGATTCTAGCAGTATTATAGGCCATTACCACTATATGACACAGTTGTGTAGTGTTACGACACACCCTTACCAGCATCAGTTATCAAGGCGGTGATTACAGCCGAGACCGTGAAGGTCTCTTTACTTGGTATGATCAGGAATCCAAATGTGACATTTAAGGTGTAACGCCTGGTGTAGTCTGGGATATACTGGAAGAGACAACATGGAACAGTCAGGGATGGTTTGGTGCACACATGGTTCCGAGAAAGAATGATCCCTTACCTCAGTTTTCACGTTGGAATCACTAAACGGGACTTTTAATATGTAGGTGAGATTTCCGTTCGGAAGGGTCAGTGAAGATATGTTATAGCCCAGAGCGGTGGCCTCAGCCACAGTCAACGTTTCTGCACCAATGGTGATGTTCACCAGCTTCACATCCGGAAGAAATGTTCCAATTGTGACATTAAATATTTTAGTGAAGGCGACAGTTTCTATATAGGAAGCAAATAAACAACTCATCAGCATGAGCTCATAGTATTTCCTTATATTACATTTATAGTAGCTAGCACAAAAAGGGTCACGTGAGACTTCTTGGGAGGTCAGGTTTTTGTGTAAAATGAACCCTGTAACCTTAATGAGTCACACAAGCCTGACATCTTGGACTGGCCAGATTCCAGACAGGGCCTCTACACACTTAATACCTCATTAGTCTGAAATAGTTCAGTTTTATATACATTGTCCTAGACCACGACACACAATTTATATGTGTGTGTGTGTGTGTGTGTGTGTGTGTGTGTGTGTGTGTTATTCATGAGCTTATGAATAAGCGGTATAAGCGCGAAAACTGGGGATTTTACCATCTGAAGCACCTCCAGCGCCGGTGAGCCCGATTGATTTTTTTCTTTATTTACAATTTACAATATGCCAAAAAATTTAAAAAACAAAAAACAAAACACCCATAATATATTAAAAAAAAAAAAAAAAAAGTGATTTAAATGCATCTGCGGAGTCTCCTGTTTATGTGGCTTAATATCAAAATTACCGTATATACTCGAGTATAAGCAGAGTTTTTCAGCACATTTTTTTAAATGGCATATTGGGGGCAAACTCCTGGCATATTAAGGGCAAACTCCTGGCATATTAAATGGCATATTGGGGGCAGTGGTGTATCTTTATTTTGTGCTGCCCTAGGCAGACAAAATCCGGGCACCCCCCTACCCAAGCTGCACACCCACGTTACACACCTAAGACATGCCCCATCACCTCCATTTCATGACCCCACATCACACAACATTCAGACTCACATCAAGCTCATACTCCCATCACACTCAGTCACACACACACACACACACACACACACACACTGTCTCCCATCACACACACTCCTACTCCCATCAACACTTACCTTTCCCTGGCGGCTAGTGGAAGGCAGCATGGTCTTCTCCATGCTGCCTGTTCGGCTTCCCGGCGATTGTGCAAACAGGTCACGTGACCGGGCCCGCGTATGACGTCAGCGAGCCCGTCACGTGACTGTCGGCACTTCTGTGTCACACTGCACAGGGAGCCGAACAGGCAGCACAGAGTTTCTCTGTGCTGCCTGTTCGGCTCCCCGTGTAGCCTGGCAGGCAGAGCGATGGTGAGGGGGGAATCTTCCGATCCCCTCTCACCTCCGTCTCTGCCTGCAAGCGCCGTCTTTTTTTTTTTTTCTTTTTTAAAGGGCCGGGTTTTTTTTAATTTTTTTTTTTTTTAATTTTTTTTTTTTCCAGTGCAAAATTTGCCACCAGTTTTTCCCCGTTCTTTGTGGTAAAATTAGGTGCCTCGGCTTATATTTGGGTCGGCTTATACTCTAGTATATACGGTAACTGGTTTCTCTCCTAATTGAGGAGTTTGCTTGCCATGTTTAGGTGATACCGTCCCTTTAATAACGCAAAATACTCTGGATCAGTCCATTTTGTCACTCTGAAATCAGGAAGAAATACTTCACTTCATAAAAGGGGCTACATAACATTAGGGATAGTACAAGATACTATATCTATTCAATACATAGTTGAAGTGAAATGGCTATAAAAAAAAAAAACAAAAAAAAAAAAACGACACCACTTCAGCAGTGTTGCATGCATAACATACAATTCAGAACCTTCATATGTTCAAAGCCATTTTAACTTACGGTTCGTTATTGTAGGCGGTTGGAGAGCAAAGGGTGTGGTTATCTCTCTAATAACAGTGTATTTGGTCACACCCCATCGGTTATCCTCCCAACGATTTTCAAGGAACAGCCTGATATTGTAAATTATTCCATAATTTCCATTAGCTACCCGACTCTGGGGGGGGGGGGGGCGAAAGAAAAAAAAAAATAATTAGCACAAAACCACTTAAGTCAAAGTTTTAAGCACGTTTTCCACTTTACTGAAAGTACTTCAGATCTTGCCACCAACATGTGAAACCAGTCCTTCAATTAAAAAAATAAAAAACCCAGCTGAGTGCAGCTGAAAAGACAAGAAAACATTACATAACCAAAGTACAGATTTTATTTATTGACCTTATAATAACCACCATCTGCCCCCCATGGAACAGTGACTACAGTCGCCTTGCTGTCATCGACAACCAGATAGTTTCTGGTGAGCAAGTCATTTGGAGTCAGAGTGGTGAGATCAACACCAACTTGAATGCTGCTGCTCTTGATTGTACTGGCACCAATGAGCAAAGGAGAGATGCTTTTTGGAACGGTCCATGTGATCTTCCCAGCTGTATGCTTCACATCATCTACAAGGGAGAGGAAAGTTATACACAAGTCCAACGACAAAAAACAAAAACAAAAAAAATAAAAATAAATTGATTCCAAGATTATCTACTGCAGGCTAGTACAATGCGTAGTTTAAAAAACAAAAAAAACCTTTACTACACATTGGTAGAATTCTATACATTGCTAAAGAATCTACATACTGCACAGCTTGTGACCCTTGCTGGTTAAGTCACCATTTCAGTCACAAAAACAGCTCCTTATTATAAAGCCCGCACATTGGTGGTTATTGCAATAGGATGACCATTGCACTTACTAGCCCGGCCTCCCAGTGGATTTAATGCAATCTAGTCTTTCCCATGACTAAACTGACAATAGATATCTCGTGGGAATATCTCCGCAGGACCAGCTAGGTGTGTTTAGTTGGCCATACATCGCATCATGATCCAACCAGCAATATACAGGTTGTAGAATCCTAACTCACCAACCGGGCAGGCCACGGCTGTGTCCACCAATAGAATTAGCCAGCGCTGTTTATAGAAGATTGTGGCTCTTACAGTAGAGAATCCTACTCCATTGACCTGGACAGAGACAAAGCCATAAAAAAAATAAAAAAAAAAAAGTGAACAAGAAATAATTCCCACTTGATAGGTCAACCAATTCAGTTTGGCTTAAACGGACGACAAATTAAACTTACCCTTTGAAGCTGGGCTTCACTAGCATTATACGGAGCCCTTAAGAGTATTCTTGACTCAGTTGTGTTAATGCCATAACCATAATTTTGGGCATCTGTGACCAACATGGCTTTCCGCGTTGAAGTGAGATGGAACACTACTTGCCAGACAGACATAAGCCCAGAAACTGCCTACACACAAAGAAAGCGCAACATTTATATGAATATAGCTCGTGCAAACAAATTAAGTTACAATACATAATCCGCCAAATATCAAGTTTTATCCACTGGGCCTGTTACTACTAAAGATACATAGTTTCTGGCTTGGACTCTGAAATTTCAGTTCTATGTGCTGGTTTAAAAACACCGAGCACTTTTTAAAAAAAAATATATTGAAGTGCCAGGATATTGAGAGATAGCCAATCATAATTAAGAGCCGGTCAACTGGCCGCCAGCCGTGGCCACCACGTCTGATACAAACCTCTGGGAAGGCCGTGGACCAGTCCTCAGGCTCGTCTTGGAAAGCACCTTCTGCAATCAGCGGTATTTTTCGTCTGACTGAAACCTTGAATGGAAATGCAAGCGATTAGTTTGATTTACATTATATATCTATTTAGGATTTATGGTGGTATATTACCATTTTATTAATAGAAAAAAATTGGGGGGGGGGGGGGGGGAATTTAGGTCTTATTCCCCACCACCCAAATCAAGTTTTAATCACTCTACTGCCTTTTGAGAATGCTTTTGAACAGTACACTCCTAAATAAAACAAAGTTTATTTTGAAAAGCGTTCTTTCAGTCTACATAATAGTGTGGGATGGCCAGGTAAGACTTCTCTCATCCCAACCTAAGGGTTATGGGGCAGGATTGGCTCTGGTGTTGGTGTGTCACTCATCCAGCTCCATTAAAAGGAAGCCCCTTTAAGAGTGAGTAAAGGGCAAAAAAAAAAAAAAAAAAAAAAATAAGCTATTCCTTATAAACAAAAGCCACTATGTTGAGCAATATTATTTGCTTTTGTCATCATTTGGGATTCCTGATTTATTTTCCTTAATAAAAAGCCACATTAAGATGTGTAAAAATGTTACTAGTTGAAGTTTTAAAAGGGAGGAGAACAATTTATTTGTACAAGAAACAAGAGAGAAACACACTGCGCCCAATTGTGGTGGAAACAGCTGCAGCAAATTCTACCAGTGTCTCACTCCTGGCAATAAACAAATCAAAACAACACACAAGTGAAAACGTGCCTCTGTGAACCTGTTGGATCTTTAACCCCTTGGTGGGCTCCCTGGATGCTGTATAGACTGAGCAGATCTCTGCTCAGGAAGATGTGAGTGTGTTCTCACTTATTATTTGTTATCAGCACTTTTATGTGATATACTGCACTATTAATTTCTGTTCTGTTTTGTTTTATTTTTTTCCCTTCGGATTGAATATTGAGCTGATTTACTTTAAGGGTAACAATTTATTATTATTTTTCCTGAGTTGTGTGTTTTGAAGTGTTGGGTCACAGCGCACGTTTTCACTTGTGTGTTGTTTTGAACAATTTATTTGGTCTTTGTGCCACTTCATCAACCCACCTGATGTCAGAGACAGACCTTCAAGGTCAGGGCCGGCTTAGGGTGTGCGACCGCACAGGCGCTACACCCAGGGGGCGCCGCCCGCCAGCTTAAAAAAAATAAAAATTAAAAAAAAAAAAAGTTTAAAAAAAAATAAAAGCCGGTAGAGGCACTGGCTGGGGGGAGATCAAAAGATCCCCCCTCACCAGCCCTCTGCTCGGCATGCTCTGCTGTGTCGGGGAGGGGGGCGGAGCTAACCGGCTGAGCGGTGTAGCTCCGCCCCCACCCTGTGAAGCAGAGAAGCTCCTGCTTCACGGGGAGCTGCAGGCAGCAAAAGAAAGTGCTGCTCGGCTCCCCATGCCTGCATTAAGCATGGGGAGCCGAGCAGCACGAGAGAGAGAGAGAGAGAGAGAGAGAGAGAGAGAGAGAGAGAGAGAGAGAGAGAGAGAGAGAGAGAGAGAGAGAGAGAGAGAGAGAGAGAGAGAGAGAGAGAAGAGAGAGAGAGAGAGAGAGAGAGAGAGAGAGAGAGAGAGAGAGAGAGAGAGAGAGAGAGAGAGAGAGAGAGAGAGAGAGAGAGAGAGAGAGAGAGAGAGAGAGAGAGAGAGAGAGAGAGAGAGAGAGAGAGAGAGAGAGAGAGAGAGAGAGAGAGAGAGAGAGAGAGAGAGAGAGAGAGAGAGAGAGAGAGAGAGAGAGAGAGAGAGAGAGAGAGAGAGAGAGAGAGAGAGAGAGAGAGAGAGAGAGAGAGAGAGAGAGAGAGAGAGAGGGAGAGAGAGAGAGAGAGAGAGAGAGAGAGAGAGAGAGAGAGAGAGAGAGAGAGAGAGAGAGAGAGGAGAGAGAGAGAGAGAGAGAGAGAGAGAGAGAGAGAGAGAGAGAGAGAGAGAGAGAGAGAGAGAGAGAGAGAGAGAGAGAGAGAGAGAGAGAGAGAGAGAGAGAGAGAGAGAGAGAGAGAGAGAGAGAGAGAGAGAGACACGGGTGTCTGGGGGGGGGGGGGGAGACAGAACAGGGTGGAGGGGGGAGAGACAGAACACGGGGGTCTGGGGGGAGAAAGACAGAGAGAGAAAACAGGTATGGGGAGTTAGAGCGAGACAGACGTGGCAAGGAAGAGGGAAGGGACACATACATAGGGGGAGCGCCACGGGGGAAGCCCGCACAGGGCGCTGGGACACTTAAGCCGGCCCTGTTCAAGGTACATAGGCAGACAAGACAAAGATTGAAAGGTTTACCAACTAGTGCATTTAAAAGTGAATAGATGTGAAGGCCCAGCTACTGAGTGATTAGAGAGCAGCTGAAGGGGCCAAGGGGAATGACCCTCCTGCCCAGTTAGTTTTAGGCCTTTGTACAGTCAGACTGCCATAGACATCTGCAAGTGTGACGCCATATGTAAAGTAGCACCAGGTAAAACCATCTGCCATGTTTGAAGAGTCATACCTCCATATAGTTTTCTCACAAACTATTTCACGGGCATCCCACACATAGGGACACTGTACGACTTTCAAATAGGTCACCGCACCCTTCATATTGGCGTTGGGGGATACATCGACCTTTATGGTAACTGTGAAAGTGCTATCATTCTGAAGAGAGCAAAAAGGTTATAAGAAAAAAAAAAAAATATATATATATTTATTATGTGTAAAAGTTCTTGTTGCCAAGCTTAAAGATGATGCAAGACATCACTGCTTACCCCAATCTTTGTGTAGCAGCTGAGAAGAGAGGCCCTTAACGTAATTTCTCCCCAATCATCATAAGAGACTGTATATCCACACTGTGTGGCCAGATAGTTGTCAATTACAAATGCTCTTCCAAACTGGTCTGATGGGAGAAAGACACCTTAGTAGAGTTTGCAGATTGCCAGCAATAATGGCTGCACAAGGTTCAAACCTCACACATTTGTTTTAAAGTCTACAGTACCAGGCTGTTTTTATATAGGGTGAGCAGCAACACTTTATACACATGCCCCCTAACCCCCAATTTACATTCTCTTCTGTTCAGAGCAATAAATACTATGCTCGCATTATAGTCACTTCCTGCACCAAGTCCCACGGGTGCATGTTGGGGGTAACACACACACACACACACACACTTTTACTTTCGGCCATTACCCAATTTAATGGCACTCATTTTATCCACCACGCAACTTGAACCTGCAACCTCAAGGGTTGAACAACATTCTATGCAAGGTACATTAGCCCTTGGAACTCCAAACCAAACAAGTTAAAGTGATGCCCCATCAACAGAACATGGACAATTTAAAAAAAAAAAAAAAAAAATTTATGACTTGCACTTGTGCCATGCCTCCATATTAGTAATCCAGTGCTTCAGACTAAAGGCTAGTATTGCAACTCCGCCGGTAGCGACCGTGATACACTAGTCCCAAAACACATGGTGCAAAAGGGGTGTCCAATGTGGAGCCCATCTAACAGAAGGATTACAGTCCAACTAACTTCCCTACCTATAATCTCAGCCCTATACAAGGCTTGTAGTTTTTTAAATAGACAATTTAATCCATTTTAGGACCAATTTTGCATTACTGCTAAAACTACTCTACCTAAAACACTGCCTATACTGGGAATTTAAAATGAAATGATATATATATGCATACAATGAAAAAAAATTATGCATCTATGGTGTCTCTTGTTATGATATCACCTGTGGCTGGATATGCAAATTAATCCATGTTCATTAGGAAATATGCAATATAACAGCCACAAGCACATGACACCACTGACCATTACAACATCTCTTATTGTCTGCATTTGCATGCAGTTTTTGCCAAACAATGTATAGCTCATTCTTAATTCTCTATATTCACAGAATTTTAGGTTCACAGGTCAATTAATAAACCCCCACATGCATTTCTCATCATGCAGTCCACCTGGACACCCTGATCTATGTAGAAACCTACCGATAGCTGAAAACGTCACGTGTTGATCTAGTACAAGCTCAGCGACAGGTTGATTTGTACAAGGGATCGCTTACATTTTGAGAGAATAAAGCCTGAAAAAAAAAAAAAGTAAAAAAAAGTAATAGGGTCACAGGCAATACAGATCCTTGTTACACAGGGCTTTGAAGACTCAAGATATTGTATGATACATTGATGGAATCCTTCTTTGCACTACATTGTCTTGCTGTTGAGTAAGCACTGAGTATAGAGCTATGAACAGATCTGGTACACAACTCACATGCCGCTCTTTATTATTATGTCAATAAAAAAAAATAATGTTCCAATTCTATGGGATTAATTGGTTGGTTCACTGAACAAATAGGATTTTTCACACATAGTAGACTATGGCTGGGAGGAAAATAGGTCTACTCTTAAACTACAGATCATAACTAGATTCAACCAGAAATGGTCCATAATGGAATATGAAAGGCAGCTGCAAAATACAGTCTGGTGGTAAAGTAAACGAACGCTACATACTTGGTAAAAATGTCCAACACTTACCACTGGTAGAACTCTGAAGGCCATTTACTTCACTGGCAAAAGCCAATACCAAGACTATCAGCCTAGAGGACAGATACAGTATTATTGCAACATGTTGTAACCAATGTTGAAAGATCTGCACTAGCAACCAAGCATGTCTTACTTGGAGAACACTTTAATCTCCATGGTCTTCAGCCAGCAAGCAGTCACCAAAGATAAACTTCCTGCAAATTCACCCAGGACAAGTACTCAAGACCCCTAGAACAATTTAAAGGGCATTATTCATACACTCCCCATCATCTCTTGTGGTATTAAACAAACACTTATCACAGGAAGCTGCTGAGTTGAAGTTTTATGTCGATTTTTTTTTTTAAAAAAGCAACCTCTCCTCTAATTAGGCTTGATTACAAAATTCTGCTATAAATTGAATTAATAGCAAAGCGCTTTTATACAACTTTTGTGAGTATTCAAGCTGTCTTCCTGGCAGATCACAAGGAGGAAGGCATTATTTGTTTAGAAAAAAAAAAGATGTATTTGATTTGATCTGCTCAAATTATAAAAATATATATATTGGCATTAATCTGAATTTGTGTTACCAGATTGGCCAAATGTAACCTTTACATACTGCCCTGCATATGTATTCAGAGAGAAGTCTGTTAATTAAGGTAGTTATCCCCTCCTTAGTTAATTGGTTACAAACATTGGGGGGTTATTTATAAAAGTAAATTCGGGGGAATACTTATAAAAGTTGTCTAAACAGATGGAACATTCCACTGGTTGCCATGGTGACTGCGCCACTTCGAGAACATTGTCCGCTATTTATAGATCTTTTACATGCCTTGGGGGGTTATTTATAGAAGTCATCTCTGGCACAATGTGCTCAAAGGGGACCAGTCACCAAGCAAACCATTAGAACGCTCTATTTAGACCACTTGTGGAACTTTGCTCCAAACCTGACTTTTATAAACAAGCCCATCCCCCCCCCCCATTACTTCTATACATGGGATGCCACTTATAAAACTCCATTCTGTGGTAATGTTCTAAAAGTGCTCCAAATAGCACATTCTAATAGTTTCCATGGTGACTGCTCCCCTTTGAGAACATTGTTCCGCAGATGACTTCTATAAACCCCCCCCCCCCCCCCCAATGCATGCAAAATGTCATAAATAGCAGATCTTGCAACCTGAGGGTGAATAAGTTAGAGGTTTATTGATAAAAAGTGCTCTTCCTGGACTACATTTACCAAAGGTATTTGCAACTGAGAGAGGCAGAGCATTATTAGTTGTAGCTCAATTGCTGCATTCCAGCAATAGAAATGCATGATAATACATACCCCAGGGCAGCACGTTAGTAATTGCAGCCCTGGAGTATACATTTTTCATAAGTCCTTACAGCAATCCTACAGCAGTTGCCAATCAACATAATATTTCATCTACTTACCCTTCAGGTATTCTGCTGATCGCGGTTTAGTATACCCCACCGAATGGCCACATGCCATAATTATTCGGAAGCCCAGAAAAGTGTGCGTCTGTCTCCAGGATTTCTTGTGACAAAGGACCGAGGAGACCTTACCAGTGCAAATCCTCTTTGTTTAAGCTTCTTTCAAATTCCAATGGAAATGGATAGAAACAAAGAGGATTGGAATGGCTCCAGCCTCCTGTGTGTTACTTTAATAAATGTTACATATTTAGAGGGGCATGTACTAAAAAAATGCAAATATATTTTATGTGCAAAACTATTTTTGCGCTTTGCTCCTATTGAAATGTACCAAACATTTAACACTCAAATAGTACATATTTATAATTTATTAGCGCAACCGGAAAAAAGCACGCTCAATAAAAATGAACGGAAGAGGCGCAAATCAGGGGGAAAAAAAGCGCAAAATGTTACAAATAGTCGTAAATTGCTCCTTACTCGTGTTTTACCTACTTTTTTCCCCACTGCACTTGTTTAGTACATGACCCCCATAGAGAAAAGATTTTCAAATCTTAATGGATACATAGGTTTTTTTTTAATAATTATTGAAATTTAATATGCATAAAATGGATATTTTATTTTAAATTCAGCATGATTCTTTCATGTATGCATTTGCCTGGGGCTTAGTTATAAAACACAGTTCTTGGGGCAACATTTTTAAAGTGCAGGAATCGCCATGGAAAGCAATGGAATATTCCTGCTGTTTACATCACTTTTAGAACTTTGTCCCAATATTAAGTTTCATAGATAACCCTTAATGTAACCCCCATTTTTTCATGTATTTACCCTCTACATTCACAGTATACAAAATGTTTATGTAATGGAGTATATTGCATTTATCTCATGATTGACTATCATAGACTGCAATAAAACAAACAAAGAAACATAGAATGTGTCGGCAGATAAGAACCATTCGGTCCATCTAGTCTGCCCAGTGTTCTAAATACTTTTATTAGTCCCCAGTTCCCGGTCTTATAGCTAGGATAGCCTTGTGTCTATCCCACGCATGCTTAAACTCATTCACTGTGTTTACCTCTACCACTTCCGCTGGAAGGCTATTCCATAATGTTGTGTTAAACGCCACTGGTAAGTGATAATTCTGGTGATTGAATAGAGTCCATTGAATGGAAATTCAGATTTCAGAGCTGTATTGGCCGGCATTTTTCTCATTACAGTCCATGATCACACATTTTCTATGGTGATTGGGTCATCCTACCTCCCACCCCTTCAACAGAGGTGTGTTAAAAGACCCACGAGGATAAATAAATGATGCATGATGAACTCTGTAACACACACGGGCACATTTAGGTGGAGAATAGGGAAAACGAAGTTAGGTGAACAATGAAAAATACTAGGGTTGCCTGTCAGCCATGCAGAATGTATAATCACATACATTCAGAAGGAAATTCATTAGTTAAAGTCTTGTAAACATTGTTTATAATATGAATGTATCCAATAAAAGTGCAGAAGTGCAAGCAAATGCCAAACAAAGGGGTTTAAAACCAACACAGGGTGGTGTCTTACGTTGCCTCCTTTGCCATTTTTTTTAACTGGTCGCTTATATGCCTCCCAGCTCTTGCTCCCGGTCAAATCGGGGGGTGGGTGGGTGGGGTGGGGGATTGAGAGGTTGCGTCTGATCGCTGTCACTGAAACTGCCAGCGCTGCTGCATATACGCAGTATCCAGTGTACTGGACAGTGGAGAATTACATTTTTACTACAGGATTGTGGTCCTGCTGAGCTGTACAGAAAATTAGATGGGTAAAGAGGGTAGTGGATGTATGGAATAGTCTTCCAGCGGAAGTGGTAGAGGTAAGCACAGTGAAGGAGTTTAAGCATGCGTGGGATAGGCACAAGGCTATCCTAGCTATAAGGGAACTGGGGATTAATAAAAGTATTTAGAAAATTGGGCAGACTAGATGGACCGAATGGTTCTTATCTGCCGACACATTCTATGTTTCTGTGAAAAGCAGGACAGAGGTATAGCCCGGCTGGACAGCGGGGATTACCACCCAACATCGGGGCAGTTGGGAGGCATGCACATATGACTTTCCATGCTGTAGAAGTCATATGTGCCGTGATGGAAATCAATTAACTAATCAATGTGATTCGGTGAGACACACTCCTTGATTTGTGGATTGATTTCCCATGAGTAACACATGACTTCAACAGATTGTACACAGCATGTCGAATTTCTGTACAGGCAACCATGGCTGAAGGCCAAATATTTCCTATCTGACTAGTCATCCAGTAGCTGCACCAATGTCTTCGTCCTGTTCTGCTAAGTCTATATTGTCTACTGATACATTTGTTCAAAATGTTGCCCACTCCTTGACATGCAAGGGGTAAAAATCAGATCCAAAAATAACATTTCTTTACTGTACCACTGTAGGGTCTATTCACTAAAATTCAGATTCAGAGTCTCAAGGTGGTCAGGTTGAGAAGTCAAATTTAACTTAATTTAAACCTCCCAACTCGACCATTCAACAAACTTACCCCCCCCAAGACTCCCCCTTTCCCTCGACAAAGTCTAACTCGGACTCCCATCTCAAACTCACTTTCATAAAGTGCAAAGAAAATTGCTATTCATTAAAAAAAAGTGAAGGGAGTTTGATTTAGGAGGCGAGTTGGACTTTGTTGTCCAAATCAACCTATGCAAATGCAGGTGCAGTCCCAAGTGCCCGATGCTGCCCAATATCTGTAATAGGTCCGGTGAACACACAAAAGTTGCCGGAATCCTAAAAAAAAAAAAGTAAATTTTTATGAATTCCCTACCAAACATGCCCAGGTAGGGTGCCTTGGGCCGAAGATGAGGATTGAGGGAGATACGAACCTTCATGAGAAATTCAGTTAATGTTTATTATTTTTCACATGGCACCCTTTGTGTGCTAATGGGGTGGGCAGTGAATTTCACTTCCCACCCTCCTTTTCTTTCTGTTTTTTTAGAGTTCATCCCTCAACCTGGGCAAGTTACGGGTAGAGGGCAGAGTTAGGGGACCTATGGGGCAGGCCCATCCCCATTTATTTAATAGGGGATATCTTTTGGCCTGCTCCCATCCAAATTACATATATGCGGGGCCAGGGGCACTTGGTCAGGCCCTAGAGACCTTGATTATTATTGGGTTGCAAGCCCCATTACATATATGTGAGGGCCAGCAACACTTCGCTAGCCCCTGCACCCATATAAGGCAGAGGTGGGCTGGGACACTTTGCCAGTCCGTTCATTTGTCAGTTGTGCGGGGGCATCAGGTGCAGCCCCTGACCTTGTTTTGTTATGGGGCTAGGGGCATCTTGTGTAGTTCCCAATCCCGGTGTTAAGGGAGAGTCAGGGGCATTTTTCCCATTTCGGCAACTCCCGGCCCCAGTATTTAAAGTGAGGAGTACTTATTATTTTCTTTTTTAATGTAACGGTATTTTTACTGCACCCAGTTGGTTTGTTTATATAATTGGTGGGGTAATTGTTTTGAACTCGTAAAATACCGTATGTGATTCATTTCAATGGAGACGGTTTTTGGACTAAGTACAGACAGTTGGACTTGAAACCAGTTTATTTTCTTCCCCACTGAAGCGAATAGGAGGCTAGTTTGACCTTGTTCCCCCATTTCATATCCCTTCCCTTGCTTAATGAATAGCATTTTTTGAGGTCTAGATGGGTGCATGCGGGTTTGGTAGAATTTGTTTGAGTCTGGACTTTGAGATGAACTCTCTCATCTTTAACGTGACACTCTGGCTTTAGTGAGTAGACCCCAAAGATGCCCTGTACTTTTTATTACTTGTTGCACTTGAAGTTCCAAATGTGACCACTGTATGGCAGCACCAGTCCTATTGCAGAAATACCTTCCTTCTGCTGTATGTTATTGCTAAGTGCTGCTTTGTAAAATAGAAGAGAAAAAATATTAACCTGTATTTATTGTTAACATTACCTTATATACAGATAGCAAAAAGAAGCAAAACTGTGTCCAATTCATTTCAACATATTTGACTAACTATTGGCACTCCAGCACTTTTGGACTACATTTGCCATCGTGCTCTGCCAGCAAAAGGTGCAAAGGGTGCCAATGGATTGCCATCATTAACATGGGCAATGTTACTGTATCAGTAGCTGCTGGGAACCCCAAATAATATAAGGGGCCCCTATTAGAGAATGTGTGAGAAAGATGTGTAAATGAAACACAGATTTATGACAATGTTGCATAACCATGTTTTTTTTATATATATATATTTTTACTAATCTGACCTTGTACTTAGTATGTCATATTTGTGGTCGGCTCCAGAAAAGTTCTTGGTCTCCCCAATATTACTTGTAACTAGAAACCACCGGGCCCCGGTGCAAAAATTGCCTCGGGGCCCCCCGACCCAACCATGCAACTCCACCCCAGAAATGGCACTTAAATGCCTCCCAACTGTTCTTCTTTGTGCCTGGCCTTGTCTTATATCTAGGATAGCCTTATACCTATCCCATGCGTGCTTAAACTCCTTCACTGTATTAACCCCTACCACTTCTGCTGGCAAACTATTCCATGGATCCACTACCCTCTCAGTAAAATAATACAAAGTTTCTGACCTCCACTGTATTAACCTCTACCATTTCTGCTGGAAGACTATTCCATGCATCCACTACCCTCTCAGAAAGTAATACTTCCATTAATCCCTGGCCTCATCTTATATCTAGAATAGCCTTATGCTTACACTCCTTCACTGTATTAACCTCTTCCACTTCTGCTGAAAGGCTATTCCATGCATCCACTACCCTCTCAGTAAAGTAATATTTTCATTAGTCCCTGGCCTTCTCTTATATCAAGGATAGCCTTCTGCTTATCCCATGCATGCTTAAACTCCTTCATATATTAACCTCTCATCCACCACCCTCTCAGTAAAGTAATATTACTTTTCAGGACACAAAATATTTCCAGCCTAATCAAAGCTTGAGGTGGACCCCAAATATATGTATATAACTAGCTGTATACATATATGAACTTTTTAATATTATATTCAACTATTTTCATATGTAATGAAAATGTTATTGAAAAATTGTTAATTTCTTATTTTTATTACGTTTCCCTGAACCCACATTGCACCTAAAGGTCCTAACACAGCACTATACAGTACCCACAGCACTTGGCTTGTACTCATATTGCACCCACACGATTTGGCATGCTGCAGTATAAATTTTACCGCCAGAACATACCACAGTGTCACTTTGTCCCACTGAACTGCCCCTGCAGAACATGCCACAGTGTCACTTTCCCCCATAGTACATGTTATTTTGCCCCACAGAACATGCCACAGTGTTCCTTTTACCCCATAGTACATGTTATTTTGCCCACAGAACATGCCACAGCCAATTTTGCTCATTTGCCAGTTATGTGCCAATTTGCCAGTTATGTGCCAATTTGCCAGTGTTATTTGCCGATTTGGCAATTATGTGCACATTTGCCAGTTGTGCCCATCTGCCAGTGTTATGTGCCCATTTGCCAGTTGTGCCCATTTACCAGTGTTATGTGCCCATTTACCAGTGTTATGTGCCCATTTGCCAATTCTGCCCATTTACCACTGTTATGTGCCCATTTGCAGTTGTGCCCATTTGCCAGTGTTATGTACCCATTTGCCAGTTGTGCCCATTTGCCAGTTGTGCCCATTTACCAGTGTTATGTGCCCATTTGCCAGTGTTATGTGTCCATTTGCCAGTGTTGTGCCCATTTACCAGTGTTTTGTGCCCATTTGCCAATGTTATGTGCCCATTTGCCAGTGTTATGTGCCCATTTACCTGTGTTATGTGCCCATTTCCACCCCCCCCGTACTTACCTGTATGCTCCTCCTCCGATGGATGCGGATCTCACGGCTGCTGCCCGAGTGTGACTGTCTCCGTGTGAGACAGTCACACGAGTAGTAGGGGTCCACGGGGCAGCTGCCTTGGACCCCAAGAATGAATGAGCCCTGGGCAGCTGCCTGTTTGCCTGCACATTTAAGAAAAAAAAAAAATTGTGCAGGGGTTGCAGGGCGGCCGGGCCCCTGGACTGACCGGCCCGGTCGCAGCTGCGACCCCTGCACCAGTGGTAGGTACGCCACTGCTTGTAACCGAGCATCCAACTTGACTTTCTGCATTACTGCTGTTTTGTTTTTTTTCTATTAAGCTTAACTCCACCCACTTTTTTATTTCAGGAATACTGCTGTACATTTTGGTGGACCACGGTGTAAACAAGCTCCTGTGTTAAGCATGTGCACAGTTATGATTTGAAACACTTCATTTTTATGAATTTCCAGGTTTCAGCCAAACGTTGAGAGGTGAGTGGAAGGGTCAGTAGAAGCTGTAACCCTGATTTGGGATGAAGCATATTTAACATTCCTTTACGTACATCAGGGTTAAGGATTTCGTGTTGAAATATAAAATCTCTACAACATGCAGTATAATAAATAACATCAACAATTTATTAGCGCATGATACAAAGAGGGTCCATTTAAAAGACCTCAGAGAGATTGCACAAGGTAATACAAAACAAAAACCATCCCAGCCATTAGACAATGGGATAAGGATTTAAGTACCGTATTTATCGGCGTATAACACGCACCTAATTTTAAGAAGGAAATTTCAGGAAAAAAAACTTAAGAACTTAAATTAAGAACTTTGAAGCCCAATATGCCATTTTAATATGCCAGGATATTGCCCCCAATATGCCATTTAATATGCAGGATATTGCCCCCAATATGCCATTTAATATGCAGGATATTGCCCCTAATATGCCATTTTAATATGCCAGATATTGCCCCCAATATGCCATTTAATATGCAGGATATTGCCCCCAATATGCCATTTAATATGCAGGATATTGCCCCCAATATGCCATTTTAATATGCCAGATATTGCCCCAATATGCCATTTAATATGCAGGATAATGCCGCCAATATGCCACTTATTATGCCAGGATATTGCCCCCAATATGCCATTTATTATGCCAGGATATTGCCCCCAATATGCCATTTAATATGCCATGATATTGCCCCCAATATGCCAGGATATTGGCCCTTAGTATGCTCATTATGCCACCCTCCTCACCCCCCCCTTCCCCAGACCCCAGTACTTACCTCTTTGCTGCTCTGTCCCCCGGTGCTCTGAAGCTGCGTGGCTGTGAGGGAAGCGTTGTGAGCTTCCCTTCAGCCGCGCGGTCAATAAAGTTTGTTTTAAAAAAAACAGACTTTATTGACCGCGCGGCTGGAGAGAAGCTCACAACGCTTCCCTCACAGCCACGCAGCTTCAGAGCACCGGGGGACAGAGCAGGAACGAGGTAAGTTTTAGATTTTTTTTTTTTCTTTCGGCGTATAACACGCACACACCATTTTCCCCCTATTTTCAGGGAGAAAAAGTGCGTGTTATACGCTGATAAATACGGTATATCTATTGAGACTTCAGACTGGTACTCCATATTTTGAAAAAGTTAAGAGTGCTATTCATCGGTTAAAATGGTGAACCGCTGGTGTTTAGTTCCGGTTAAATTAACGAAGATGTACAACCAGCGGGTCTCCAGTTTTTTGGAGATGCGGACAGGCTGATGGAACCTACCTACATATTTGGTGGCATATATGGATTCAGACCCTCTGGCAAGCTGTTCAAAATAAAATAATCCAATTATCCGCTTAGGCTACTCCCCTGCGGAATTTCTTTTGCTTCTAAAATGGCCTAGTACAGTGCTTCTCAAACCTGTCCTCAGGACCCCCCCCCCAACGGTCCAGGATTTATGGATCACCCAGTTGTGTTTAAATAAGAATATGTAGAACACCTGGCATGGCTGCTTAATGGTTAGGGAACCACACCAGGTGTACATATTCTTAATTAAATACAACTGGGTAATCCCTAAATCCTGGACCGTTGGGGGGTCCTGAGGACAAGTTTGAGAATCACTGGCCTAGTATGTCCTGGGAGGTGGCCCAGATTAAACATGTAGTCTTGGCTACACTTCTCATGATAGCTACAGCTTGGAAGTCAACAGAAAATCTTACCTGGGATAAAGTAGCCCCACAAATGGAGAAGTAGATAGAATATAAAAAGAATCCAGCTCCCAACCAGGAGTCAAGGTGCATCCGAATATTAAGTACTGTTCAAAGGAAGGTTTACACTGTTTTGTCTTGTGATGTCTATGAAAATGGATAATTTTATTTTGATGTATAATGTGAACAATAAATGCACTTTAATAATGGAAAGTATTTATAATATCATAAAGGAAAAAACAATAAATATTTTTTTTTAATAAAAAAAGCATATTTAACATTCAGATTTGCAAATGTTATTACATGCATACTTTAATATGCATTAAAAATGGGCAAGTTGGTGTGGTCCTTTAATATTATCTTTTTTAGAAATGGGCCTGCTATAAAAATGTACTAAAGGAACCTCCCAATCCTATATCTATCAGAATATTTTTCATTAGATAAACATTTACTGGACCAGTGACTGACCAGAGTTCAGCACTGGGGCTTCTTGCTGCACTATTTCCCCTATTTTATACTTTCCATTTGCCTAAGCATTGCACACCATCCCTGGGTGTCACACTTTGCCTGTACAAGTAGTAAAAAGATGGTGTATGTTTTCAATCCACTGGCCCATTAATATTTAGCTCTTTATTAATTATCTTAATGTATGCTGTGTGCTAAGCAGATAAAATGCATTATTCAGCTAAAAAAAAACTTTATTGCAAACGTTGGTTCATATCTCTTTGTGAAACTCTCACAGGGCTGGCATACACTGAAGAGAAAAATAAACCAAATACTTTACCATGTTTTGTGGCCAAACTCTCACAGGTATTGCCACTAAAAATTCTGTGTAGCAAACCCGTAATGAACAATTCATCTGTCTATAGACAATAGTCTAGAGAGAGCATTTAGTATGTTTTTAAGCCACTTGTCACCTATGGCCCATCTCCTTGTAGGCTACATCAGTGGTCCTCAAGTGTGATTCTGGTGCTGGCAAACTAGTAGCCTATAAAAAGTGGTTCTCAAGTGTGGTTTTGATGGATGCTTGTAACCTTAGGTGACTACCACCACATTTAATGCAGCCACCACAACCTACCTGGATAAATGCAGTTGGCCACCGTTGTGTATCTTGAGAGTCAGAGAGCCTGGTGTTAAGTGACACCCTGACTTTGTAACTCATACAGGTGTGCAGTACCACCTGGAAGCAGACAAAGAAGGCATTGGGCCATCGGGAACCCTGCTCCTGATCCAAGGAAGGTAAACACCTGAAAAGGGACAAGTAGAGCCATTGGGGGCTAAACATTTTGTCTCTCCCCCCCCTTCCCCCCAGGAAAACCTCAGCATATGTTTATGCTCATAACCTGCTTTACATCATTATGTATGGATATACTGTATATACATTAGAGGATCTACTCAGGTAACTACGATGTTCGGGGCTGAAATTGACCGTCTGAACTCAGGTCGTAATTGGACCACGTCTGTGGTAAGAGAACATCCGAAAATCTGCAACAGGTAGCACCAACATGCCTCCGAATTTGGCTGTAAATAGGCAAAGACAGGCGATTGCAGAGCGATATGCTTGGACTCCGAAATCATCTGAAATACAACTGAAAAGGACCAAAATGAAATAGTAGCCTCAAGAGCCCCATTATTTCCTGTGGGAGGGTTCGGAATAAAATAGCAGCAAACTAGTGAAAATCATTCAAAACATTCCAAACCTTTCTTAGAAAATAGGCCCAGGTTAAAGAAATTGATACAAATGATTGTTTTAATCGACTTACAGCCAATCACGGTTGAGCAACGTGTAAAAAAAATCCCGAGCACATGGCAAGACCACCAGTTTAGAGCAGGATTGCAGCCAGCAAGAATTGAAACAAGACCAAAAAAATTTGGCCAGCCATGGCAAACCGAGAGTCAGGGCAGGAGAGGGACCAGCGCAACAGCTAGTTCACTGGTAGCAAGAGGGGAGGGGGGAGGGTTCAAGGTCGAAAGGATCTCAACATTAATAATACAATCTTCTTCATCTCCAATGTAGCTATTTTCACCACCTCCTGGACAATGTTACTCCCACCAACTGTCCAGTCCTGATGCTGAGTAAATCACCCTGTTCCTATCACCCAGTTGTACTCCTCCGCTGAAAAACTCTCCCCCTGCTCTCATTGACTCCTTCGTGCCCTAGGCTTGTAAGAAAAAAACAACAAAAAAATGTAAAAAAAAAAAAAAAAATCTAATAAAAATAATTACCGTATTTTTCGCCTCATAAGACGCACTTTTTTCCTCTTCAAAAGTGAGGGGAAATGTCTGTGCGTCTTATGGAGCGAATGTATGTGCATACTTACCTCCATGCTGCTCTCCGTTGTGTTCTCTCCGTTGTTTCCTCCATGCAGTCTAACCTCCTGCACGGAGGAAGGAAGCTCCGGGCGCTTTTTTTCCCCTTCTTAACTTTATTGACGTTGCGCGACTTCAATAAAGTTAAGAAGAAAAAAAAAAGCGACCGGAATTTTGTAGGTCAATGTTATAAAAAGTGTTTTTTGTTTAATTTTTTCATCATATTTTATGATTTTTTTGTAGTAAATGATAAGATATGATGAACATAATGGTATCTAATGAAAGCCCTTCTTATGGCAACAAAAACAATATATAATTTGTGTGGGTAATGTATGTGAGAAAGATGTGAATTACAGCTAAACACAAACACCCCAGAAATGTCAAAACAGCCCTTGTCACCAAGGGAAAGACAAAGTCAAAAGGTAATGTCACTAAGGGGTTAAACTGAGGAAGCACCAGCCTGAGTGTTTTTTTTTTTAAACAAATATATAGTTTTGTGTATTTGAGCATGCAACATAAACTGCATGCTACACAGGTATCTGCAGATTCTGATCAGATGAATTGTGCTTTCTCAGACATTATAATAATGGTATAAACACTAGGCTTGCGTAACAGTGATATCATACATGTGATGCATGCATGGTGCATTTTGGGTTGCACACTTGCACAGGGAGTTTTAAAATTCAGATGCACAGGGATTTCTAAAAAATATTATTATTTATTTATAATTTCCTGGAAGGACAAGTTAACATACAATAAATCTTTCAGGACACAGTAGTCACATTGTTGAACAGTACCCATCCAAATTAAAGCATGTGACCGGAGACTACACCAAAAAAAGAAAAAAGGGGGGGGGGGGGGGGAGAAAGGAAAGGATGAACCACGATTAAACCACTCATAGGGAAACCTTTATTTGCAATATACATCACTCAGTTTTACTCTCTAACCCTATCTACCCGTTACTCACTCTGTCTCTAAACTTCCCCATATCCCTAACTCTAAATCAATAGATCACTCTCCACATCACTCTATCACTCTCTTCTGCCTCCCTTACCCTATAGCTTACCCTATATGCCGGGGCGTCACTAGGGTTGGTGTCACCTGGTGCGGAAACTCATGGTGTCACCCCCCTGGATTTCCTCCAATACAATGCCAAACAGATTCCTTCATAATGCCAGTTAGATGGCCTATTAACTATGCCACACACAAGAGCCCCATAAATTATGCCACACCAGAACCCCATAAATTATGCCACACCAGAACCCCATAAATTATGCCACACCAGAGCCCCATAAATGATGCCACACCAGAGCCCCACTATTTATGCCTCACCTCTGCCCAATTAATTATGCCACACACACAGGTGCCCCATAATTATGCCACACAAAGGAGTCCCTTATTTATGCCACACATGGGGCCCAATAAATATGCTACACACAAGTGCCCCATAATTATGCACACATGGGACCGCCATTATTTATGCAACACACAGGAGCCCCACAAGGTGACAATTGCACATATATAGATACCAGGAATATTGTGCCGCTCAGAGCCCAGTAATATTGTGCCAGTCAGATACCAGGATTATTGTGGCATTCAGAGCCCAGTAATATTGTGCCAGTCAGATACCAGTAATATTGTGCCAGTCAGATACCAGTAATATTGTGCCAGTCAGAGCCCAAAAAAATTGTGCCACTCATAGCCCAGTAATATTGTGCCAGTCAGATACCAGGAATATTGTGCCATTCAGATACCAGGAATATTGTGCCAGTCAGAGCCCAGTAATATTGTGCCAGTCAGATGCCAGTAATATTGTGCCAGTGAGAGCCCAGTAATAGTGTGCCAGTCAGAGCCCAGTAATAGTGTGCCAGTCAGGGCCCAGTAATATTGTGCCAGTCAGAGCCCAGTAATATTGTGCCAGTCAGATACCAGTAATATTATGCCATTCAGATACCATTAATATTGTGCCATTCAGATACCAGGAATATTGTGCCAGTCAGAGCCCAGTAATAGTGTGCCAGTCAGATGCCTGTAATATTGTGCCAGTCAGAGCCCAGTAATAGTGTGCCAGTCAGGGCCCAGTAATATTGTATGTAAAGAAAAGTAAAAGCAGGCGGCTAAAACATGTATTCGGATGTCGGCGTGGGTCTCTCCTCACGGCGCTCCCGCCGAACACAGCATGCAAAAAACAGAAAGATTCTTCCTGATTGCGGTTGAGGGCCCTTGACGAAGCTCCAGTTAAGGCGCGAAACGCGTAGACTTTCAAATCTTTTTTGTCCTCACCGGAAGTTCCTTATTTTTGCACTTATGCTATTTTATATTTTCACATTTTGTATCTAATAAACCCCCAATCTTTTTTGCATATTTACCTGGTTCTGGTACTTTTTTGCCGGTGTTTGGAGCACCTCAACCGCAATCAGGAAGAATCTTTCTGTTTTTTGCACCCAGTAATATTGTGCCAGTCAGAGCCCAGTAATATTGTGCCAGTAAGATACCAGTAATATTATGCCATTCAGATACCAGTAATATAGTGTCATTAAGATACCAGGAATATTGTGCCAGTCAGAGCCCAGTAATAGTGTGCCAGTCAGATACCAGTAATAGTGTGCCAGTCAGAGCCCAGTAATATTGTGCCAGTCAGAGCCCAGTAATATTGTGCCAGTCAGATACCAGTAATGTTGTGCCAGTCAGAGCCCAGTAATATTGTGCCAGTCAGAGCCCAGTAATATTGTGCCAGTCAGATACCAGTAATATTGTGCCAGTCAGAGCCCAGTAATATTGTGCCAGTCAGAGCCCAGTAATATTGTGCCAGTCAGATACCAGTAATGTTGTGCCAGTCAGAGCACAGTAATATTGTGCCAGTCAGATACCAGTAATGTTGTGCCAGTCAGAGCCCAGTAATATTGTGCCAGTCAGAGCCCAGTAATATTGTGCCAGTCAGAGCCCAGTAATATTGTGCCAGTCAGATACCAGTAATGTTGTGCCAGTCAGAGCCCAGTAATATTGTGCCAGTCAGAGCCCAGTAATATTGTGCCAGTCAGATACCAGTAATGTTGTGCCAGTCAGAGCCCAGTAATATTGTGCCAGTCAGATGCCTGTAATATTGTGCCAGTCCGAGCCCAGTAATAGTGTGCCAGTCAGAGCCCAGTAATATTGTGCCAGTCAGAGCCCAGTAATAGTGTGCCAGTCAGAGCCCAGTAATATTGTGCCAGTCAGATACCAGTAATATTATGCCAGTCAGAGCCCAGTAATATTGTGCCAGTCAGATACCAGTAATATTGTGCCAGTCAGATACCAGGAATATTGTGCCAGTCAGAGCCCAGGAATATTGTGCCAGTCAGATACCAGTAATATTGTGCCAGTCAGATACCAGTAATATTGTGCCAGTCAGATACCAGTATTATTGTGCCAGTCAGAGCCCAGTAATATTGTGCCAGTCAGATACCAGTAATATTGTGCCAGTCAGATACCAGTAATATTGTGCCAGTCAGATACCAGTAATATTGTGCCAGTCAGAGCCCAGTAATATAGTGCCAGCCAGAACCCAGTAATATTGTGCCAGTCAGAACCCAGTAATATTGTGCCAGTCAGATACCAGGAATATTGTGCCAGTCAGAGCCCAGTAATAATGTGCCAGTCAGAGCCCAGTAATATTGTGCCAGTCAGATACCAGGAATATTGTGCAATTAAAGTGCTTGTTTTAAACCACCCTCCTCCCCCTCTTCCCCATCACTTACCGAATGGCTGCTTCTCCGTGTCCCCAGACGGACGCCTCCTCCGTGGAGTCTTCCCTCCTGCACGGAGGAGGGAAACACAGTCACGTAACGTCACATCCGGTCGTTAAGCAGTTAAGCAGCGTGGTGCGGGGGGTGCCGGCAGCACGGGTGTCATCCCCGCTGGAGGTGTCACCCGGTGCGGTCCGCACCCCCCTCGGGACGCCACTGCCTATATGTTCCCTCAACTGACCCTAGATTTTTTTTAAATCAACCCATAAAAGGAAACTATCCAGCCACATGCCATATGTTATAATTAACATACATTGTATGCAGTATTAGCCTAAGGAATAAGTCTCTCCCAAAAAAGTAATTAAAAACAAAATCCCAGCACCCACTCCACCCTCGACCTACAAACCTAATATAGAAAGTGACACACACTGATGAAAATAGATTTGCCACAAATGCTCAGATCAACTACCCCTGCCCAATGAGCTATTAATGAGCTGACTCCTTGCTTTAATCAAGTTGAGAGTTTACACCTTCCCCTGATTTCATAAAGTTCCCATCTTTTCTTTTGCATAGGCAAGCAACACCAACGTTGTGTGCGGGGTGGGGGTGGGGGGGCGTGCCGATTCATCTGTATGGGAGTCCTCTGATTGGCTTCAAAGAGGTTTTTGGGGCAACACATTGATGTCACTGTATGAGGATCAATCCCCGGGTGAAAGTCTGCAAAACATACGTTTTAAAAGTACGCAGGTCAAAAAATAAATAATGCACATTTTTAGTAAATGTGTGAGCTGTTCTTTCTTTCTTATTTATTAACTGGATCTCGGGGTCTGCCCTTTACTTATTTAGTTGCTGATTGCTGGAGTGGGTATCTTTTACTAGGCTAAATTTAGTACTCACTTCAGTGCTGGCCTATAAAAAGGCTTATATGTCTTAAGACTGGCGCTTGGCTCCTAAAATACCGTAAAGTGCACAGTCTATTAACATGTGAGACTCATAAATGCTGCAAATAGACATGCAATTGGAGTGCAGTTTAATGGTAACATTAGGATGGAAATGAATGAACAATCTGAATGAAACACTTTTAACAAATAGAACCATAGAAACATAGAATGTGTCGGCAGATAAGAACCATTCGGTCCATCTAGTCTGCCCAATTTTTCTGAATACTTTTATTAGTCCCCCGTTCTCGGTCTTATAGCTAGGATAGTCTTGTATCTATCCCATGCATGCTTAAATTCCTTCACTGTGTTTACCTCTACCACTTCTGCTGGAAGGCTATTCTATACATCCACTACCCTCTCAGTAAAGTAATACTTCCTGATATTACTTTTAAATCGTTGCCCCTCTAATTTAAGACTATGTCCTCTAGTTGTGGTAGTTTTTCTTCTTTTAAATATACTCTCTTCCTTTACTATGTTGATTCCCTTTATGTATTTAAATGTTATACATGTTAAGATGCTTTAACCTTTCCTGGTATTTTATCCTTCAACCCATGAACCAGTTTAGTAGCCCTTCTCTGTACTCTCAATATCCTTCTGGAGATACGGTCTCCAGTACTGAGTACAATACTCCAAATGAGGTCTCACCAGTGCTCTGTACAATGGCATGAGTACTTCCCTCTTCCTACTGCTAATACCTCTCCCTATGCAACCAAGCATTCTGCTAGCATTTCCTGCTGCTCTATTGCATTGCCTACCTACCTTTAAGGCCTCTGAAATTATTACTCATAAATCCCTTTCCTCAGATGTTGAGGTTAGGACTGTACCAAATAGTCTATATTCTGCTTTTGGGTTTTTACGCCCAAGGTGCATAATCTTGCACTTGTCCACATTAAATGTCAGTTGCCATTTTTCTAGTTTAGCTAAATCATTTGCCAGTTGGCTTATCCCTCCATGAATATCAACCCTGCTGCAAATCTTTGTATCATCAGCAAAAATACATACTTTGCCAACAAGACTTTCTGCAATATCGCTAATAAAAATATTAAAGAGAATGGATCCAAGAACAGATCCCTGAGGTACCCCACTAGTAACAAGACCTTGCATCGAATATACCCCATTGACTACAACCCTCTGTTGCCTGTCACTCAGCCATTGTCCAATCCATTCAACAATATTGAAATCCAAACTCAAGGATTTCAGTTTATTGATAAGCCTTCTATGTGCGACAGTGTCAAAAACCTTACTGAAATCTAGGTAAGCAATGTCTACTGCACCACCCTGATCTATTATTTTAGTCACCCAATCAAAAAAATAAATAAGATTAGTTTGGCATGATCTCCCTGAAGTAAACCCATGCTGTCTCTGATCTTGAAACCCAAGCGACTTTAGATGTTCAACAATCCTATTCTTTAACAAGGTTTCCATTATTTTCCCCACTACTGAAGTAAGACTTACTGGTCTATAGTTGCCTGCCTCCTGCCTACTACCTTTCTTGTGAATGGGCACAACATTTGCTAATTTCCAATCTTCTGGAACTACTCTCATTAACAATGATTGGTTAAATAAATCTGTTAACGGTTTTGCTAGTACACCACTAAGTTCTTTTAATAACTTTGCAATATATGACGTTTTTTTTTTTACTAAATGGATGAGAAAAAAAATACATTTTATGCTTCATTTATAAATTTAGCAGGTGTTTATGTGATACCTTCAGTGGCAGACGTATGTTAAGAGACCTACCACTCAGGGCTGCTTTAAGACCCTAGTGGGCCCTGGGCAAAGTCTTTAGCAGTGGGCCCCCCTCGACCCAATTTAGCTAAAGTTGCATTGTAAAAAACTGTATGTAAATGTAAACTTTTTAATATTACAGGGAGTGCAGAATTATTAGGCAAATGAGTATTTTGACCACATCATCCTCTTTATGCATGTTGTCTTACTCCAAGCTGTATAGGCTCGAAAGCCTACTACCAATTAAGCATATTAGGTGATGTGCATCTCTGTAATGAGAAGTGGTGTGGTCTAATGACATCAACACCCTATATCAGGTGTGCATAATTATTAGGCAACTTCCTTTCCTTTGGCAAAATGCGTCAAAAGAAGGACTTGACAGGCTCAGAAAAGTCAAAAATAGTGAGATATCTTGCAGAGGGATGCAGCACTCTTAAAATTGCAAAGCTTCTGAAGCGTGATCATCGAACAATCAAGCGTTTCATTCAAAATAGTCAACAGGGTCACAAGAAGCGTGTGGAAAAACCAAGGCGCAAAATAACTGCCCATGAACTGAGAAAAGTCAAGCGTGCAGCTGCCACGATGCCACTTGCCACCAGTTTGGCCATATTTCAGAGCTGCAACATCACTGGAGTGCCCAAAAGCACAAGGTGTGCAATACTCAGAGACATGGCCAAGGTAAGAAAGGCTGAAAGACGACCACCACTGAACAAGACACACAAGCTGAAACGTCAAGACTGGGCCAAGAAATATCTCAAGACTGATTTTTCTAAGGTTTTATGGACTGATGAAATGAGAGTGAGTCTTGATGGGCCAGATGGATGGGCCCGTGGCTGGATTGGTAAAGGGCAGAGAGCTCCAGTCCGACTCAGACGCCAGCAAGGTGGAGGTGAAGTACTGGTTTGGGCTGGTATCATCAAAGATGAGGTTGTGGGGCCTTTTCGGGTTGAGGATGGAGTCAAGCTCAACTCCCAGTCCTACTGCCAGTTCCTGGAAGACACCTTCTTCAAGCAGTGGTACAGGAAGAAGTCTGCATCCTCCAAGAAAAAAACTGATTTTCATGCAGGACAATGGTCCATCACACGCGTCCAAGTACTCCACAGCGTGGCTGGCAAGAAAGGGTATAAAAGAAGAAAATCTAATGACATGGCCTCCTTGTTCACCTGATCTGAACCCCATTGAGAACCTGTGGTCCATCATCAAATGTGAGATTTACAAGGAGGGAAAACAGTACACCTCTCTGAACAGTGTCTGGGAGGCTGTGGTTGCTGCTGCACGCAATGTTGATGGTGAACAGATCAAAACACTGACAGAATCCATGGATGGCTGGCTTTTGAGTGTCCTTGCAAAGAAAGGTGGCTATATTGGTCACTGATTTGTTTTTGTTTTGCTTTTGAATGTCAGAAATGTATATTTGTGAATGTTGAGATGTTATATTGGTTTCACTGGTAAAAATAAATAATTGAAATGGGTATATATTTGTTTTTTGTTAAGTTGCCTAATAATTATGCACAGTAATAGTCACCTGCACACACAGATATCCCCCTAAAATAGCTAAAACTAAAAACAAACTAAAAACTACTTCCAAAAATATTCAGCTTTGATATTAATGAGTTTTTTGGGTTCATTGAGAACATGGTTGTTGTTCAATAATAAAATTAATCCTCAAAAATACAACTTGCCTAATAATTCTGCACTCCCTGTATATGCAAATATTTTTCATTTCACATTCAACTATTTGTATATGTAATAAAAATGTTATTGAAAAATTGCATTTCTTGTTTTTATTCCCTTTTTCTGCACCAACATTGCACCCAAATGACTTAACACAGCACCATACAGTACCCAAAGCACTTACCATGCACCTATATTGCACCCACAGCACTTGGCTTGCACTCATATTGCACCCACACAATGTGGCATGTTAGAGTGTCAATTTGCCCCACAGAACATACCCACAACACTTGCCATTAAATATGGCACAGCTTGCCCATTAATATGCCAATGTTATTTTGCCATAAATATGCCACAGCATATTTGCCATTAATATGCCACAGCCAATTTGCCCATTGGTATGACATTATTATTTTGCCATTAATATGCCACAGCCAATTTGCCCAATAATACGCCAGTATTATTTTGCCATTAATAGGACACAGCAAATTTGCCCAATAATGTGCCAGTATTATTTTGCCATTAATAAGCCACAGCCTATTTTCCCAATAATAACATTCCCTTCTATGGTGGACCGATGGGAGATCACGTGACCCAGGCGGTCCGTTGTAGAAGTACCTGGCAGCACGCATCACGTAGATATCTACCATCTCCCAGCAAGAAAGGATCCAGGTTCCCTGCAGCTCTATTTGAGGTCTGATTATATGATGAAGCTTGAATATAAAAGACGGGCAAAACTGGTAAAAGTGATCACGAGTGAGCCATTTGGAGTGGATTCACCCCTTTGGTTATTTCTGGAGTTTTAGTCATAGGTGCAGCTTTTGACGGAAAGCTCATGTACAAAACTGACTTCTGAGGAGGACACTACTTCTGGTGGGCTCTGGTACGTGCACTGCTCCCAAAATTCTGGATTGCACCTTTGTAGTCCTTGTATAAATCAATATCCCTGTGGGTGCCAGAAAGGCAATTTCGGCCAATAAGAATGTCAACACATGATCTAGGCGATTGCCCCTTTTATTACTTTTACTAGTGCCAGTTATTATAGGGTCTGATCAATATAGACACAAACTCAAGGCCAAAGTTACTGAGTTGTAAAAATGACCCCCATTCAGCTGCATTGGAGTAAAATGTAAGATTCCCATCTCAGTTACCTGCAAATCTCTCTTTATTGATGTGATGTGTTCGCTACACCGTGACATTAGCGATAGGTTTATCTCTGATGGGGATTTTATCACCTCTTTGCACAATATTCTTAGCAGTTGTAGACAATATCTGAAATGATACAGACAACAGTCCTCTAGGAAACACAATGTTACCACTGCTCTGCCTCTCAGGAGAGCTGCACTTCACGTACGTGATGCTCAAATCCCTAGACACTGACTTAATCACATATTTATAAGATCCAAGTTTAGATAGTCAGCTTGACTGTCTGTGCACTAAACCAAAGCTTATTTTAAACATGCAGCTAAACAGACCAACGTTAAGACACATGCATCGAGTATTAGAAATGGGGGGAAATATACAATCGGGGCAGTTAGACAAGTTACACATATTTAACACCTTTGTGATGCTAGGACTTTCTATGCCGTCATGATTTACAGAACCCACCCTGATGGGATGGCATAGAACGTTCTTCTGTCAGCACGTTGCTGATCCGGGGGCCAGGCAGCCAAGGAGGTTACCTGCTCTCCGGAGATCAAGTGATCCTCCCCCTTCAGACATCCATGTTCTGTCCCCAGCATGCCGCGGAAGTTTGGTGATGGTCCAAAGTCTCCGTGGTGCTAATGCGCATGTCTAGGTGCTTCCGCATATCACAAGGAGATGTGGCGTCCCAATAAGAATGCGCAAGCACGGTGGCTGGCGGTGGAGTTTGACGGGGACAAGATCATTGTTGTCCTCGGTTCCACTCAGGAGGCTGGGACTTACCCTGGCTCCTCCTCCTAATCATGCAAACGCCCACGGCAGCCCTATAAATGCCCTGAGTCCTCCACATGTGCTCAGTCCTGCAGTAGCTCCTGAGAGTGTTACTACCCCTGTGTTAAGCTCTCAGTTTCCTCCATTTCCTGAAGCAGTTATTTCACCTGATCCTGACCAGTCTTCTGGACTTGATTTTGTTCCTCTACCCCTCTGCCTGGATTTATTTTTTCCATCTCATCCATCAGATCCCTACCTCGTTTTTTCTCCACTGCAATCGGATCTGCCATAAGTTTATTACGCTTCCTCACCCACCTAATCAAAGTATTCCCCTATTTTTGTCCCTCAGTATTTTTGATCATCATCCTTCTTTTTTATTTCAAACCTGTGCTGTCACCTATTATCACGGTGTGTGTTATATTTAGAATACGCCTGGACAGTGGGGTTTCTGCAAGAATGCTATACCTCTGCCAAAGGGTTCCATCTGATTCAACCTGAGGTCAGCGACTGACCTGACACCTTCACTTAAAGGGACTGCCCAAAATGCAACTTCCTAATATTAATGCATATTACCGTATTTGCTCTAATATAAGACAAGGTTTTTTTCAGGGCAAATGCTCTGAAAAAGAACCATTGTCTTATATTCGAGGTCGTCTTATAATATGACCTCAAATCGAGGTCAGATCATAAGACTGGGATCCAGGTCCCCGCAGAGCTGCAGGGGACCTGGATCCCCCTCGCTAACAGCCGGTGGATGTCTGCACTATGCGTGCAGACATTCTCTGCTGCCGCCCGGCACGACTGCCGGGACTTCTATGATGAAGCTGGGTCCTTCCGGCTTCATCATAAAAGTCCCGGCAGAAGTGCCGGGCAGCAGCAGCGGATGTCTGTGCATATCTTGCAGACATCCTCCGCTGCCTCCACTAGCCACCAGGGAGATTTGGGCAGCCGGGGATGTCTGCACATATCGTGCAGACATCCCCCAGCTGCCCCCACTAGCCACCAGGGAGGCTACATTCGGGGGAGGGAGGGGGGAGACAGACAACATTGGGTGGGGGAGAGACACAGACAACATTGGGGGGAGGGTGGGGGAGAGACACAGGCAACATTGGTGGGAGGGTGGGGGAGAGACACAGACAACGCTGGGGGGAGGGTGGGGGAGAGACACAGACAACATTGGTGGGAGGGTGGGGGAGAGACACAGACAACGCTGGGGGGAGGTGGGGGAGACAGACAATATTGGGGGAGAGAGACAGATAACTTTGGGGAAGGGTGGGGGAGAGAGACAGACAACTCTGGGGGGAGGGAGGGGTGGATAGACAGACAACATTGGGTGGACAGAGACAGACAATGTTGGGAGGAGGGTGGGGGAGAGAGACAGACACCGTTGGGGGGAGCATTGGGTAAGTCTGGGGGGGGGGGGGGTAGCAATGGCACATAAAAGGTAAATAAAAACAAGAAATGCATTTTTTTTAATGTCATAAGTTTTTATTAAATATGAAAAAGCAACTTACATGTGAAAATATACAAGTTAAACTTTTTTCCTATAGGGTAGTCTTATATTCAGGCTTTTAGTTTTTTTCCTAAAGGAATATCCTTAGTAAGGGGGGGGGGGGGGGGGGGGAGGGGTCGTCTTATAATCAGGGTCATATTATATTCGAGCAAATACTGTAATGTGCTTTCAAAGTACTTTAAAATGCATGTTTTACGATTGAAAATACTTACAGCCAGATGACACTGTGAAATTACAGAAGTTTGCAAGAAACCAGGACTGCTCACACTAACTGAGTAAAAGTGCATTTCCTCTTTTTTAAAAAAAATGTTTTTGCTACAGGAACCAATGAGAATAATTTTTTGTCTCTCTAGTGATGTCATCCAACAATGTGTTGCACTGTTAAGAGATCCTAATGTGTACAAGAGCACTGTATTCCAGCAGCACAGGAAGTGACTAATTTAAACAAAACTTTATAAGTTCAGTGTCTATATAATCAGCGCTGCCGTACTTGCAGTAAACATGCAGAGTAATCACAGGGGGGGGAGCTTGAGTCAAATATTAAAAAAGTGATTTATGAAGTAACATGAATTCTGAAGGGGTTAAAAGAATGGAATGTGAGTAGCCAATCAAAAGGAAAACAGGTGCATTCTGGGAACTATAATGTTTTCAGCTACGGTTGCCACCTTTATCTACAAAAAAATACTGGCCATGCTGCTGCCGCCACAGACTTGGCCTCAAGCCAAATATTTTACCGGCATGCCGCTAAAGTACCAGGTGGCAACCCTATTCTCAGCAGGTGTCCCAAGATTACACTGATATTTCTTTGTCATCGTCTAGTGTTGTGACTATAAAGTAACTGGCACTATCTGTGTGTGTGCCTATGTATAAAGCAAACTCCCGACATATGCCAATCCCGTATTTCCCAGCTGCGCTGGTGATCACTGTGCTGGCGAACTCCATGTACAAAGAATCAGGCACTGATTAGTGTCAGAGAACCTCCGCAAACTCCCCCTGCACTCTTAAAGTGTCGGGAGGAATTAAAAAAGCACAATCGCCAGTATATATAACGAACATCGACTGCAAACTTTTTTTTATCACTTCTTTACCCTTCACAGTTTGGAACTTATAATAAATAATCCCTATCATGTTTTGTTATAGGTGTTTGCTCCATTGTTATAGGATACGTTTTATATTCTATTAAAAGAGATTAATGATGTACTAGCAAAACTGTTAACAGATTTATTTAACCAATCACTGTTAGAAGGATTAATCACCGTAAAAGAGGAAAGTAACGTATTTACTTGAATATAAGACAAGGTTTCAAATGGAGTTCTGACCATAAGACTAAGATCCAGGTCTCTGCAGAGCTGCACGGGACCTGGGTTCTCCTTGCAGCCAGCCAGTGGATGCCTGTGCGCTACACACAGACATTCTCAGATGCTGCCCAAAACTTTCGCCGGGTCAGTTGACGTTCCATCTCTGGTGCCCCTGTGAAATGTCGGGCAGCACTGGAGGATGTCTGTGCACACCAAGCAGCGAACAGGCATCATCTGGCTGCCCAAGTAAACACCAGGGAGAGTGCTGGGAGCACTTGGCAAGTCTGGAGAAGCATTGGCAAGTCTGGAAGCTTATTGGCAAGTCAGGGGATGCACTGTCAATTTTTATTGCAGATTGGCAAGTCTGGGGATGCATTGGCAAGTCTGGGGCAGATCAGCAAGTCTGAGGATACATTGGCAAGTCTAGGGGCAGATTGCCAAGTCTGAGGATGCATTGGCAAGTCTGAGGACAGATTGGCAATTCTGGAAGTACACTGGCAAGTATGGAAGTGCATTGGAATGTATGGGAGCACAGTGGCATTTTAATTATCAATCATATTTTTACTAAATATGAAAAAAAAAAACAGTTTACATGCGAATGACCATTTACGAGTAAAAGTTTTTTTTCCTATAGGACAGTGATGGTGACGCTATGGCACAGGTGCCACCAGTGGTACTCAAGAGCCTCTGAGGTGGCACTTAGCATCTGAGTGCATTGTTACCATCATTATACATGGTGGTAAGTAAAGACACAGGGAGGCTGAGGTGGGACAACAAAAGGAAAGTGAATAATAACAGGGAGAAATGGAAACTAAAATAAACAGAGACTACAATGGAAATGGGAAAGCGAAGCATAATCTCAGGGAAATGTTTGCCATCACTGCTATAGGGTCTTCTTATATTTATGCTTTTTCTTTTTTCCTAAATTAATATCTAACGTTTAGGGGGTCTTCTTATATTTTAGCAAATATGTTATAATTAAAAGAAGAACTACCACAACAAGCGGACATAGGTTTAAAAGTAATATCAGGAAGTATAATTTTACTGAGAGGGTAGTGGATACAGGGAATAGCCTTCCAGCAGAAGCGGTAGATACAGTGAAGGAGTTTACACATGCCTGGGATAGGCATAGGCCTATCCTAGATGTAAGATAAGGTCAGAAACTAATGAATAATTCAGATTTTTTTTTAGCAGAAATTGAGCAGACTAGAAAGGCCGAACGGTTCTTATCTGCCTACACATTGTATGATTCTACACATCATTGTTATATGTTAAAAGATCTGTCTAGCCACCCAAGGGGGGGATGGGACACTTCATCGTGGCTGCCGTCACTTCACCACACGACAGGTCGTCGCGGGATATTTCATCGCTAAAGGTGAGTTTTAATGTGTTAGAGTTAGATGATAGAGTATTACAAATAGAATTTTAGTATTGGGGTTTAGGGTGGTTATAATTAGGGTATAGGGGGTTAGAATTAGTTTTTAGGGTTAATTTTAGTATTAGGGTTTAGGGGGTTAATTTTAGTATTAGGGTTCGGGGGTTAGTATTAGGGTTTAGGGGGTTAGTATTAGGGTTCGGGGGTTAGTTTTAGGGTTTAGGGGGATAGTAATAGGGTTCGGGAGTTAGTATTAGAGTTCGGGGGTTCATTTTAGTATTGGGGGTTAGTATTAGGGTTCAGGGGTTAGTATTAGGGTTTAGGGGATTAGTATTAGGGTTTGAGGGTTAGTATTAGAGTTCGGGGGTTCATTTTAGTATTGGGGGTTAGTATTAGGGTTCGAGGGTTAGTATTAGAGTTCGGGGGTTAATTTTAGTATTGGGGTTTGGGGGTTAATTTTAGTATTGGGGTTTGGGGGTTAATTTTAGTATTAGGGTTTGGGGGGGAACTTTGGGGGGGATTAATTTATTAGGGAGGGTATTTTATTTTAACTTGTACGTTTGTAAGAGCTGACAGTTCAGCGCTGAACTGTCAGCTCTTACATAGCCGCGTCCGCGATGAAGTGGCCACATTATTCTTCATTGCTGACAGTTCAGCGTTCTAACTGCTGCGCTGAAGTGACCTAGACCCACCCAAGGGGTTACCTCCTCTGACACTGCCTAGATCTGTCTACCTCCAGACACACTCTTCACCTACCTGGCTATGTCATAACTACTGTGCTTTAAAACTCCAGCTCTGCCTGGGCTGCATGATCATTCCTGCTTCACATATGTCCTACAAACCCAAGGTCAGCTCCAGTATCAAACTGACCCTTCAACATTACTAAAAGGAAATGGGTCCCTGTGACTCTTTCACAGAGCTCCTCAGGCAACATAACCTGATAGATTCCTTAGTCTAAACTCCCTTAAAAAGAATGTCTCCCAACTCCTAACACCTGAATGTACCTGTAAATAGATTGCAAAATAATAATAATACATATTTCATATATAAGGGCGGGTATATATTTGTTATGTATACATGTGCATCCCTGTTATCTTCATAACTCTCATTTTCTATGCATTAAAAGGATATACACCTCATGTCTGCTCTCTGCTAAAAGACTTGATAAATAAAATAAAGTTAGCCAGGAATTGCAATCTGAAAATACAATGCAGGAGCAAATATGCTGAAAACTGGAACAATCAGCATGAACAATCATGCAATGGAATGTTTCACCAAACTGCTCCTCCCCAGAACTTTACCCCAAGAGTCCCCATTATACCATCCAATGAACTGCTGCATCCTAATGCACTGTAAGATAACCAAGCATTATATAAATAATTGCAGTATTTGTAAGCACTGCATTCCTACTAATTCTTACAAATGTATTGCTGTTCCCTGAAAAAAAACGTGTTAAAACAACGACAGATCTGTGCATTGTGGTGCTCAAAGGGTTAAGGGATGGAGTTAATTCTTCTAAATATGTTTACCGCTCTGCAAGAGACTGCTGGCCTGTGCGCTACAGCCTCAGACAGTATTTGGCTGGCTGAACATGGTGGGAGTTGATATGCTGTTTAATGTGCCAGCTTGCAGTACCATGGGAAATGTAGTGCTGACCTGACAGCTATTTGCAATATGTGTGTATGCTGTGCACATTAATTAGCGTGCATCCCATCTGGTGAGGACAGGGACTCCCTAGCTTGCATATGGCACAGGCTCCCGGGTGATCTGTATTGAGGAAGTGCCTGTCAGGGACTGTAGGAGGTTGGACCATCCCTGAGTAAGTCCAATGATGGTCCTGCCCCTCCCCATGCAGGCTGTGTGCCGGGGAGGAGACCCAGTGCAGCTGCAGAGTCCGGGACTCAATGCACTGACAGCGCTGGACCTCAATGAACCCAGCCCAGCTCCCCAGGTATGTGCAGCCTCTATACCCCATCACAGAGAGCAGGGACTGTATCCAGAGTGCAGCTCTCCCTCCCATTACTAGTCCTTCACGGGATGAGCCTTGCAAATAACTTTTACCTAACCCTGCCTGGTCAAAGTGCTGCTAGCTGGAAACTCATCCAAATTCCCTGTATAACCCGGATTACATACTGTGTAAATGTTATAGATTATTTATATCACACTTCTGCACATATGTATAAATATATTTCCTAATATATATGCTACGAATATAATATAATTGCAATAAAATATACTAGTTTTAAAATAGTGCCATTTTTTTTTACTATAAGGTATTTTATACTTATACACAGGATATTTACCATAAATCCATATATAACAATTTTACTTATTGCTTATGTTTGGGTAATAATTTGTTAGTGTATCTGTCTCAGTATTTTATGAGAATTGAATTAATGTTATGATTTACAGTTGATTATTTCACCATAAATATCTATTTATATTTAACACTGCAGAATTATTGAAAATCTGTTTCATCCATTTTTTCTTTACGCCGTATGAAGTGCTTTTTAAAAAAATGTAAAAAAAGTTTTCATTGTTCTGTGATTCTTCTATTGAGTATGTATAGACATATAAAAAGTGCTTAATTTGATGCACTTAACAATCATTCTAGCAATGGGTCACATTTTCATGATATCCCTGTATACGTAATGAGGCTAGCATGATATAGGAAGCTACTTATGAAAGTTATATGTGTCTAAAAGGGTGGGAGATGCATGGGAGAGCCCACGGGTGGAGGTGGTATGGGCAAAGCATATGGATCAAACTATGAACATTGAATAGGTTTTCTCGCATTGATGCTATAGACTGATTGATTAGCGAGAAAGGGACTGTGCGTCCTAGCCGTTTACTGCTGGCGGACAATATTTTTGGATTGTTTTGCCCAGGGGCTCCCACAATTGTCTCTCTAGTTCCTACACAACATGGTTTTTCTTTCCTGATTCCTGAAAATTGAGCCTGTTAGTGGTATTTGAGGACAGGCAGGGGAACCGCTGATGGGCGCTTTAGATTTCAAATCATTGCTAAGCCAGTTATGTGTATTAACCATCTCAGTGGCAGCCGGATGCTCTTATAGTATGGATGGCAGCAATGCATTACTCATAATTGGCACTCAAAGGGTTAACACATATCCCTACTTATGTTATCCATGCTACCCCCTCTCTATTTGTATATAACAATTTATCTAGTTGTTTGATCCTTATAAGAAGGCCTCCAATCAATTCTTTCTTTTTTTTTGCAATGTGACACTGACTGTAACAACATAGAGCACTCAGGTACTTGTTATTCTGCAAGCAGTCTAACCAGCTGCTAAATGGTTAACTCTGTGCACCCTGATCTATGCCAGCAATGGATGGCTGCATGGCTAACCTCCTGATGGAATGTAATGGACTGCATGCTGGTTACTAATAGAGCTTGCTATATAATAACAAAGGTCCAATCCGATAGTACATAGATATGGCCTATACAGGTTTATTTTTAATAGTGGTTAATAATTATTGTGGAGAATGTGAATAACACTACCATTTACCTATGCTGCATACATTCCCATCACCTTCATATGACTTTTTATTATTAGTATGCATTAGACAGTGATAGTAAGTATAACTGCTGACAGTGTTATACTATAGGATTTGCATTATTATGCTAGTGTAATAATGAGGTTACAATGTGATTATGGAATTTAAATAATTGCAACCTCCGTGCATTGTGTATTTCAAGTGAACTGCAAAAACCAGACATTAATTAATTAATTAATTAATTAATAGTTTGAAAATTTGTCTGTTCGTGTCCGATTTTTGCTCTTCAATCTTTATTGATTCAGTGTTAATTTAATTTTAATTTAAAGTGTGTTCTTTGCAGTGGCAAACATGTTCTACCGGCAAATTGTTCTAAAAAAGTTAAAAAAAAACTTACATATGTACAAATCCCATTTATTGCAAAACAATATATTTTGGATTTAAATTCAGGGTTAGTTTTAATAACTAATGCTGTTTGTAGACATATGACCCCTTCAACCAAGCTTTGTAGAGTTTTATAGCCCATAATTAAGAGCTACTAGTTACCCAGAAACGTTCAAACATGCTTTTTTTTTCTCTCTCTGTCTTTATCCTCAGTGCATCCCAAATATATGTTTTCAGCCACAGAGCAAACTACTGCTGAAATTATGTTTATTCTGATGCAGCGATCTGTTTATCCGAATTGTAGCCGTATATACGTATTGCACCATGAAAGAATTATACAGTATCATTGGGTTTGTGTTGATCTATACACAATATGCCATACACATGTTCCTTGTTTTTTTTTTTTAACACAAACATTATTGGGACACCTTATAACCTTATAACAAGGGCAGACTGATGAATAAGTAAATGCCAAGCAAGCCGGTGGTCCAAAGGTCCCATAAATAAATGAGGGGGCAAACAAAAATATAAATTTATAGGGACAATGACAATATGGGCGTTTAAGTCAGGTGGGCCGCACCTTGCTGTCAACTTTGGCTTGCGGATTGCATGTTGGACGCCCCTGGTGTAAGCTGTCTAGGGTCATTGATGCAGGTGACTTTAGTCTCAGTCTGATCCTGTTTCTAATGGTACCAGTGCTGTGAGCAGCAAAAAGTATTGCAAAGAGTTAAATAAGGTTTAGCGAATGGGCTACCCACACTAGCGAATGGAATGGAGAAAAAAAAAGTCCAAACCCCCCCCCCCCCCCCCCCGCTTTAATCACGAAAGCACCACAGCTTGGGGGTGGGGTGGGGAGGTTAATGCGCTGAACAGCACCCCGAACGTAAAGGAAATCTTACCCACCTAAACATTGTTTAGACTGGTAATGTTAATAATATACCATTTCTTATTTTAGTCGTGGCTCTGGTGAACACGTTTAACATGTTTATGCTTTTCCTCCCCCCAAAAAAATACCATCCATGCTATTGTCTCCATGGACTTAACGTTTGCTTCATGCTGATTTTGTACTGTTCTGCCAATAAAACATTAGCTGGCAGACTTGTTCGTTAGATTAGGGCTGTCTATACCACAAGGCAAAAGGGGCAGTAGACCTGGATCCAAGTGCACATCAGGGGTCCACTAAGTCTACTACTTGAGCTAAAATGTTTCTGCTTCTTCTACTTCACATTCTCACTTGCCAGCGTGGATAAAATGACACTGGTTTACATTATTATTTATATTACTATTTTCCTTATTTACCATTACACCCCCTGCATTATGGTACAGTCCAGGTCCCCTTAGCTCCTGCCAACTATCTTCACCCAGTTTGCCATTAACTTTCACCTTGAACATCTTCCCTTAGATTCCACCTTTCATCCTACCGGCCTCTCTCCCATTCACTTTCACATCCTTTACCCTGGATTGGCTGGCTGCTGTTTATCCCCTCCACTGTATTCATGTTTTAGTTCTCTCTGCCCATGCCGAACATTTACTGTCTCTCCTCTACTGCTATATTGTGCAAATTAGGTTGATCCTTTTAGTGCCAGATGTAACTGTTGGTAGTGAATAACACTTTGTGAAATATGGTGCAGTGTGTGCTCCCCTGTCTGAAGCATGGGTTAAAACCTCCAAACACAGGCAGGGGGCGGAAGACCTTTCAAATTCTGCCTCCAGTGCAGTTGCAGCAGCTGCACAGGTGATTCCAGAAAACCAATTAACTGTTTAAAAATGTGCTGCATTTAGGTATCATGAGGCCAATACGGAAGGAAGCCTCAGATTGGCACGAGATCTCTTAGCATTGAGTGTATACCCATCGATGTGTGAAGAGACTGTTTATTGACAAGCTGTGAGTCTCTGACATCAAGAGAAAATGTTTACTGGGCTGTACAGTGAATATAAAACTGACTTTACTTGACAACTTCCGTGTCCTGTCTGGCTGTGAGAGTACCCTGCAGAGGCACACACTGCCACAGTGGCATAATGCACCATAATCCTGAAACCATTTATAGCGTCCAGACAATGTTATGATGCTTCATGACAAACCAACATGTGGGTTGAAGTCAAATAGCAATCTCATGTGTATTATGTGGTGAGTTAGAAGTAGAGGCTTGCCCTGGGTCCCAGATAGCCCTGCATTGAATGCAGATCAGTTTTTTTCTCTCTCTACATTAACAGTGTAGACAAAGTTTATCTGAAGGATCCCCTTTAAAAAGTTAAACCTCTCTTAAACACACACACACACAAAAAAGGGTTAAAATAATATACTCCTGGCACGCAGAGAAGCAAAGTACAGTGCTTGCCTAGTATACTGCTGCTAGTAGACGGTATACACAATCACAAATCAAGGTGTCATGCAAAGGGTTAAACTTCCAAGAACAGAGAGGTCTGAATTGCAAAACTCCATAGAATAAAGGGTTAACCATTAGCTCAATGCTCAGTGTTGTGGGTCAGAGCATTCCTTTAGAAGCCCCTCAAAGGAGAGTTAAATGGAAACTATATAGAATAATGGAAAGTTGCATTGGATTCCCCAAGCTTTGTAAGCTCTCTGATGAATAAGAGGCCGTTTTGCACCTTGATGTATGGTGAGATCCTGATTGTATTACATCTTGTTACTGCTTTTCTTGCACTGGATTGCCCTATGGTGCTGGGTTTTATATTACTGAATGTGTTCAGGGCGATACAGTTAATGCATTCTTCATTCAATTTCACCAATATATTCCATTCACCCCCAAACTATACATGACCCCATTAAATGTATCTCTTTCCTGTGGCTTTGCATATTTATTTTTTTTTGAATAATAATTTGCAACACTTGCATTTTACTGTCCTGTCTGAAACAGGGAGTATTTATTACATAGTGGGATGAAAGTGATACCATCATTGGTTAGGAGAGTAGATACCTTTCATGACCTCTGGTAATATAATATATATATTTTATAATATATATATTATTTAAAAAAAAATCCAACCTGTCATGAACTCAGCTGTGTGTGGCAATCAATAACGATGCAGACCCAGGTGCAGTGTCATTTTTATAATATACACATCCAAAAAGAGACAGAAGTACGGTACACGCACTCACGGGATTTAGCAAAAGTAGAAAAAAAACCTGTATTATTAGTTGTTCATCAAAGATATCAACGTTTCGGCTCCCCCTGGAGCCTTTATAAAGATCTTGAAAACGCCTCAAGGGGGAGCTGAAACGTTGATATCTTTGATGAACAACTAATAATACAGTTTTTTTTCTACTTTTGCTAAATTCTGTGAGTGCGTGTACTTCTTTCTCTTTTTGGATATGTGTATATATATATATATTAATGTTGCTCTGTCTTACTGAGAATCTGTTACTTATGGGTATGCCTTAATTTGGGATATCATGCAATTGTGGCAGGACTGATGGTTGTGTGAGTGCCTAGTAAGCTCCTGGGCCTGAAAAGTAATAGTAATGAGAAGATTATGGAGTATGATGGGGATTTCTCAGATGGGCTGATCGGATACTGTGGGACTTTCACCAGCATCTTGTATTGGATTCATTCTCGTGAATCTCCACCCATTGCTCAGCTAGGGCTAGGGTTGCCACCTTTTGTTCAGAAAAATACCGGCCTTGCTACTGTCTCCATAGACTTAACATTGGCCTGAAGCCAATTTTTTACCGGCCTGCCGGTAAAATACCGGCCACATGACAACCCTTGCTAGGCCACTAGTTAGTATAACTCAGGGTTTGAACAATCCCAAGATCCAAGGAGTCACGGCTCGTAAAATCTTAATTCTGGCTCTTGATTTTTTTTCTTTTTTTCAATACATATTTTAATGTTTTCGTTGTTTTACATTGAAATGGACAGAGGTGCCACCTCTCTGGCTCCTATAAATTAACTAGGCTCCTCAAATGATCTGTTGGACTGGTAAAAGTGTACACATATTTGTCAATCTCTGGTCTACAAGGGTTGTCTAAAAAGACATTTGATCTGCTTCTATTTTTTTTGTATTTATAGGAACTAGTTCTTCCAGAGGACATTGCAATGTTAGGACAGGATGCACGTTTTATACAGTGACCAGCCACCTGTTATGTCAAACCTCATTTGTGAAATAATATTGTGTCACCTTGAGCTGCCTCAAAATGAATGAGAAATTCCTGAAAATTAAGTTTTGCACCGAAAGTCACTCTGAATATCTAAACCTGGGTGTGTGTTTAGAAAAAAATAAATAAAAACAAGTTTAGTAATAGGGCTAAGGATATGTTGCCAGGGAATATAAGGAATAGACTTATAAAACTACTATTATTTCGATATAAAATGCCATAAAGTGAAGCAATATAAATTTAAATGCATATGCAAAAGAATAAGTACATAGCTATCTTTGCATAAACGGCACACAACTGAGAATACGGGGACAGAGCAACAAGGGTGGGAGGGGGGAAGAGAGACATGAGGAGTCTTATAATCATGTCTTATAATCAGGGTCGTCTTATAATCGAGCAAATACGGTAATTGTAAATTGCATTTAATTTTTGCTGAAAAATCCCAATGCCTGAATGCAAACCAGGGTTAAAAAAAAAAAAGGTTAATTTTCCTTTGAACCTTTGCCTTTTGTCACTTGTATTGGCTGTTTTAAACATTATACCATGTTGTTATTTCCAAATAAGTTTTTTTTTTTTGGAAAAAAGCAGCTAATTCAGAAATCAACCTGTCCTAATACTCACCTGTCAAACTGTCCGACCGCCGGGGCTTCTATGAAGAAGCCGGGTACTTCCGCTTTCGTCACAGGGCGGCAGCAGGGGAGGTCTGCGCTCATCGCGCAGACATCCTCTGCTGCCCCACTAGCCACCAGGGAGAATCGGGCAGCTGGGGGATGTCTGCACGATACGTGCTGCCTGACACCTCCGTCTATTATGACGGACCAGCTGTCCGTCATAATAGACGGAGGTGTCGGGCAGCATGGAGGATGTCTGCACGTATCGGAGGAGACAGCAACAAGGGGAGGAAGGGATTAAGAAACATAGACAAGGGGAGGGTGGGGGACAGAGCAACAAGGGGAGTGAGGGGGGAAGAGACAGCAACAAGGGGAGGAAGGGGTTAAGAAACAGAGACAAGGGGAGGGGGGGAAGAGACAAGGGGAGGGAGGGGGTGCAGAAACAGAGGCGAGGGGGGGAGAGAGACAACACTAAGGGGGGATAGAGAGAGGCAGCATTGGCACATAAAAAGAAATAAAAACAAGAAATACATGTTTTGATATCATAATTTTTTATTAAAAAAGCAATTTACATGTGAATATATACAAGTTGAACTTTTTTCCTATAGGGTAGTCTTACATTCAGGCTTTTAGTTTTTTTCCTAAAGGAATATCCAAAGTTTGGGGGGTCGTCTTATAATCAGGGTCGTCTTATAATCGAGCAAATACGGTAATTGTAAATTGCATTTAATTTTTGCTGAAAAATCCCAATGCCTGAATGCAAACCAGGGTTAAAAAAAAAAAAGGTTAATTTTCCTTTGAACCTTTGCCTTTTGTCACTTGTATTGGCTGTTTTAAACATTATACCATGTTGTTATTTCCAAATAAGTTTTTTTTTTTGGAAAAAAGCAGCTAATTAAGAAATCAACCTATCCTAATACTCACCTGTCAAACTGTCAAAGAGTTACATATACTACACAGCTTTTACTTGCAAATATGGTCTGTTTTGCTGGGTAGTAAATAAATATGACTGTGATTAAATATTCATCTTTCCCCTTCGTTAATCTTTTGTTTTGCATGCAGAGCATCAAAAGGTATTGAAACTAAATCCCCACGACTTATAATATTTAGGCTTCTCCCTTGTACCAGTATTTGTAAGATTCTATACCTCTCCTCTTCATTTCAGTGATCAGGGAACATGCGGATGGGACATTTGCATCTACTTTTAAGTAGATTTATTACTATAAGCTATCTCTCTTGTTTACCTTTTACTTTCAAATTAACTCGGTAAGGATAAGAACAGTTTTTTGGGTATTTTTTGTTTTGTGTGTGTTTAACTGTAATTTCTCTCTTTCTCATTTAGTGTACTCAAACAAATTAAATATATATATATATATATATATATATATATATAAATATATATTTTTTCAGGACAAGTGCTTTCTCTAGATTCCATTATTTTGATCATATCATATAATTTATTATAAAAAAAACAAAAATATGGTAACAAATTTAACCCCCCCCCCCTAATTTCATCTCTTGAAAAGTCATTTAGTCAGCTACAAATATATAAATTGTGTCTTTCAAGGAAACGAATGTCTTTTTTTTGATGCCATATTTATCCTTATAAATCAGATTTTTTTTATTGACCACACCCCTTTTTTACATTCTTGACATGCCAGGACTGTCATTCTGGATCCATAAGGGGTTAATAATAATTCCTCTAATCTGTATGTATCTGAATTTGTAGGAAATCCTTTAAGCCAGCGTTTGCCAATTAAACTTAGTTTGGGAACTTATTTTTATTTCGGACAACTGTACGTTCTGTTAAATTAAAAGTGTGCATCAAGCGTAGACATTTTCCATCAAAATGCTTTAATGAAAGAACACAAATACAGGACCTTATTGAGCCCTCTTAGGGGGCAGACATATTTTTTAGAACCTTGGGTCAGATGAAGGAATATCCCACCCAAGATGTCTGCCCCCTGTGCTATTTAAGCAGAGTGTGATCAATAAGGTACTTTATTTGTATTCTTTCATGACGCATTTCAATTTAAAATGCCTACACTTGACGCACTCTTTCAGTTAAACATACATTTTTTCTTGACAGTTGTCTTGTAAATATATTGTATTTGATATAACGCGCCATGTTCCCACTCACAATTTTGAATGTTTTCTCGTAATAATTCCAGTCTGATACTAATCTCCACAGCGCACGTAAGTTACAATGACGTAATGAGCAACATGTGCTCTGAATACCGGTCCGACTGCTATGAGGGTAAAAAGAAAGGTAAAACATTAGTATATGTGTCTTCTTCCCTGTAGGGAAGGGTTGTAGTCCCAACCTCATGGGAAAACAAATACCCACCCTTGGGGAAGAGTAGGGTTATTGACTGTCCTGAGGTCCTATAGAGTAGTAGACTCATTCCATAACAGTCCTGCAAATTGCCAGGAGAGAGTCAGCTCCTGGATAAGCAATTAGGCCTCCTGCCCCATGTATTCCCCTTATACAATGTCAGAGACCTTGTCTCGAGTTTATCTTAGGTGCCTAAGGGACAACCAGATCCTCCTATACTTATGCCTGACTACTTGTTAACACCACTGAATTTACCAAAGAGGATCTGTATATGCTCAGTGACCCATCTTTATGTTCAAGAGGGCTTCTAGTGACCGCTATCCCCTCTGGAAAGTGATGCCAACCTCCGCTCACTACACAGATCTCCACAACTTTAGCCAAGTGATTTGTACACCAAAAGGCAAGAACATGTCCCCTCTGATCAACAGCTTTATGTAATTGAGACATTAATAGCCCACAGGGAAGGAGCCACAGAAGACCCAACAATAAACCACACTACAGTAATATTCTCATAGTATTTTCTTCATGCCTTCTGTCATAGTACTACTTGGATGAACCAGTGGGTTGACTAGCTGATATTGAAGTTACATCACCTTATCGTCGGACTGTCTCCTTTACTTGGTAGAGGTCTATTCCGCCTGAGGAAGGAGGGCGTAATGGAAGATGCTGTCATTTTGTCCAACTCCGGTTTTCGAGATGCACAGCATGTCCTAATTGTTCTCACTGTTGATGTATTTGCTGCAGTCCTTTTCTAAAGTCCACTTTGTTCTTGTTAGATTGTCCCTTGATAGGATCTTGGCGCTGGCCACAAAGCCTTTACATCCGCAGCGTCTGTGACTTCGGCCATCTGTCCTCTGCTCTGCTGTCTGCAAATATTTGTGTTTCCGCGGCTGATACTTTGTCTGCTGATGGTGCAGCTTCTTGTATTGATCCCTAGTTTTCCTCGGCAAGGACACAAGACAAGCACGGCACATTCTAGCAAGTCATCCCTTGGCAGTATATTTTCCGGCCAATGTGGAATCAGGCCCTAAAACTGTCACCATGGGTTTTATTGACTATGAGATAAGTACAACTAGGGAGGATTAAACTAATGCCGATTTAAAGAGACATTTACAAAAAAATTACATTAACCAGTTCTTATTTCTTAATGGACAACTAAAGCAAAATAAAATGGTTCTGTTTCATTGAAAGATGGCATCAAGTGTAGTCATTTTATATAGAAAGGCTTTAATAAATACAAATAAAGTACATTACTGAGCCATCTTTACGCCATACCCCTCTACCAGGAGGCAGACATTTTGTTTAGAATCTTTGCTCAGATGGGTCAGATATTTCTTCATCTGAACCAAGGTGAGTGAAAATCTGACCCAAGATTCTAAACAAGATGTCTGCCCCCCTGAGAGAACTATATGAAGTAAAGATGGCTCAGTGGGGTATAATTTGTATTGTTTCATGAAATATTTTTTTTAATAAATCATCTACACTTGATACAATGTTTCAGTTAAACATAAGAACATTTTTTTGCTACTGGTGTACCTTAATCGCTTTCTACTATGTTTTACCATTAAAACATATCTCTTGCAGCTTTTTTTCCCCTGAGGGATGACTTTGGTTGCATCATTTGTGCTAAAATGCTATACAAACCCATATATGTCATCAGAGACATTCACAAGAGATGAATGGAGATGCACGTTTGCATTCCAAAAGCTTCCACCATTATATTCAGTTGGGGTGACGCTGAGCATGTGCATTTCAAAGTGTACAGCTGTACACTGAATATTAATACATAGGCCAATTAGGTGAACTTAATCTTTGCAAGTCTTTTTTTTATCTTGTATACTCAAACATGTCAAACCAACAGATGTTTCATATTTAATACAAGCTTTTTACCATATGTGTAAAAGCTTTTTTTTTTTGTTTAAGTGTAATGCTCTTTACTTTTGTTCAAGCGTAGAAGTTTACAAACTTCCTATGTATATTTCTTTCCCCCATTGTATTAAACCATGTACTTGCTGGTCCTTTTAATTTCAATCTAAAAGTTTTTTTTATGCATTATTTGAGGAATTGTACCCCACACTTTTTTAACCCCCCCCCCCCCCAAAAAAAACAAACAAACAACAACTGGATTTTATAACCCAAAGTTATCACTGGTTTAATCTCACATTTCCCTGCACAAGCTGTAATAGTAATATTGCTGATATAACACAGTGCTGAGGTTTGTGCAGATAATAGTATCCAGCATGGAAGGGTAACTGACGCTTCCTTCTACCCATAAATCACCTGGGCTCTGCAATTAATAGAACAATGAAGCTCCGATCCATCTTATTGCTTTACAAGTTTTTGCATGGCTTCTTCTGTTTGGAAGACTCCTGGCATCAAAATCGATGACAAAACAAAGAAGAAAATAAAAATGAAAAGTGGATCCTTCACTTGCACAGCTTTTAACATCATTAAAAGCATTTTATCTAAACCTCTTAACAGCATGTGTTTTTTAATCAGTGTAATTGTTTTTGGGAATTACTCAGCCCAGCGTTCTAGACTCTAAAATGTACTGCTAAGCATGTGTGAGCATCCCTCAGGTTGTTTCAAGTAGGGGACTTAGCCGGACTTAGACATCAGTCAGGAGTTTAACTCGAAAGGGGAAACTTGCAGAATCCAAGTCGCCAAAACCTTACCATAAGTTAAGCATTTGTTTGAAGATTTTCCTTTCTTTTTGTACTTTAGAACAGTTATTATTAAACCTGTCTTCAAGAACCGCCCTACTCTCCAGGATGTAGGTATTACCCAGTTCTAGAATATGTATAACACTTGGTGTGACTTCCTTAAGATTTAAACCAATGTGTTTAAATAATGTATAACACCTGATGTGGTTCCCTAAGGGAACCCTAAGATAACACCAGATGTTATACATTATTTAAACACAAGTGGGTAATCCCTAAATCCTGGACTGTTGGGAATCCTTGAGAACAGGTTTAGGAAGCACTGCTCTAAAGTTCCCTAAGGGAACCACACCAGGTGTTATATGTATTATTATACAGGTTCCTTAAGGGAACAGGTGTTATACATATTCATGTGTTAAACATATTCGGATAAAGGTTTCTTAAGGGAACCACACCAGGTGTTATACATATTCTTATTCAGGTTCCCTAAGGGAACAGGTGTTATACATATTCATGTGTTATACGTATTCTTATAAAGGTTTGTTAAGGGAACCACACCAAGTGTTATACATATTCTTATTCAAACACAACTGGGTAATCCCTAAATCCTGGACTGTTGAGAATCCTTGAGAACAGGTTTAGGAAGCACTGCTCTAAAGTTTCCTAAGGGAACCACACCAGGTGTTTTACATATTTTTTATACAGGTTCCCCAAGGGAACAGGTGTTATACATATTCATGTGTTAGACATATTCTTATAAAGGTTTCTTAAGGGAACCACACCAGGTGTTATTTATTTTTATACAGGTTCCCTAAGGGAACAGGTGTTATACATATTCATGTGTTAGACATATTCTTATAAAGGTTTCTTAAGGGAACCACACCAGGTGTTTTTATTTTTATACAGGTTCCCTAAGGGAACAGGTGTTATACATACACAAGTGTTATACATATTCTTATAAAGGTTTCTTAAGGGAACCACACCAGGTGTTATACATATTCTTATTTAAACACAACTGGGTAATCCCTAACCCTCGACTGTTGGGAATCCTTGAGAACAGGTTTAAGAAGCACTGAGGATACATTTCAGGATGATGGAGACATTGATTTCTCCCCTACTCTAGTATCAGGATCAGTACTTTATGCGTTATGCTTTCTCCATTTCTGAGCTAGTGATAAAGGCTATACATGCTCGTTTTTCTTTCCGGCCTCAGAGTTCTATTGTCATTTGAGATTTTTCTGTTTATCATTCTAGTGCTTTTAAGGTAATGATTCTTGTAATTTGTATATTTTATTTTGTTATTACATTTAAATGCAAATTACAAAGGCTGAAAGTTGGAGAGCTTCTTGGTTCTCTGGCAACATTGGGCTGCGTTGTTATTTTGATTTCATTTACATTTTATAGGTCTTGGATTACTAAGCGCTGTCCATTTGCTAATTAGATCTTGAGCTTCTACACGTCCCTCTTCCAGAAACACTGCACAATTTACTTTTTTCTCATGAAACTCAGAACTGACCTTTGTGTAGAGGCCACGGTTCTCCACGACTCTGTTTCTGCAACTTTACCCGTGCATGGGCAGCATATATTAACCCCTTTCGCGACATTGGATGTGCCAAGTCCGTCGAGGCAGCAACCCTGTTGCCGCCATAGGGCAGACCTGGCCCGTCCTGCAGTAGAATGAGCAGTGTTGGTGCTGTAATGCCTCGGCATCGAGGCATCCTTCCTTCCTTCAGAAGTTACTCCAAGGGGGGGAACGCGCCCCCATAGTGTCCATTACATCCGACGCCTCAATGTTAGCTTGGAATCTAAGATCATACTCGGAAGAGTCTTTGCACTATGAGAAGAATGTGGGTAACACAACAACAACATCTTTATTGTGAACATAACCAGCAGATGCAGTTAAAGGAACACTGCACTTTTTTAAACTCTTGATCTGCTGATTCCATCCAAAACGAGGGTCTCTCTCTGTGCTAGCAGAGAGAGCCTGTCGTCGACCAGATGGCTGCCTGCTTCCTATGGTGAAATATAAAGTTTAATGTTCCTTGAAGCAAGAGATAGGCGAAGAAAAACTGCATGAAACAGTTCACAGATCATTCGAACGACAGGCCAGACTATTGGCTCATGGTCAAGGAACCCAACAATGAAAACGCTGGTGGTTACTACCCCTTCACTAAAAATAACATGCTCCTGAAATAAGAGAAACATGGTGCCAGTAACATAGAAACATAGAATGTGTCGTCAGATAAGAACCATTCGGTCCATCTAGTCTGCCCAGTGTTCTAAATACTTTTATTAGTCCCCAGTTCCCAATCTTATATCTAGGATAGCTTTGTGCCTATCCCACGCATGCTTAAACTCCTTGACTGTGTTCTAAATACATTTCTTTATTTAAGTCAACATTTGGTTGATGGCCAAAGTCCGAAATGAAGCCTCTGAGGTTTTACTCCTATCGAAAGGTTCCGTCCTTAGTTGGAAATCTAGAGGTCATATAACGACACCAGCAAATAGCTAGGAAGATCTCATTCTTTTTCAAAGGAGAGACGTGGCTTTGAAACCCAGTACTGTTGTAAATGTCAAACACGTTCTACATTGTGGCACTTAAATAGAAAATAGAAAGCACACTGACTATTAAATTATACAACAGCACACTTTACCCACAAACTCTTTGTGCCATTTCCTGCTCACATCTTCAAATCACTGTGTATTCCCTTTTCTTTGCAATCCATTAGTCAAATAGCATTTGGTACAGAAGATTGGTATAATCATCCCAGTCCTCAGAGAAAATATGTTACTTTCGAAGGTCATAATATCTTTGCAGGATAATTGCTAGTAGACTAATGCAAATTCACTTTTTGTTGCTTTAAAAATGGAGGATTCCAGCAGTTGGAGACGCACACACTGGTTACGCAGATATGTTTAAAGTGGTGTGAGGCTCTAAGAATGACATTGTGCACTCTGAGTTTATAATTGTATGTTTAGTTATTTACTACATTTGTTTCAACAAACCTTGTCAACACATGCCAAGCAGATGGAACCATGCCCCTTTCATAATCCCATTACATGCTGTTCTACCAAGTTTGTGAGTTGTGAGATGTTTGGACAACTGCTTGTAAAATTGGATTGGTATTTTGATATGTTTATAAATACCTGTGGGCAGTGGGATTTTACACTATCCTGTTCCTTTTCTCTAGAGCTCTTCCCTTCAAATTCACTGGCAATGCTAAACGCGTTGGGAGTGGCTGACGAGGAGTAGTGTCTGCACTGCTATGCATGTAGAGTATTAGTTCATAGCGGTTCCCGAAGTGGGACTCTTCCATCTGTCTGTATTGTCCTTATGGGTTTTGAGGAGTCATGGCCTGCCGATGGCTTAACGACTTGATAAATCCAAGCAGTCAGGGAGCCGTGACTCATGAATCTCTCTTTTTGGCTCCTAACTTTATTGATTGTTTCTCCGAATAGCTGGGATGGCTCTTGAATTGCTCTGTTTGACTCATCAAGCCCTGCCTTACAGCACAGAAGGCTTAAGAGCTCATTGTTAAATCTGCATCATAGCTTGCAGCTGGCAGGTTACACATCTGATGTACTGTCCAAACCAGGGGTAGGCAACCTTCAGCACTACAGATGCTCTGGACTACATTTCCCTTGATGCTTTGCCAGCATTACAGCTGTAAGAGCACTGTGGGAGATGTAGTCCACAATATCTGGAGTGCTGACAGTTGTCTACACCTGGTCTAACCTATTGTACTCTTTTCCTTATGCAGGCTATCCTTAGGAATCTTGTTCAGTGTTAACTGCTCTAACCACCTTCCCTGCTGTTGTTTTTACATTGCAAGCAGACAATGTATCAAAAGGGGTTCTCGTGGATTGCAAACACCAGCAAGGTGAGGGCTAAAGCAGGGCCCCTGTGAGCATGTGCCAAGGCCAGCTTATTCAAATTTGTGTTTTTTGCTTACAATACAAATTGGGGAAGAGGACCCGGTTGTGAAATGTCATTGTTGAGATGGCTGACATTGTGCACATGTTGGGAATGTTTTGAATAGGTGTCACAGAGAATTGGATCAATCCCCAAGTTTGAGTTTCCAAGCCAAGTAATAGAAAAAAAAAGAAAAATAAATAGATACAGTGTAGATTAGATGATGTCAGATTTAATATGCATTTACTTGTCCAGCTTTTTCCCCCCCGACAGGATCAATGATTTAAAATGGTTTGGTCAGAGTGCTAAGCTGGGAATAATGAATGTGTAGTGCCTTCCTTTAGGGTTTCTATATGTGGCCACTCTTCTGGCCATGCATACAGAGGTTCATTAAGGAGTTATAAAACTGGTAAAACTTGTAGCTTCTGGTCCATTTTTTTTAAACCGTAGTTCCTTCCTACATGTGCTGTAGCAGTTCCTTCTGACATATGCTACAATAGGTAATCAATACTGCCACTGGAGGTCTGGTAATCAGCTGTCAAACCCAGACCTCCAGGTCAAACCCAGGTAAGCGGAGTACTAGGATGAAAAGTTAAAGTCAATAAAGTACCAGTGAAACTACCCCAGATAGCAGACTTCTTATTTACCACAGAAATCCCCAGTATGCAGTGCTGGCCTTTTGCTGAATTATCCACTTTTATTCATGGACCCCTTAAAGCTTAGACAGTTTATTAATATTTGACATATGCCTTTATATTTTGTGCACATCTTTGTACTCCTTTTTATATACATTTATTATTCATATATGTTTTTTTATACTTGATTATTTATACTTTTTCATACTCAGGTATTTATCTATAGTTTTCCCCTTTTTAAATGAATTTTTATATATGCATTTTCATGGAGATGAATTTTGTATATAAATATATTTTTTTAACACAGTTTGTTGTAATGTTAAGAGATCCTTTTGTGTACAAGAGCAAGTTTATCACAGTCCACACAATGTATTCTATTCCAGCAGCACAGAAAATGACAAAATTAAACAAAACTTTTTATGTCCAGTGCTGCAGCACCTGTACTATACATGCAGCGTAATCACGGGGAGGGCTTGAGTCAAATATTAGAAATGTGATTTATGCAGAATGCCTGCATCAGATCACACTGGAAAAAAAGTCTGTGCACTATACAAGCAGAAATCTTCACTTTGCACCAAAGTGAGTTTGGGGACTAGACTGTCCCTTTAAATGCTGTGTAGTTCATTGTTTTTTGGACCGTATTAATTTCCCAGCATTATCCATTGGAATTTATGTGTTCGATCCTGTACCTGCTAAACCTATATGTAAGCAGATGTTATACACGTTTACATGTGAAGCAATATTTACTACCAAAACTTTTTTTCCCCTATAGTGTCACCTTATATTTAGGTCTTTCTTTTCAATAAATTAAGAGGGTTGGAGGGTTGTCTCTTAACGAAGGGTATTCTTATGTTCCAGCCAATGCGGTATGTACATGTATGCAGTATCTTCCACAAGGCAAATGAGGCACTCTCCTAGGGCGGCACTTTGCCAGAGGGTGTTAAAGCACACTTCTGGTGCTTCAAATATTTTCGCTCCCTCCCCCCACCGTTCAGCAAACTTTAGCTCCTTCCAATTAATCTGGGTGATGGGGGTATGTAATGGACGTGGTGGGGGTATGTAATGGGGTGATTGGGCATTTAATGTTTGTGCAATGTGAATTATGGGGCATGTAATGGGGTGATGGGTCATGTCGTGAGTGATGGGTCATGTCGTGAGTGATGGGCCATGTCGTGGGTGTGCAATGTAGGTGATGGGGCATGTCGTAGGTGTGCAAAGTGGGTGGGTGTGGCGGGGGGTTGCCTGAATTTGTCTGCCTAGGGCAGCACTAAACCAAGATACACCACTGCATAAACGATGTGTATATATATTAGAAATGTATACACCTACGTATATAGAGAGATGTACATTTAAGTGTGTGTGCATGTTCATACATTCTGTCCACATCTATAGTCAGGTAACCTTTTCACCATGACAAGTAGAATAGAATACTGTGTGTAAGACACGAACACTTGGCTAAGGTTTTGTCAGTTAGAGTTGATTCCTTGCTCAGAGACGCTATCACACTTTGGCTGTAAACTATAAACCGGCTCTGGCTTCACACCAGTCTGCATGTCGATGTTGGGCCAACAGAAAGCTGAGCTCGAGCAATAACATAACCATTATTACTCTGGCAGCTGGACAATCACTTAATATCAGTAACAGCCACGGTCCGTCCTGTCGTCATGTGAATAATGCTAAGCGAAGCGGCTCTTCCCGTCTCCAGCTTTTATCACAAACAATAAGAATGGATCCAGCGGCAGCGATCAGAGAGAAACGGTGCGGAGGTTTGCTGTATTTATTATCGTTTGTTTAGGAAGTGCAAGTACACTAGTCGTGGGTGGGAATGCCACCTTTTACACAAAAAATAATTCAGAAATAAGGTGGTGTCTTGAAAATGGGGCTCTGCCTAAACGGGTGTGGCGCTAGGCAGTGGTGTATTTAGGGGTTTGTGCTGCCCCACGCCTGACTAAACTCATGCTCCCCCCGTCCCTCATTTGTCTCGCCTGCATAATATGTGTACATCTGAATGGAAGCAGTATGGGCTGAATCGTTAATGGTTAACCTTGACTGATATTTGCCGATATTTGGAAATTAAAGGGACAGTCTGGCACTGAAAGAAGTACCTGAGTTCCCTATCCTGGTGGCAGCAGGAAGGAGTTTCATCCAACCTTTCAAGACCTTTTACGCAAGTTGCACTTTTTGTGCTTTAACATTCTGTACGTGTATTTGGTTTTAAAATTGCCTTTTTTCTGTAAGATCCCTAATATGCCTTTTTAGATAATGGATTAAACAGAATGACCACACTTCTTTGATGAGCCCGAATCTATTTTCGTTTGTGAGTGTATACTCCTAGCACTTTTTTATACATATCAATTGAATCTACTGTGTTGCACTATTATCTTAGTTTTTTCTCTTCCCGGTACATTCGCCTCAGTTTTTCGTTCGTTTTTTTGCTTGTATAGTGCACAGACTTTTTACAGTGTGATTTGATGAAGGCATTCTGCATAAATCACATTTTTAAAGGGACATTAAACCTTGTTTAACCTAAGCAAAACTTGTCCCGGGACTTTTAAGTAAACCTGACATGTATCTTTATAGATACATGCAGGTTTATTATCTACTGTGTCTCACATGCGAGACACAGCAGTTCCTGGTTGTCCAGCCAATCAGAGTGGTGACTCGCCCCACTTGCCGAATGCGAGACCTTCGTTTTTGCATAAGATCAGCAGGGGGATCTAGTTCCCCCTGCTGGTCCCCATACTGATCCCATGCAAAAACGAGGGTCTCTCTCTGCGCTAGCAGAGAGCCAGTCGCCGAACAGATGGCCTCCTGCTTCCTATGGAAACGTGGCAGCTGTCGGTCAGAGGATAAACTGGCGTGTACTATCAAAAGTACTATCAAAAGTACACTCCAGTTGACCCTCAAAGTAGGAACAACTAAAAATAATGTTTAGTGTTCCCTTACTATTCTACTAAAGCCCTCCTGCATCCGATCCTACAGGTACTGCCACAGTGATTGTGTGTAGACACTGAGCATGTATCTGTATTGTTTCATTTAGTCACTTCCTGTGCTGCTCTGCTGGTGTTATAGATACACTTTATGGAAATGACCTTGCTCTAGTACACACAGGATCTCTTAACAGTGCAACACATTGTCTGATGACATCACAAGAGAAACAGGATATTCCATTCATTTGAATGACATTATTGAGGAAATTTACTTTTCACTCAGCTAGTGTGGGCAGTACTGATTTCTTGCAAACTGCTGTAATTAATTAATTAATTTCACAAATTCATTTAAGTGTAAGATTTTCAGATTTCAATATAAAATGTGCATTGTAAAATACTTTGAATGTACTTTAATGGGCATTAAAATTTGGGAGATGAATTTTGGGAACCATACAGTCCCTTTAAATATTCCATTATACCCAGTCAGCCTTTTGAATGACTAAGCATCATGGGAAATGTAGTTTCCATACATCTGCAGTGCAGTGGCGTGCTTACCGTTAGTGCAGGGGTCGCAGCTGCGACCGGGCCCGTCAGTCTGGGGGCCCGGCTGCGCTGCGACCCCTGAAAAAAAAAGTGTGGGCAAACGGGGCAGCTGCCCAGGGCCCATTAATTCTTGGTGCCCAAAACAGCAGCATACAGGTAAGTACTGGGAAGGGCGGTGCTGCAGATAACGGGCAAAATAACTGGCAAATAGGCAAATTAATACTGGCAAATGGGCAAAATAATACTGGAAAATGGGAAAAATATGAGTAGCATATGGGCAAAATAATACTGGCAGATGGGCAAAATAATACTGGAAAATGGGCAAAATATGAGTGGCATATGGGCAAAATATGAGTGGCAAATGGGCAAAATAACACTGGCAAATGGGCAAGATATGAGTGGCATATGGGCAAATATGAATGGCAAATGGGCAAAATATGAGTGGCAAATGGGCAACAAATAAGTGGCAAATTGGGCAAATAACACTGGCAAAGGGCCAAAATAATACTGGCATATGGGCAAAATATGAGTGGCAAATGGGGGAAATAACTGGTAAATGGGCAAAATATGAGTGGCATATGGGCAAAATAATACTGGCAAATGGGCGTAATATGACTAACAAATGATGGGCAAAATATGACTAACAAATGATAGGCAAAATATGACTATATTATATAAATATAATACTGGCTGTGGCATATCTATGGGCAGGTTAATAGTGGAAGAAATGGCTGTGGCATATTAATTGGCAATCTGAATGTCTGGCTGTGGCATATTAATGGGCAGGCTAATCGTAGCATAATGAGAAATTTGGCTGTGGCATATTAATAGCCAAATTGGCTGTGGCCAAAGTTATATTGTGGCATGTTCTGTGAGGCAAAAATAACATGTACTTTGGGGGAAAGTGACACCGTGGCATGTTCTGCAGGAGCAGTTCAGTGGGACAAAGTGACACTGTGCTATGTTCTGGTGGGCAAATTTACACTGTGGCATGCCAAATCGTGTGGGTGCCATATGAGTACAAGCCAAGTGCTGTGGGTACTGTATAGCGCTGTATAAATACCTTTAGGTGCAATGTGGGTTCAGGGAAACGTAATAAAAAATAGAAATGAACAATTTTTCAATAACATTTTCATTAAATATGAAAATAGTTGAATTGAATATTAAAAAGTTCATATAAGTATACATGCAGCTAGTTATACACATATATTTGGGGTCCACCTCAAGCTTTGATTAGGCTGGAAATATTTTAATGTTTTTTTGTGGTCAGAAAAAGTAATATTACTTTACTGAGAGGGTGGTGGATGAGAGGTTAATATATGAAGGAGTTTAAGCATGCGTGGGATAGGTATGAGGCTATCCTTGATATAAGATAAGGTCAGGGACTAATGAAAGCATTACTTTACTGAGAGGGTAGTGGATGTATGGAATAGTCTTCCAGTAGAAGTGGTAGAGGTTAATACAGTGAAGGAGTTTAAGCATGCATGGGATAGGTATAAGGCTATCCTAGATATAAGATAAGGCCAGGGACTAATGAAAGTATTAATTTACTGAGAGGGTAGGGGATACATGGAATAGCCTTCCAGTAGAAGTGGTAGAGGTTAATACAGTGAAGGTGTTTAAGCATGCATGGGATAGGTATAAGGCTATCCTAGATATAAGATAAGGCCAGGGACTAATGAAAGTATTAATTTACTGAGAGGGTAGTGGATGCATGGAATAGCCTTCCAGTAGAAGTGGTAGAGGTTAATACAGTGAAGGAGTTTAAGCATGCATGGGATAGGTATAAGGCTATCCTCGATATAAGACAAGGCCAGGCACAAAGCAGAACAGTTGGGGGGCATGTAAGTGGCATTTCTGGGGTGGAGTTGCATGGTGGGGTCGGGGTTCCCCAGGGCAATTTTTGCACCAGAGCCCAGTGGTTTCTATTTATGCCTTTGGCACTCAAGGCTAGCCATCACTGGGCTAAGTCTTTTTCCAGCAGAAGCTTTCATCCAGTTAATTTTATTAAAACATATTATGAACTGACACATCCTGATACAGCAAGGCTTGTATTTGTTGGGGTCATCTAAGAATATTTATATGGGCTCTGTAATTTCATACAGGAATGTCTTAGTGAATCTTGTTTCTGGCCACAATGAGCACGTTTGAGGTTTATAGCTCAAGCTAAGAAATCTTGGAGTCAGCAATGTCTTGGTATCATATTTATCATCAGCCAATGCAACTGTTCCGCTCAGTTTGCTTGTCTGCTAATGTTTCTATATTTGTATTGGCATTAAGATGAATCAGAACCGTTTTTAGCATGGTTCAAGGAAGGATCTGTTTTATTGCCAAATAGCTTGATCATGTATTTATCTGCATCTGTAAGTCTGGCTTACTTAAATAAGGTCACCAGTGGTGGATATGTTTATTTTGATTTATTTATTTGTACAAAGCAATGCTAGGGCAAAGTATTAAAAGAAGGACCAATCACCATGGAAACCAATAGAATGTTCTTGCTGATTGTTCTAATTTTAGAATGTTGACCCAGAACCCCAAAGTATCTACAGTATTTGCATGCAGGGGCGTATCGTGTCGCTGAGTGACAGGCGTGCTTCCAGTCCGGAGCACGCCTGTCACTCAGGGGCACGATGTATCAGGGGCACGATGTATCTCTGCGAACAGAGAACACACAAACTCCCGTAAATATACGAGATACATCCGAGGGGCTGACGGCAGCTACGAATTCGGCAACAGAGTCACTCGCTGTGTTGCCAATACGATCAGCACTAAAATTATACGAATTTTCTTTTGCCTCCCGGATGTGTTTCTGGGGTTTGTGATCCCTTTGTTCAGAGATACACAGCGCGACTGTTCCGTGCTAGGTGTGCGGCGCACCCCTAGCGCATATAGAGCATCCGCGCCTGTATGCATGGCAGAACATCAAACTGAATTTTAACAATATATTTTATTTATGTTTCCGAGGGCATCAACTTTTTTTGATTCTAAAAAAATAAATCCATTTTTTTCTACCCTGTAAATAAAGGACAACTGTAGCAAAAACAAAAGTACTGTTTAATTAAAAGACATTTTAACTAGAAATGTTTTAATGAAAGAATATAAATAATGCACCGTATTGAGCCCTCTCTGCTCTGTATAACTCTAATAAGGAGCGGACATGTTGTTTAGAATCTTAGGGCAGTTGTTCATTGACTTTGGTTCAAATGAAGATAGATTCTAGACAATATGTCTTCCCCCTGTTAGAGTTAAACAGAGCAGAGAGGGCTTAATAAAGTACATTATTTATATTCTTTCATTTAAGCATTTCGATGCAAACTATCTACACTTGATGAAATCTTTCAAGTAAACATTAGTTAATTGTTTGCAACAGTTGTCCTCTAACTGTCAGTGAGGAACATGTAGTCTGTGTTATTGCATGCATCGTATATTAATGTTATCCACCCAATTGCGCGTTTCTTTTGAACCTGTTAGTAATTGTGCTTTCTTAAGATACATTCCTATACACACAGGTTTAGACAGTTACAGAAAGATTATATTACCTCTAGACATGTGCATTCGTTTTCGGACGAATGCATTTTCGTCCATTTGTCCGAAAAACGAATAACGAAAATGCTAAACTAACGAAAGACGAATGAACGAATGGTTAATAAACTAAAATCATTCGTCCATTCGTGCTATTGGCATTATATAAACCGAAATAGTGTCGGTTTATAGAATACCAATAGCATTACATATACATTCCATAAACCGACATAATGAACGACTTTCGGTTTATGGAATGCATGTAATACTATTGGCTTTCTATAAACCGAACTAGAGTCCCCATTCATAAGAATTTCTTATGAATGGGGCTCTCGTTCGGTTTATAGAAAGCCAATAGTATTACACGTATTCTATAAAACGAACGAATAAAACGAAAATAATGAACAAATTTCGTCTGAAACGAATGCAGTAATGAACTAAATTCGTTTTAGACGAAATAAATAACATTTTCGTCCGAATGGACTAAAACGAAATGAAAAATGTAGTTTTGCACTTGTCTAATTACCTCTCTGTAAACTCTATTATTGTTTGCCTCAGAGTAATCTGTTGTGGCCTGCTCAATGGCAATCCCTTCATAAAAGGAGCTTGATCTTATCTAGAACTTGAAAATGTACATTATAAAAAAGAATTGTTGGTAATCAATAAGACTGATTACTACTCAGTTTATAGGGTCCTAGTCGGTAAAGAGAGCATTGCAGGGAATTGAGACTCGAATCTCAAACTTTAGGCCAAATTAGCTGAGTTTGAAAAATTCTCCAATGCAGCTTATTCCAACTCAGCTACTCTGGACATACGTTTGAATTTCCCTTGTCAATTTTCTTTAGTTCTCTCTTTTATTGAGTAGATTCTTATATATTTTTTTTTCATTTGATACATATTTTATAGGGTCTGACGCAGGTTAAAGGGACACTCCCACCAAAAAATGAAAAGCAATATTTTTTATTTTGCATTGTTGATTTCAGATATGTCTTTTGTTTTTGTTATGTGAGTTTATTTTATGAAATATTTTACTAAACAAGTGTGACTGGGTGCTGCCGTTTTGTGAAATATAGTGTTTTTGAGTGCCACCCCCAAGTGACTTTTAAAGCACTAATATCTCAATTTGGGGCTGGGGACACAGAATGGGGTCTATAAGTCAAAATCCGATTGAAACTCCACCCACTTGATGTCCTATTGCCCACTTCATGGTCTGCTCCACCAATATGTGTATTTTTATGATCCAAATTTCACATTGACCACCCCCATTTCCAGTCCCAGCCCATGTATCTGACCAGTGCAAGGATTTTTGTCACCCCAAGCGAACCCTCATATTGCTGTCCTTTGGCCCTGCCCCTTGACCTTACCCTGCCTACTTATAACCGCCAGACAACTGCATATCAATCACAAACACAATCATGCAGTCACACACGCACAGAGAGACCCCTCCCATTTCTGTGGTCTTTCCCCCTCCCCTCACCCCCTTGTCTGTGGACTTTCCCCCTCCCATCCCTCCCATGTATGTAGTCTTTTCCCCTCCCCTCACTCCCTTGTCTGTGGACATTCCCCCTCCCCTCCCTCCCATATATGTAGTCTTTCCCCTCCCTCCCTTGTCTGTGGACTTTCCCCCTCCCCTCCCTCCCATGTATGTAGTCTTTTCCCCTCCCCTCCCCTCCCCTCCCCTCCCTCCCTCCCTCCCTCCCTCCCTCCCATGGCTGTGGTATTTTCCCTCCCTCCCTTACTCCCTCCCTCCCTCCCTCCCTCCCATGTCTGTGGTCTAATCCCCCCTCCCATGTCTGTGGTTTTTCTCCCTCCCTTGTCTGTTGACTTTCCACCTTGGCTCCCTCCCATGTATGTAGTCTTTTCCCTTCCCCTCCCCTCCCCTCCCTCCCTCCCATGGCTGTGGTCTTTTCCCTCCCTCCCTCCCTCCCATGTCTGTGGTCTAATCCCCCCTCCCATGTCTGTGGTTTTTCTCCCTCCCTTGTCTGTCGACTTTCCACCTTGGCTCCCTCCCATGTATGTAGTCTTTTCCCCTCCCCTCCCCTCCCCTCCCCTCCCCTCCCCTCCCCTCCCCTCCCTCCCTCCCTCCCTCCCTCCCTCCCTCCCTCCCATGGCTGTGGTCTTTTCCCTCCCTCCCTCCCATGGCTGTGGTCTTTTCCCACCCTCCCTCCCTCCCTCCCTCCCCCCCTCCCATGTCTGTGGTTTTTCTCCCTCCCTTGTCTGTTGACTTTCCACCTTGGCTCCCTCCAATTTAACGTACTACTCCAAGGAAATGTTAAATTAAATGGTATAAATGAAAATGCAGGTGAAAAGCAGTGTATATAGAAACTCACCCTTTCAAGCAATACACAAATACTTGCAGCCTGGGACAGGGTCATGTGACTTCACGCGGCCTTTAAGTGAACGTTACCCCACAAGATTAGGCTCCAGCCTATTCGGCACAGATGTCTAGATCTCATTTCTTGCCCTTTAGACTATGTATTAAAAGAAGTACTGCCTATTACCCAAATGCGGCAGGAAATGACCACTCAAAAAAAGCGGGAAATCGAAGACTGTTAGCAACATGGCTGCCTCTTTTCCTATATAAAATGGTTGCAGTATATTGTGCTTTCTGAGGACAAATTTACATTTTGTTTCAAGAATAAAGCACTTCTTGAACTGTTAATCAAACCAATACCCATGCTGTATATGGCGTCTTTAAATGCTTTTTTAATATTTTGTTTTCTTTTGAGTTCCTGTCTTACTAGCAAAAGGTCATATTAAATCACAAGGTATCTTTACTGCTCCTTCCTGTCTTCATCTCTAATGCTCCTGTATATGTAATTATATTTACTGCTGTTTTTAGCACACTGAGGAAGGAGGTCGGAAATTTTTATGGCCACTTTTAATTAAATTACCCTGTTGTTAAATTGACAAGCTGACACATCCCCAGTTCACCTCTCCATATCTTCCTGTTGCCAGCTTGCACGGTTCGCTGTGAGAGATGTATAGCAGACTGAAGATTGGTGTGTAGACACTATTCAATGGGGTTATGTATAAAAGTCGTTTCTGGTGCAAATTTCTAAAAGTGATCTAAATGGGCAGGAACATTTCATTGGTTTCCATGGTGAGTGGGGCACTTTTCAAACTTTTCAACAACTGTCCTTTATACATACCCCCCAATGGGGCAGATTCAATGGAATGGGGGGAAAAAAGGCAATTTGTGGAAAATTGACAGGCAAAAGTGATCTATCGTCCTCCGTTACATCCATTAACGAGTATGCTAGAATTGTGCTATCTCTAACATATAAACACGCAGAATAATGCACAAAACCTTCAATGACCTCGCTACAAAGGAAATGACATAAAATTTATACTTTTTTCCAATTACCGTAACAGCAAATAATGTAGGTGTAACGTGCTTGTGGCTCATCACTTATAAATCACAAAGTTACACTGCGCCTCGTGTATATATATATATATATATATATATATATATATATATATCAGAGGCGTATCATGCCCCTGAGTGACAGGCCTGCTGCCAGCCTGGAGCACGCCCGTCACTCGGAGGCACAACGTTTCTAGTGTATTTCCCGGGGTTTGTGTGCTGAGAACAGCCAGCATACAAACCCCCGGAAATACACAAGAAACGTTGTTACGACTGTTGCCGAATTCAGAGCTGCGCCGTCTTTTGGATGTATTTTTGTGGTTTGTGTGCTCTCTGCTCTCTGCACACATACCCCAGAAATACACAGCGCGGGTGCTCCGTTTTAGGTGTGTGGCGCACACCTAGCACATATGGAGCATCCGCCACTGATTATATATATATATATATATATATATATATATATATATATATAAATACACACTTGTAAATGTGAGGGAATAAAAAACACCACCTAAATTGTGATGAAAGAAAGATATAAGATATATATTGAAAAATTAGATGGTACAAACCAAATAAATCAAAGACAAATACGCGGAGGAAAGTATTCTTGGTTTGTACTTCTGTACCAATATTAAGCGAAATGGCTACTAATTTTAAAGATTCCAGTGGATCATAGCTGGGAAAGAAAAAAAGAAAATGTATAAAACCAATTAGACAGTGCTATAAACATGCAATGAAAACAGATGATAAAATATAACTCCACACAAACAGATTATATAAAAATATGTAGTTTCTTAGCTCGCAATAAAATTCTGACAATATAGGACTCTCACACTGACAAAATGCATTAGGCTATTGCAATAGCATACGTGTAAACATTTTTATAAAGTTTAAAGATGGTAATCAAGCACATCCTTTCATCCCTGCCGGGTGTTGTAGTACATGAAAAATCCCGGCCAGGTTTTAAAACTTGAAAAGTGAGCCCCGTACAGGGAACGCGTTTCGCATCTTCTTCAGCCCGGATAAACACAAGCGTCCACCTAAACCACCAGCAGGGAAGCATTTAAATGAGAGAAAAATCACTTACTGGTGTGTAAAAAAACGTAACCAAAAAATTCACGTGTGCAGAAAACAACCAACAAAGTTATGTTAACCCCAGGAAATGTTGTATGAAATTAAATGAACATTATTACACCATTGTAACACTCCTGCACATGCAAAAACAATTGGAGCAGCACAGTAACATCACCACACCTACCACACCAGCGCTTTGAACTATGCACACACTCTAGCTCCAACCTAGCACCTTAATGCACGCTGATTCTCTGCATGGTATTTGATTTAATCCACACATTTGTTTCTAAATCTTTGTCCTTTTTTGGAATAAGAAACCTCATTGAACTGGGCCCTTGAGATGAACATTTCGGGAGCAATTCACTAAAAGTGAGTTGCAGGTGAGTTGAGATGAACATTCTATCTCACTGACTTAAGTATGAATTGTGCAGGGGCCAAAGTGGGTGAATGTCGCCTGCAAGAAGACCTCAGTTGGCCCTGCATATCGCATTGCCAAATCTTTACATACTGAGAAAATGTTCATCTCTCCTCAACGCACCAGCAACTAGGGTTACCACATTTCTATAAAAAAATACCGGCCATGCTACTATCTCCATAGACTTAACATCAGGGTCAAGCCAATTTTTGTATCGGCCTGCCGGTAAAAAAAAACGGCCAGTTGGTAACCCCACCGACAACTCACCTGAACATCATGTTTAGTGAATAACACCCAATTAAAACCCTGTTGAGTTTCATAGTAAGCAAATAGATTGTTTTATATTGTTAATAATCTACTACTTTATTAGAACATTGTATAGAAAGTGTAAAAAGACCAGGGAACTAAAGTAATGCAATAATTTTACGAGCTTCTAAAATATTATTTCAAGAAATTACCGGAGACCTCTGAAGACGTCAAATGTAGACAAGATGGATGCTTGCAGCACTCCAACATGAAGTTTTTTATTCATCCACAAGTGACGCTAGCACATTTTGGTTAATGTATATTTGAAAGTCTGACTTGCTCAAAGTGGATATCGAGGCAAAAAGGTGATCATTGGTGGCCCTTTTTTATTGGCATATGCCTACCCAGAATCCCTTGCAGTGGTGGTAGCACAATACATTTTGGATATCTGTGGGGCAAAAAACAGTCTTAGACTTGTTTGATGTGTGTAGATATGTGTTTGATAATTCCTCAACTTCCCACTGAGTATTATATGTGTGTGTTTGGGGGCGGGGGGATCTCATTATCTTTACCATAACTTATGTTGCAAGCTCAACAAACAAAAAAATCATAGAAGGTTTTTTGCCTGTACATTTTAAAATGCTGAAGTTTCTAGTCTCAGGTAGAATTGAAATAAAAAAAATAATACAAATGGGTCAAACAAATATTTTTAATGAACTATATGCTATTGTATCATTTTGATGTGCTTGCTTATCAGTGTATGTGTTGCTGTGTGGAATCCATGTGTTACACTTTATGTTATTCTGTCTGTGTCCCAAGAGTTCTTTTGAGATTGCTAGACTACTCTGGATTCACCGCCCATCCCCTTGCATCCCTGGGGGCTTTATGTAGCTTTCGTGTTAACACCTAGGTATAAATCTAATGCTCTCTACTTTTTCCCTGGAGATGACTCCTTCCCACCTACGTTCGCTGAAGACAGCTGGTGCATGTCTGGGATTATTCATTTCTTTATAACAAAAACAACAACTAGTAAGAGTAGGAATGCATTAAATATCTATATGTATATGTTTTAAGTCACACTTCTTGTTTAATCGATCAGCAGTTCTCTGTGGCATGCGTTCTACATGAAGAGAGGAAGGTCATCTCTAGATGTTTTCTGCATCTACTTGTCTGGGTTTTATTTTCACACAGTCTGAGTATGTTCGTTGCTCTATCAGTTCTAGATTGTTTGTTTTTGACTGTACTTTGTATTCACCTGAATAGTAAATAGCAATGTGAGGAGGACTGGCAACTTGTGGCACGGGAACAGGAATGATGAAATAGGGGGCAAAAGCTATTTTAGCCCTCCTGTAGTCCAGGATCCAGTCATACTGTAAAGTTATGGGCACCATCTGGGTGTAGATTAGTACTGAGTACTGCCTTTGCTGCAGAGGCGGATCTCAGTACTGTACTCACATTGCACCCTCACATACTGAGAAATATAAGCAGATCTGGATTTATGCCACAGCCCCTGTGTGTGAAATACCCAGGCACGTATGCATAGTAAGGAAGAGCTAGGAGCCAGGCAGTCTAATTCAGGAGCCAGCCTAAATATTTTGGGGACAAGCTATGTGAGTGCTCCAAATAATAGCTTAGTGCTTCCAAAATGTACTTTGCTAAAGGGACACTAAACTTTACTTTTTTTAAAATGATTATTATTATTATTTATGATTCTTTATTTTTATTTCTCCTTTTCCATGTATAATATAATATAAAATCATATTTTATCATATAACAAAACATGTTTTACAAATACAAAAAGCACAACGAGTAATAAATAGTGTGAATGATTTATCTTTCCTGATTATTTCCTGCTTTGTTATTCTCACTCACATATCCTCCTTTTGTGATTTACTCTTAGTTGCTACCTTTATAGACATAAAACAAACAAACTTGCGTGCAGTGTTTCCCATTAGGGCTCTTTAGGATCTAATTTCTCATAAAAATCTATTCCTGATAAATAACCGCAAGTAACTTCTCATATCCAGTCATCAAACCAAATGAATAGCTATCTCTTAGCGCTATCTACCATTGAGTATTTCCCACCACATATCTAGTTCTTCCGATTTCCTATTTCTAGCTTTACCTTGTGTTGTAATGCCACCCTCCATTTTTAATTGAAATATGACCTATGTCCTGACCTGTCCCCATGGAGGAGGTATGGTCGATAGCTACTGCCTTGCTATTAGGTATTTTGCGGCTAACAAGATTTAAACTATAATAGTTCTTTTTTTGTCTGGGTATCTTTTGTAGTCTTTTATGTAACAAAAATGTTTCTGGTTTCTGATCCATATCCCATTTGCTTAGATTTTTATTATTTTTATTCCCTCCCAAAATAATCTGATTGGACCACACTCCCACCAGATGTGTTTATAAGTCCCTTCTTCCACCCCACATCTCCAACACTCATCAGATCTTCCTAATCTGCTAGGGACCAGATAGACTCTGTTTAAAACCTTGTAGTCAGGGCCATCTTTAATATTGATTGGACCCTGGGCAAGCATTTGCTTGGGACCCCTGGATCCTGCCCCTCTCCTGAGCATGCTATCATGCCCTCCATTTCCCCACCAAAAACAAACAAACGCCAGTTTGCCTATTAAAATATGCCAACGTTTAGCCATTAATATACCACAGCCAATTTGCCCATTAATATGCCACTTTTATTGTGCCATTAAGATGCCTCAGCCAATTTGCCCATTAAGTTACCAGTATTATTGTGCCTTTCAAATGCCAGTATTATTGTACCTTTCAGATGCCAGTATTATTGTGCCATTCAGATGCCAGTATTATTGTTCCATTAAGATGCCATTAATATTGTGTCACTCAGATGCTAGAATTATTGTGTAATTAAGATGCCAGTATTATTGTGCCATTCAGATGCCAGTATTATTGTGCCATTCAGATGCCAGTATTATTGTGCCATTAAGATGCCAGTAATCGTGTTCCATTAAGATGCCAGTAATATTGTGCCATTCAGATGCCAGTATTATTGTGCCATTCAGATGCCAGTAATATTGTGCCATTCAGATGCCAGTAATATTGTGCTATTCGTATTCCAGTAATATTGTGCCATTCAGATGCCAGTGTTATTGTGCCATTCAGATGTCAGTGTTGTTGTGCCATTCAGATGCCAGTAATATTGTGCCATTCAGATGCCAGTATTATTGTGCCATTCAGATGTCAGTAATATTGTGCCATTCACTTGCCAGTATTATTGTGCCATTCAGTTGCCAGTAATATTATTGTGCCATTCAGATGCTAGTATTATTGTGCCATTAAGATGCCACAGACACTTTGCCCAGTAATATACCACCCTTCGCCTCACTTCCCCAGTCCTCACCTCCTGGCTGCTCCGTGTGCCAGGACGTCTCTCCGTGCAGCAGTGGAGTCGCTAGGGGGGGGGGCTACTGGGGCTGAAGCCCCGGATCTCCCCTCCATAGCCCAAGATGGAGAATATAACCATGCCCCCTCGCCCTAGGCCCCGCCCCTTGTGCTTGGTACGCCCCCTGCATGCTGCAATCTGGATGCTGGACAGCACCAGACTCCGCCCCCTCATGCTCGGCTCTGGCCCTCACGCTCAACTCCGCCCCCTCAAGCTTTGAATGTGAGTCTGGCAGAGTGTAAGTGAGAGTGGCTGAGTGTGTATGTGTATTTATGTGAGTGGCAGAGTATAAGTTGGTGTGAGTGGCAGAGTGTGAGTGTTTGGAAGAGAGTAAGTGTGAGTGTAAGTGTGAGTGGCAGAGTTATGAGTGTGCATATGTGAGTGGCAGAGTGAAAGTGGGTGTTAGTGTTTGGAAGAAAGTAAATGTGTGTGAGTAAGTGTGAGTGGCAGAGTTAAGTGTGTGAGTGGCAGAATGTGTGTGTGTGTGTCAGAATGTGAGTGTTTGGAAGAGTGTAATTGTGTGAGTGTAAGCATGAGCAGCAGAGTTATGAGTATATGTGAGTGTCAAAGTGTAAGTGTGTGAGAGTGAAAGTATGAGTGGCAGAGTTATGAGTGTGTGTGAGTGGCAGAGTGTGAGTGTGAATCCCAGTGAGATTATTAGGAGAACATGTGATTAATTACTATTATTCATACTGAATGTGATAATCCAGGGCTTGACAAATTTATTTTGATTTTAGGAGCCAGACATTTTTTTTAGGAGCCAGACAATCACGCAAACATAAACACAATTCATAAACACACACGCCTACTTCACATATATACAAACACACATACTTTACATATACACATATACACAAACACCTCACACACACATATATACAAACACCTCACACACACATATATACAAACACACATACTTTACATATACACATATATACAAACACCTCACACACATATATACAAACACCTCACACACACACATATATACAAACACACACACATATATACAAACACACATACTTTACATATACACATATTTACAAACACCTCACACACACACATATATACAAACACACATACTTTACATATACACATATATACAAACACCTCACACACACACATATATACAAACACACACACATATATACAAACACACATACTTTACATATACACATATATACAAACACCTCACACACACATATATACAAACACACATACTTTACATATACACATATATACAAACACCTCACACACATATATACAAACACCTCACACACACACATATATACAAACACACACACATATATACAAACACACATACTTTACATATACACATATATACAAACACCTCACACACACATATATACACAAACACCTCACACACATATATATACAAACACCTCACACACATATATATACAAACACCTCACACACATATATATACAAACACCTCACACACATATATATACAAACACCTCATACACATATATATACAAACACCTCACACACATATATATACAAACACCTCACACACATATATATACAAACACCTCACACACCCATATATATATATATAAACACCTCACACACCCATATATATAAACACCTCACACACCCATATATACAAACCCCTCACACACACCTACTTTACAATACATACAAACACACACCCACCTCACACAGTCTTTTCTTGGGGGTTTCTTCTTGATGTGTCCCCCTCCCAGCTGCTTTACCTCACTGCAGGGGAGGGGGACATTCACGCTGCAGCTCAACTCCGTTGGTCGGCGTGCTGAGTGCCAGGATGTCACGTGACGACACCCGGCACTCAGACACGCGTTGCGCGAGGGGGCGGAGCTTGCAGTCTGTGCCATCGGCCTTCGGCACAGACTTTACCCCCTCGCGCTGCGGAAAAATCGGATGGCAGCGGCAAGGGGACCAGGAGGCTGACAGCACCCAGGCGCCAGGTCTAATTTCCTGGTCGCCATGGCGACCTGGCGCCTGGGGTTTGTCGAGCCCTGTGATAATCAAATGTGAAACAATGCTATCATCTCATATTATTTTTATTTTCACACTTGATTATCACATTCAATACGAATAATAGTGATTCATCTTTATATATAGTCTTTATATTCATGGAAATGAAAGTCCATACACATGGCATTAAACATCCCATGTACCTGGTTATATTATTAAACCCATACATTATGAATGAATGAGCTGCTCATTATATTATGGGCTTTACTCATGAAAGAGAGAATTGCAGGGAAGTGAGATGAGAATTTCAAAATTAAGGCTAAAGTAGCAGAGTTGGAAACATTCTCCCATTCAGCTGAATTCCCATCTCAATTCCCTGCATTTCTCTCTTTTATGAGGTTGGTAGAAGGAGCATACCTTCATACCTCAGCCTATTCTCCCCAGGGTAGAAGGAGCATACCTTCATACCTCAGCCTATTCTCCCCAGGGTAGAAGGAGCATACCTTCATACCTCAGCCTATTCTCCCCAGGATAGAAGGAGCATACCTTCATACCTCAGCCTATTCTCCCCAGGGTAGAAGGAGCATACCTTCATACCTCAGCCTATTCTCCCCAGGGTCGAAGGAGCATACCTTCATACCCCAGCCTATTCTCCCCAGGGTAGAAGGAGCATACCTTCATACCTCAGCCTATTCTCCCCAGGGTAGAAGGAGCATACCTTCATACCTCAGCCTATTCTCCCCAGGTTTTTAACCCCTTTTTATGAAAAATATATATATTTATGATGTGTGTGTGAGAGTTGCAGATTTACACACGTGTCTGCGTGGCAGAATATCTGTGTGGGAAAGGCAATCTGTGTGTATAAGGGTGTCTGTGTAAGTTTGTCTGGGTGTATGTGTGTAAGACAGTGTGTGAGTGTAAGGTTGTCTATGTAAGGGTATCTATGTAGGGGTGTAATGGTGGGTGTCTGTGTGTGTGAGGGGGGGGGGGGGTGTGATATCCCCTATATTATGAGACTGTTGGTCTACGTTTTTTTCTTAAAGTCTGGTAAATGGTGTATGCAAGGAACACAACATTTTGTATGCTCAGTTATTTTGAAATCATGGGAATTTGCTCAAGTGTGTGTGTGATGTAAGTTGGTGTGTGTAAGTGGGATTGTGTGTAAGGGTGTGTGTAACTGTGCAAGTGTGTTTGTGTGGCTGCCTGTGTATGTGTGTGTATTTGTTGGCTGTGTATTTATGTGTAATTTTGAGAAATGTGAGTTTTTTTGTGTGCTGTGAGTCTTATTGTGTATTGTGGTACAGTAATGAGTTTTATTGCCGTTGAGACTGTGATACACTCACACACTGCACATTACTGTGAGTTTTATTGCTGTGGAGTCAGTCACAGACAGACACACACACACACACATGTAGTCAGTAACAGACAGACAAACACATACAGTCGATCACAGGCAGACATACACACATTCAGTCACATAAACACACAATCAGTCACACACACACATGCAGTCAGTCACACACACACATGCAGTCAGTCATACATACACACACACACACACACACTGTCAGTCACATACACTTACACACAAGTCAGCAATGTTGTTGTTTACAATAAAAAAAAGTGCATCTATCAATATGTCCCCCTCCTGGCTCCTATACCTCATTCTAGCCCGGTCTGTGCCCTGCTGTTATTTCTAGCCCTGCTGAGCACACTCAGTGCTCGGACACTATAAGACTGTGCAGCCGGTGCACACACTGGTCCCTCGCGCTCCGCTAGATAAATAAATAAATAAAATTATCCCAGCGGGGAGGGCACCAGGCAGGGACAACAATAACTGGGTGCCAGGTATAATTTCCTGGTGCCCGGGATTTGTTGAGCCCTGATATATACCCATATATACCTACTGTTCATTAGCATCATATATATCAGTCAGTATGCCGCCTGAGCATGTGAGATTATTTACTCCACTTCTATCAAATCTATCACGGGCTTCAGACCCAGATCTTTTGGAGACCTAGCAACGCCCCTGCCATGCAGTATTCCCCCCTGAACGGAGGAGGGAAACACAGCCAACGGATATGACGTAGTGTCGTCTTTAATGCGGGGCAAACGGGGCAGCTGCTTTGGGCCCCCAAGAAGTAACTGGGCCCTGGGCAGCTGCCCCGTTTGCCTCTCTTAGAGAGGCGATCCAATACTTTCTTTGAATATCAAAATCCTTTTGCCATTTCTCTATACTTGGTATTTTTGCTTCCTTTTTTGTTAAACTTTACTTTTCACTTGTGCTTCTAATATAAAAGCACAAGTGAAAGGTTAGTTGTCCCTAGTATGAGGATAAACTGGTGTGTACTTTTGATAGTACTTTTGATAGATGTTCTGTGTGTAAGGATTATATACAGCAATAAAGTATTTCTCTATTTAAACCAAATTCCCTAAAATCAGTGATTTGCTGTAGCTCTTTGATGTGGAGGAAGGGTGTTTATTTCTCCTATGATTTATCAGAAAATGAATTGCTTATCTTATTTCGCTTATATTTTCCCAAATGATTTCTGTATTAACTCTGCGCTGGTAACCACTTCGATGGCTGATATTAGATTTGCTGAAAGTTCCTGTATCAGCACATTAATATACGTTGGCTCCATCTGCTTTGCAAACCTGCTGTATGCAGTGTATTGATTGGAACTAATTAGAAATGGGAATGTGGAATGTATCAGTTCTTGCATCAACATTTGTCTATACAATCTGTGCATGAATTGCTACTGTAGCCTCATTTATTTTGCATTCGTGATACGCACCGGAGCTACTCGGAATTATATATTTTGTTTTCAGACGCAGATGTCTCTTGAAAACTTTAGCCAAATTAAGAAATACTCGCCAAGGTGACTGGATATAGGCAAGTTCCACCCAACTCAATTTATTCTAATGTTTCCCACTTTTGGCAAATGAAGCACAGAAGGGCTGGCATGATCAAAAATGGGAAGGGACTCCATAGTTACAGTGCTTTGGGGGTCGGTTGAGAGAAGCAACAATCAATAAATATTTGCCCAAATGTATTTTTAGGAGTCAGGAAAATAACCTTGATCATGGTGAACATTACTGGATCTTGTGATATTCAATGTGTTGTCTAAAAGTGGCTGACAGTGGTGTCCTGGTACTTACACTTTGGCTATCAATGGTTCTACCACTTCATGTATTGTTGGGAGGCGTGTGTAAGAACAGATTACCTCAGCTTATGTGTAAGAACAAATTACCTAAAATCAGGAAAGAGAGACAAAACATTTTTTATAACTTGGTATCAGGGCCCAGCACAGCCCACAGCAGGAGTAAGAGTCCAGATGCCGGAGGGGCAGGACAAGCATCAAGTTACAGACATGGATAAGGCAAGAGCAGAGTCAGACGGTGCAGAGGTGACGGCAGGCAGCACAAAATGGGAAATGAAAAATGATAGCGAGCCAAAAGTCTGAAAATCCCACACAAGAGACACACCAAGTGGCAGGTCCAGGGGCCACAAAGGAGCAGGTGTTTGTGTCTAATGTGTATGACCAGCAGGTGTGCTTCCAGAAGTGAAGCAGGACAGGTAAAGCAAAATGGAGGCTAGCACAGTGCTGGGAAAAGGGCTGCAGAATCCCACGTGAAACTAGTTCAAGACCAGAGAGCACAGAACATACACGGTTCCTCCATACATTGGGATATGCAGGCCTGACAAATCAGCTTCTAGTAAAGAGCCACACATGAATTGTTTCTCTGCCCTGCGTATGACCTGCCTCCCCACCGTACCACCTTATGGGGGTCAGTCAGATTTGGGTAGGCTGTCCCATGGAGCTCTACTTCTGGTAATGTTTTTCGGTGGGATCACCGAAAAAGTTCTGGACTATCTGAGACACTGAAGAATGCCAGATGGCTAAGCATGCATGAGTGACCTTATAAAAATGTAGATTTCTTTGAATAAAGTTGGTTTACACTGCTTTTGTATTACTATACAAAAATGTATAAGTAACGAAACATATTTGTCACAGTACCCAGTGGGACTGTGGCACTAGGCGTCAGTTAGTGTAATTCTGTATTACACTGTGCTCTGTTAAAAGAGCTCTATCACTCTGTTTGTTCTCATGTTTCTCTGATTGGTCGCCAACCCCGGTGGCTCCAAATTTAATTATGTTTTGCAATTGTGCGTGTGATAATCTGTTTAAAAGTTCTGTTGTTCAATCATGGTCATCTTGATTGTGTAAAAGTACAAGTATTCTGTGCTTTCTTCAATAAATGTGATTCTTGTTGAAACCTAATAAGACTGGTGTTGTATGTATATTGGGGGAAAGATTCTGGAACAGCATTGGAGAAAATAGCTCTTTTGGGAAATATTTAGCAGAACAGAACCAGGGGAGAGAACATCTGGAAGTACCAACAGGCAACAGACCTCATCGCTCTTGGCATCCCGTTACAGTATTTATATGGCGAAAAAACGATTTCTCCGCCATTAGTGCAAGTTAAAAAAATGTAATGGGCAAAAAACACATGTGCATTTCTGAAAATGTGGCCTACTTCCAAAAATAAGTTTGATCATTTCACCTCCCATTACATTCAAAGGAGAAGATTCGGACCTGTATTATTTTTTCCAAGCCAAACTCGACCTCCTTGAGCTATTCTCAAATTTTAGTGAATAGACCCAAGAGAGGCTGTTATCAACCTCAGAACCCAGACAGCTGAGAGTGGCAGTGGGATGACATTAGCTTGTTAGGCCAGAGGGAAATGTAAACCAAGCAAAAGATACACTTTGAGGAAGTCAGATTTTTTTTAAACGTTTGCTTTATCTAAGGACGCAGCAGTTAAAAATAACATTATCAAACTTAAAACCCATTTAGCCGAGTTGGAAAAATTCTCCAATTTTGCTATTCTTCAAATTCTTCACGAATATAGTCCACAATGTTCCTTTAAGAGTGGTTGTTGGAAACAGGCATATTGGAGTATTTTGCAAACCAAATGTGTTTTATTCCTACATAAAATCAGTTTGTGAATTCTGGAATTAGATATACGAAACTAATATACTGTGCAAAAAGTGAGACACAGGCGCCACTAAAACGGACCAGAAAAAAAATTAAAAAACAATATATAGTGACCCAGTCTGTTTAGGTGTCAGTCCACGGCAAGTCGTCTGTGTTCTAAGACAATTATCCAGGTGCTGGTGCAAGGTGGGAGGTCCCAAGTACTCCAGAAGGAAGAGTTCAAAGCGGTAATGTAGAAGCTCACACCAGAGTACTATTGTGCAGTATTCATTGAGCAGTCATTCAGCTGTATTGGAGAATTTTTCTTGGCTACAATGGTCTAAAATTTCAAATTCCCTGCAATTCTCTCTTTATTGAGAAGACCCTTATGACCTGCCAGTTCAGCTTTAGTAAATAGACACCTTTGTCTTGAACCTTGGCACGTTTGGAATGAAGCTGATTAAAAATCTAGCTCCAGTAATTGCTTTAAACTAGTAACAGTAAGAGATTAGTCTCACATCCAGTTGCAGTGTGATTCGTACTGCCAGCACACATTAGAAGGAGAGTTTGTGATGACAGCATATGTTTATGCCAAATATTGAAGCACACTGTTGGTCTTTTGTCTCATCTCTCCAGAATACTAATACTTAAAAGGCACAATCCATAACATTATCCTGTTCAACTCTGAGCACCGCCTAAGGTTGTTTTGAAATAGTTTTTGGACCAATATAGCTTTCAAATTTAATGAAATTGCAACTTTGTGAATGTCATTTGCATTACAAATTACTTATTTTTAGATCTACTTACCTCTCACACCCTGCCAAGAAAAGCCTTTCCATTTTCATCTAACTGTTTGCTGGAAAAAATATTCTTATTCAAATATTTGTATTGAATATTTTTCAAATAACAATGTAAACATATATACAATAAGATACAATAATAATAATATTAATTAATACAGAAAATATATAAGATAATAATAGAACAGGGGATAAACTCTATAAGTACAATCATCCAGTGGCAAACGGGTAACAACTTATCAGTTTATATACCCTATATTATTATATTCAATCAAATATACCTTATTTGCTCGAATATAAGACGACCCTGATTATAAGATGACCCCCCAAACTATGGATATTCCTTTAGGAAAAAAACTAAAAGCCTGAATATAAGACTAGCCTATAGGAAAAAAGTTTAACTTGTATATATTCACATGTAAATTGCTTTTTCATATTTAATAAAAACTTATGATATTAAAAAAATGCAGTGTCTGTCTCTCTCCCCCACCCTCCCCCCAACAGTGACTGTCTCTCTTCCCCACCCTCCCCACAACGTTGTCTGTCTCTCTCCCCCCTCCCTCCCCTCAACGTAGCCTCCCTGGTGGCTAGTGGGGGCAGCCGTGGGATGTCTGCACGAAATGTGCAGACATCCTCCATGCTGCCCGACACTTCCGTCCATTATGACGGACAGCTGGTCTGCCCAAATCTCCTGGTGGTTAGTGGAGGCAGCCGGAGGATGTCTGCACGATACGCGTAGACATCCTCCTCTGCTGCCCGGCACTTCCGCCGGGACTTTTATGATTAAGCCGGAAGGACTCGGCTAGATCATAGAAGTCCCGGCCGTTGTGCCGAGCGGCAGCGGAGGATGTCTGCGCGCATCCACCGGCTGTTAGTGAGGGGGATCCAGGTCCCCTGCAGCTCTGCGGGGGACCTGGATCCCAGTCTTATAATATTAACTTGATTTGAGGTCAGACTATAAGATGACCTCGAATATAAGAGGAAGGGTCTTTTTTATAACATTTTCTCTGAAAAAAATCTTGTCTTATATTCGAGCAAATGCGGTATACAACATATTAAGAATCATCATCCGGTCAGGAGCGAACTACGAAATAAGATTATAATTGATTCTGATGTTTTCTTCCCATAAAAGCCACTCATGTTTCAAAATTTCAGTTTTTGGTGTTGGTAAAAAAATATTCTTATCACCAAGATCTCTGAAGCTGCATTAAGCTTAATTAAATTCCTCCTGACACATGGGATTAAACCCCCAGCATTTTTAATGCAAAATCACTGTTACATCGTCCATGGAGGTGAATGAAAACAATATTTGTATTTCTTTTTACTCAGCAAACAATGGTTATCATAGGACTGTTAAGTCCAATGAGAAATGTGAGACCACCGGGGGTACAGTTCTCTCCCCAACTGGAGAACTAAATGTTTAAAAAAGCTGGGGAACTAAAAGAGCGGAAAACAGGCTTCAATTGAGGTTGGGAGCTCACATATGTTTCTTAACTGGGGTCCATTTGCTCCTCAACTGGAAGGATGAGCAACTGTCTAGAGATGTACTTGATGGAAAATTGTGGGTGGGGGAAATGGTAATACTTTGTGCCTCTTCAGTGGATAGTTACTTTTTAGAATGCTTTGATTTGTTTCTATATATGGCTGGGATTACTATGTGAGGGGGGCCATGTTTGATAACCAGCGTCTTAAAGCCTGACTTTTCATTGCTAAATGACTTTTCCGCAAAGATTTTTCATTATGCAAAAGTAAGTCTAAATATGTAAATATAACGCCTGCCACCTTAAACGCTACCTATAAATGGGTCATGCCTCCTAAACAATTTTCCAATGAACTTCTAAGTGTTTGATGTGAAGGTACAAAGCACTAATTATCGAAAGTTTTGATACGGTCACAGGTTTTGAGCAGTTGTACTTGAAACTTGCTGCCGCAGACCTGTTTGGGCTATGGTCGCACTCTATCAGCTTGTAGAGTAATCAAATAGACTTGTAGTAAGTAAATCACAGATCGAATTTTAATATTCCAGCAGTTATCGTAATCTAGCTCTGTTGACTAGAGTCGATCTGCCCTCCCTTTAAATCCATTAAATAAAAGAATAAAAATATTTAATGGTAATGTCTCTTTAATCATTAAATAATACTTTATAGATTTTAACTATGATTAGGATTTTGTTGCTGTTGAGTTGAACTTACATGTGATCAGCTACATAATCTCTGCTAAGGAATGAAGTATGTTAATTATAAACAGACTTACCTCGTCAAATTCCAAACAAAGGAACACTGTGTTAAAACGTAAGATCCTTATGTTTAAAGAGGGAGTAAACCATGAAATATGTTTTAATAAGGATGAAGATTATTACTTGTGCCTAATTAATACTGCTTTTACAATGGTGCAACAATTGATTATGGGCAGTGGTCCCAAAACGGGGCTGTCACTCATATAACAGGACAGCTGGGAGACCTTCTAACATCATTAGTACACCTTACCTTGTGCTGTGTGGTGTTTTGTATATATTTTGTCTTATATTCAATCTTATTTATATTACTACAAGTTACATTTTACATGTTTTTTTTGTATTTTTTGCTCCTCGAGTCCAGTTGTACAACAATAATGGTGACAATGTCTGGCTTTATATGTTTAGCTTGGAGGAAAGACGTAACAGGGGGGATATGATAGAAACATTTAAATACATAAAGCGAATCAACACAGTAAAGGAAGAGAGTATATTTAAAAGAAGAAAAACTACCACAACTAGAGGACATAGTCTTAAATTAGAGGGGCAACGATTTAAAAGTAATATCAGGAAGTATTACTTTACTGAGTAGTGGATGTATGGAATAGTCTTCCAGCAGAAGTGGTAGAGGTAAACACAATGAAGCTATAAGACCGGGAACGGGGGACTAATAAAAGTACTCAAAAAAAAATAAAAATTTGGGCAGACTAGATGGACCGAATGGTTCTTATCTGCCGACACATTTTATGTTTCTATGTTTAGAGTAAGCGTTCCTAGTAAAAATGGCAGACACAGTCTTTCTATGAATGTCTGGATATAGTATTGTAAATGATAGGCATGCCAATTCATGAACACAGCTATGCTCATTGACATAGCCCTTTTAACGTCGATGTCATCTAATCTCAGGCTTTTTATAGACCTGTGTTGTTATATGTAGCCCTTTCCATACTTGTGTTGCTTTTACTCTTATGCTAAATCAAAAGGAAAACAAAAATTAGACTCTGATGTTTGAATCCCAGGATCCACTGGGAATTTGGTCCTTCTGCTTTTAGATTGTGGGTGATAACCTTCTGGATCCACAAGCACATCAAATTAAACTGATCCCTTCTTTCAGCTACTGGAAATGATTAACCTTTTGAGGTTCAGATATAGGGAGGAGAGAACATTTGGTTATTATTTATAAACAATAATTCCAGGCAGGGAGATCTAAAAGTGGAGTAGTCAACTGGAACATTCCATTGTTTTCCATGATAATGCCTCCATTTTTAGAACTTTGACCCACAAATGACCACTTTTATATTGTTTCAGAGGCTATTTTGGAGGAAAGAGTATAGCTTGGAGGAAAGATGTAACAGGGGCGATATGATAGAAACATTTAAATACATAAAGGGAATCAACACAGTAAAGGAAGAGAGTAATTTAAAAGAAGAAAAACTACCACAACTAGAGGACATAGTCTTAAATTAGAGGGGCAACGATTTAAAAGTAATATCAGGAAGTATTACTTTACTGAGAGGGTAGTGGATGTATGGAATAGCCTTCCAGCGGATAGGCATGCGTGGGATAGGCACAAGGCTATCCTAGATATAAGATAGGGGGACGAATAAACGTACTTATTAAATTGGGCAGACTAGATGGACCGAATGGTTCTCATCTTCCGACACATTCTATGTTTCTGTTTTAGCAGTGAAATGAAAGATGAAAAATCCTCTTGCAGGGTACAGCTTATTTTTCATTGAAAGTCGCACTTCTTGAGCAAAACCAAAGATTTTCTGAACAGTACGTGAACTGACCATTTCTGTGACATGAACCGTAAAAGAAAATGTAAATAAATGTGTTTTGTTTTGTTTGATAGAAAGGTTATCATTAATTTCCATTCCGTTTTTTAGGGACTCACGTAAACATGATATATACTGTAGATGAGTATTAAAAAATGATATAAAATGATCTAGACTTTGGGGGCCATGTATAAAAACAAAGTGTTGTGAGTTAAAAAAAAAAAGTACAATCACTGTTTGTTCTGTATAACGCCGATTGCACTTTTTTTTTTTTTTTAGAACTCCCGACACTTTGCTTTAAGGGAGAGAGAGACCTCTGTCAAACTGTGTTAGGTTAGGAAATCAGAGGTTCCCTAACACACATCAGGCACTTTTTATACATAATGTGCTCCAGCGCAACGAGCACTGACACAACCTAAATCTACGCATGAGTCTGCTTTATTCTCTGGCGCAGTCGCGATCGCGCCAATAAATGTGGTGTGCGCCGTGTTTATACACGCCTTCCATTGTGTTAGCAGGGAGGAGGATGTGCCATTTGTGACTGTATATAGCAACAAATACAAAAATTGTTACTGCGATAGTTAAGAGGCGATTTGGAAGACGGTATCAGAGGTGTAGGTAAAAAGGGTGTGTCTATAGGAAATATGGCGTCTCCCTTTCGTCAAATCAGATGAGCAGAACATGGTTGGAATGCAAAGGTAGGTTTGAATGTGGCAGAATCTGCAAGTGCTGTCAGTATGTATTTAAAAGTAAACAATTTGCATCATTTGTTACGAATAAGACATACTCCAGTTACGATTATATTAATTGCGATACTGAACGAGTGATATATGTGATCATAGAAACATAGAATGTGTCGGCAGATAAGAACCATTCGGTCCATCTAGTCTGCCCAATTTTTTTTGAGTACTTTTATTAGTCCCCCGTTCCCGGTCTTATAGCTAGGATAGCCTTGTGTCTATCCCCCGCATGCTTAAAATCCTTGACTGTGTTTACCTCTACCACTTCTGCTGGAAGGCTATTCCATACATCCACTACCCTCTCAGTAAAGTAATACTTCCTGATATTACTTTTAAATCGTTGCCCCTCTAATTTAAGACTATGTCCTCTAGTTGTCGTAGTTTTTCTTCTTTTAAATATGCTCTCTTCCTTTACTGTGTTGATTCCCTTTATGTATTTAAATGTTTCTATCATATCCCCCCTGTTACGTCTTTCCTCCAAGCTATACATGTTAAGATGCTTTAACCTTTCCTGGTAAGTTTTATCCTTCAACCCATGAACCAGTTTAGTAGCCCTTCTCTGAACTTTCTCCAAAGGATCCATTGTGGATCCTGCCGCAAACAATACATAGGTAAGACTAAAAAGAGTTTAAAAAGGGAGACTAAGGGAACATATGCTGGCAACTGAGAAACATGATACTAAATCTCCAATAAACAATCACTTCCAGTATAGTAATAAAGGAGATTTAAAACAATTTTCCTTCCAGGGTATAGAGAAGCTCAAACTGACCAAAGGTAACATTATTAATTTACTTAATAAATGCGAAATTTACTGGATCTTTAAATTAGATACCAGGGTCTGAATTCCGAGAATGATATATGGATTACATACACATATCCATGTCATGCATATCGCTTACAAGATTAAGCCTTGTAGGTTGGTGCTGGGGGATTAATATATATAAAAAAAAAGTCTATTAGAAACTAAAAATTAGATAAGAATAGACATATATATATATATATATATATATATATATATATATATACATATATATATATCAGGGCTTGACAAATTTATTTTGATTTTAGGAGCCAGACATTTTTTTTAGGAGCCAGACAATCACGCAAACATAAACACAATTCATAAACACACACGCCTACTTCACATATATACAAACACACATACTTTACATATACACATATACACAAACACCTCACACACACATATATACAAACACCTCACACACACATATATACAAACACACATACTTTACATATACACATATATACAAACACCTCACACACATATATACAAACACCTCACACACACACATATATACAAACACCTCACACATACACATATATACAAACACACATACACATATATACAAACACACATACTTTACATATACACATATTTACAAACACCTCACACACACATATATACAAACACCTCACACACACATATATACAAACACCTCACACACCCATATATATACAAACACCTCACACACATATATATACAAACACCTCACACATACACATATATACAAACACACATACACATATATACAAACACACATACTTTACATATACACATATTTACAAACACCTCACACACACATATATACAAACACCTCACACACACATATATACAAACACCTCACACACCCATATATATACAAACACCTCACACACCCATATATATACAAACACCTCACACACACATATATACAAACACCTCACACACACATATATACAAACACCTCACACACCCATATATATACAAACACCTCACACACATATATATACAAACACCTCACACACACATATATACAAACACCTCACACACACATATATACAAACACCTCACACACACATATATACAAACACCTCACACACCCATATATATACAAACACCTCACACACATATATATACAAACACCTCACACATACACATATATACAAACACACATACACATATATACAAACACACATACTTTACATATACACATATTTACAAACACCTCACACACACATATATACAAACACCTCACACACACATATATACAAACACCTCACACACCCATATATATACAAACACCTCACACACCCATATATATACAAACACCTCACACACACATATATACAAACACCTCACACACACATATATACAAACACCTCACACACCCATATATATACAAACACCTCACACACATATATATACAAACACCTCACACACACATATATACAAACACCTCACACACACATATATACAAACACCTCACACACACATATATACAAACACCTCACACACACATATATATACAAACACCTCACACACACATATATATATAAACACCTCACACACACATATATATATAAACACCTCACACACATATATATATAAACACCTCACACACACATATATATACAAACACCTCACACACATATATATACAAACACCTCACACACACATATATATATATATAAACACCTCACACACCCATATATACAAACCCCTCACACACACCTACTTTACAATACATACAAACACACACCCACCTAACACAGTCTTTTCTTGGGGTTTCTTCTTGATGTGTCCCCCTCCCAGCTGCTTTACCTCATTGCAGAGGAGGGGGACATTCACGCTGCAGCTTAACTCCGTTGGTCGGCGTGCTGAGTGCCAGGATGTCACGTGACGACACCCGGCACTCAGACACGCGTTGCGCGAGGGGGCGGACCTTGCAGTCTGTGCCATCGGCCATCGGCACAGACTTTACCCCCTCGCGCTGCGGAAAAATCGGATGGCAGCGGCAAGGAGATCAAGAGGCTGACAGCACCCAGGCGCCAGGTCTAATTTCCTGGTCGCCATGGCGACCTGGCGCCTGGGGTTTGTCGAGCCCTGATATATATATATATATATATATATGTTAAGCTGCGTGGGATAGGCACAAGGTTATCCTACATATAAGATAGAACGGGGGACTAATACAAGTATTTAGAACACTGGGCAGACTAGATGGGCCGTATGGTTCTAATCTGCCGACACATTCTATGTTTCTATATATATATATATATATTTATTTAGTTAGTTATTTTCTCGTGACACTATATCTACCAAAAATAACATAATGTTTATTATCATGCTGTTTTTTCCTCTTCTACTCTTGCCTTTTATTTGTTGTGCCTGTGAGTAAGTGCAAAACGCGTAATGCGTAGTTTGTCCGCACTGATGCGTGCGTCATGCCGAATGGTGAACTGCATTATTTCTACAGCATTGTGGAAGATAAATGAATTAACAATATGCTGCTTTGGGGTCAGCTGGATGCTGAGAATTGGTGGTGCAATCTCTCTCAAGCTCGGCTACTATTCCTGATTATTGCAGTTCCTTTGTAGTTCACTTTTAGTGAATAGTTGCAAATGACAAATGAGTTGTGGCCTTCCCGGCTGAATCAGTGTTTAAAAAAAAAAAAAAGTAGTCTGAAATAAACATTATAGTAAATAACTGAGAAAATATAGAGCAGTGTAAGAAAGACAACCTAGTATGTGCATGAATGTGATAAAGCTTAAATCAGGGAATGCCTGTGTAGTGGGTTTTTGGTGTGGACCCTGCTGTGAACTGAGTGGTCCCCTGTAATTACCTGTCCCACTGCAGCAATGTATTGTTTCACCCCAGGTATTTGCCCAGTCAGTCAGGTTGGTTGGTACTGTAGGTATTAACAGATGTGTACAGGTGACCTTTCCTTTCTCGTTTTTCTTTTTTTATTTGCTGGAAGGGTGCAAGTCAGCAGTAATCTCTAACTTAGTGATTCTCAAACCTGTCCTCAGGACCCCCCAACGGTCCAGGATTTAGAGATTACACAGTGGGGTTTAAATAAGAATATGTCGAACACCTGGCACGGCTGCTTAATGGTTAGGGAACCACACCAGGTGTTCTATATATTCTTATTTAAACACAGCTGGGTAATCCCTAAATCCTGGACCGTTGGGGGGTCCTGAGGACAGGTTTGAGAATCACTGCTCTAACTCGAACCTTCTATCTACAGCTATTGTACTTACCACATACACTTCAGGAGCTATCATCACTGAAGCAGAAGGTCTGGGTAGCACAGCTCTTCAGGATGAGCAGCTTGTCTTCTTTACGGTAGGGAAAGGATAAGTAGGTATCCTCTTACAGGGATGCTGCTGTGCCCCTAACCCAAATCTTGGCAAGCAGACATGAATTAAAAAAACTGACCAACACTGAACACAATACTAGTCTGAGCTAGCTACAATATTTACACTGTGCCTAAACTGGCTAAAACCAGCTGGGGTTGCACCAAAGTAACTGATCATGCATGAAAATGATGCTAAAGAACATTGATGGCCAACTGGCAGCCCAGTCCAGATGTGGCTGTCAAAGATTTTTGTGTGACTCCTGTGCGTGAGTATAGAGCACTGTTTTCTCTTGAAAATAATAACGTCAGGGCCCAAAACAAAGGATTTTTCATGATATGCAGCTCACATAAAACCAATTGGACAACACTATGGTAGACCATGGTCAGATAAACTTTGAGGTCACAGCATTTGGCAAACTATATGAGCAATCTACATTCTATGATTCTCTGGGGCAAAGTTCTAAAAGTGGTCCAGTCACCATGTCAACTATTAGAATGTTCCTGCTGTTGAGATCAGTTCTAGAATTTTGCTCCAGAAATTACCGTATTTGCTCGAATATAAGACGAGTTTTTTTTCAGAAAAATACCCTTCATCTTACATTCGAGGTTGTTTTATAATCTGACCACAAATCGAGGTCAGACTATAAGACTGGGATCCAAGTCCCCCGCAGAGCTGCAGGGGACCTGGATCCCCCTCTCTAACAGCCGGTGGATGTCTGTTTTTTGATTCCTGGTGGCTAGTGGGGGCAGCCGGGGGATGTCTGCACGATACGCGCAGACATCCTCCATGCTGCCCGACACTTCCGTCTATTAGACGGAGGTGTCGGGCAGCATGGAGGATGTCTGCACGTATCGTGCTGACATCCCCCGGCTGCCCCCACTAGCCACCAGGAATCAAAAAACAGGTGAGGGTGAAGGAGGGGAGAAAACACAGACAGACAAGTGGAGGGAGGGGGGAGACACAGACAGACAAGGGGAGGGAGGGGGGGAGACACAGACAGGGAGAGAGACAACGCTGGGGGAGGGGAGAGAGACAACACTGGGGGGGAGAGAGAAAGCTGGGGAGGGGGAGAGAGGCCGCATTGGCACATAAAAGGAAATAAAAACAAGAAATGCATTTGTATAATATCAATTTTTTTTATTAAATATTAAAAAGCAATTTACATGTAATCATGTTAAACTTGTTTTTCCTATAGGGTAGTCTTATATTCAGGCTTTTAGTTTTTTTCCTAAAGGAATATACAAAGTTTGGGGGGTCGTCTTATAATCAGGGTCGTCTTAAAATCGAGCAAATACGGTACTCCCTGAGTTTTTTTTTTTTATTCCACAAGCAGGAGGCCAACAAACAATGTTTAGAAATTATATGTAGCTTTTTAAAATCTCCCAGACTGTCCTCTTTCCTGACATATGGGTGACATGCCAGATCATTTCAGTTGTTTTATAGCAATGTCCATTAGTGTTTTCCTAATCGAGGCTAAGAGACAGGAATTCGTTATTTACTGTCTTTTGACTTTTGGCTGTATGCGTCATGGGAAAAAATCTCCAAATAATCCCACAGGAGCATCCTTATTCTAATTTTGTATTGTCCATCTGCTAATGGAACCCTGGAAGTTAGAAATAATAGAAAGAATTCTGATTGTTCTTCCTGTGTGTCTGCTTTTGTCATTTTACAAAAAACATTAATAAAACAGGCTTTACACTGTTGTCTTCAAATGCCTGCTGTTTCACCCTCGAAGGAATATTATAAAAATTATACTATATTTAATAAGTCATGAGGGGTCTAGGACACTTCTTCGCCGCATTTTCATCGCTGACAGTTCAGCGCGGCAGTTAGAACGCTGAACTGTCAGCAATGAAGTATAACGCGGCCGTTTCACCGCGGCTGCAGCTATGTAAGAACTGACAGTTCAGCTCTGAACTGTCAGCTCTTACAATCTAAAAGTAAAACGAAAATAACCCCCCCTAATAAATGATTCCCCCCCCAATAGTAACACTAAACACTAAAACCCAATACTAACACTAAAATTAACCCCAATACTAAAATTAACCCCCTAAACCCTAATACTAACCCCCGACCCCTAATACTAACCCCGACCCCTAATACTAACCCTAATACTAACCCCCGACCCCTAATACTAACCCCGACCCCTAATACTAACCCTAATACTAATCCCCGACCCCTAATACTAAAGTTAACCCCCTAAACCCCAATACTAACCCTAATACTAACCCTAATACTAAAGTTAACCCCCTAAACCCCAATACTAACCCTAATACTAACCCTAATACTAACCCCCGACCCCTAATACTAAAGTTAACCCCCTAAACCCTAATACTAACCCTAATACTAACCCTAATACTAACCCCGATCCCTAATACTAAAATTAACCCCCTAAACCCTAATACTAACCCTAATACTAACCCCCGACCTCTAATAGTAAAATTAACCCCTAACACTAAACACTAAACCTAATTCTAACCCCCTAAACCCTAATTCTAAACCAACTAAAATCGGTAAAATACTTACCTTTAGCAATGAAATGTCCCGCGATGAAATCTCCAGCGACGATCTGTCTTGTGCTGTAGAGTCGGCGGTGAAGCGGCTGCGCGGAATCAGCCGCGATGAAGTGTCCCATCCCCGTCATGAGATGTACATATTTTAGATGCAAAGAAATGAACTCCAGGCACTTGGTACCTGAGGGCAAAAGAGAAACTGCAAAATGCGTGGGGAAACCGGAAAAGGGGGGGGGGGGGGAGTATCATTAGATTCAAATGGAAGGTTGGATTGTTGCATCAAACAAAGAGTTGGTGGAAGTAACTAGACATGTGCAAAACTAAAATTTTCGTTTCGTTTTCGTCCCTTCGGATTTAGTTCATTACTGCATTCGTTTCAGACGAAATTCGTTCATTATTTTCGTTTAGTTTTATTCGTTCGTACGAATCAATTGACCTACACATTCCATAAACCGAAAGTCTATAAACCAAACTTTGTTCAGTTTACAGACTTTCGGCTTATGGAATACATGTAATGCTATTGGCTTTCTATAAACTGTACTAGAGTCCCCATTCATAAGAAATTCTTATTTCTAAATTACATGTATTCTATAAACCGAAAGTCTATAAACCGAACGACCTTCGGTTTATAGACTTTCGGCTTATAGAATACATGTAATTCTATGTATTCTATAAACCGAACTAGAGTCCCCATTCATACGAATAGGTCAATTGACCTATTCGTATGAATGGGGACTCTATTTCGGTTTATAGAAAAGCATTGTAATGCTATTGGTATCCTATAAACCGACTCTATTTCGGTTTATAGAATGCCAATAGCACGAATGGACGAATGATTTTCGTTTATTAACCATTCGTTCATTCGTCTTTCGTTAGTTTAGCATTTTCGTTATTCGTTTTTCAGACGAATGGACGAAAATTCTATTTTCGGACGAAAATGCATTCGTCCGAAAACGAATGCACATGTCTAGAAGTAACTCAGATGTAGGTCAGGGCTTGACTTACGTCTGTAGACTTTAGGATCAACGCAGACCAATTTAGGAGCCAGCCTAGTTAGGAGTTAAGGAATTAGTTAGTCTATAGAATTCTATGTAGAACGGCAAAAAAATTTAGAAGCCAGCAGTGGCTCTTGAGATTTGTCAAGCCCTGACATAGGGTAGAACATAAATGAAATATGGCAGTGATATGGCCTGGAAGAAGCTACCAAAATTACCAGAGACTCCTAGGAGTCTTTATTTGAGAACCTAGAATCCCCAGAGCATCCCAGGTTGGTTAGTGGGTGCTATACTACTAGTATTATATTTGTAACTTCTCAACACAAGCTTGACTAAGACAGTGGTTTCCAAGTAACTACCAGACTTTCCCATATGAAAACAACGACGCTCACAATGGAATGCTGGGAACATGCTTGTCTGTGGCCAATAGAATTTGGCTGCAGATGCAACAGCAGATATAGGGTAAAATTATCTGAGAACCACTGTTCTAAATGATGTCATACATAGACCATAGGACAGATTCAAATGTTACTGTGGTAATCTTTGAGATAATTCTCTATACTCTCATGTTTTTACTTGTTTTTTTTTTTCCCCCAGAGCATATTCAATATGGTATGTAAAAGCTCTCTCCACTGTAAAACCATGTTTTATAGCTTGGAGGAAAGACGTAACAGGGGGGATATGATAGAAACATTTAAATACATAAAGGGAATCAACACAGTAAAGGAAGAGAGTATATTTAAAAGAAGAAAAACTACCACAACTAGAGGACATAGTCTTAAATTAGAGGGGCAACGATTTAAAAGTAATATCAGGAAGTATTACTTTACTGAGAGGGTAGTGGATGTATGGAATAGCCTGCCAGCAGAAGTGGTAGAGGTAAACACAGTGAAGGATTTTAAGCATGCGTGGGATAGACACAAGGCTATCCTAGCTATAAGACCGGGAACGGGGGACTAATAAAAGTACTCAAAAAAAATTGGGCAGACTAGATGGACCGAATGGTTCTTATCTGCCGACACATTCTATGTTTCTATGTTCTCTGTTTGCTTTTCAGCAGTTGTAATGCTTCTGCCGTAATGATTTCCTTCCTTTTTTCCTACACTTGAAGTATAAAGCTAATAGTCTCCTTTAAAATAAAATAAATAAAAGAATCAACGTTGTCTTAATTCATTTTGGATACAAAAGTGATACAACTCCAGCATGCGCCTCTTCCGCTATTTCCCAACTCGAAATCGAGCGGATTAAAAGGCAGTCAGTTAATCAATGATATTTAATGAGTCAAACTCCTGCTATCAAAGTTACAAAGCTTTCTAAATTAGGGGAAAGAGGAGACATTCTTGCGTGAAAAGGCAGATTTAATCCTTTGTTTATTTACAGCCGACGACGTAGAGCACAGTTATATATTAATATGCTTTAGCCCTATGATGTTCTAAAGCGTGTTTAATGACATTTTGACATTGTGATGGTCCCAGAGCCCAGATGCAAGGGTGTTTAGAAGCAATGGGTTTAATGTAGAGCATTTTAACTCTAGCACTTTGTAGAACTTACACTAGTGCTTTTTAAACCTGTCCTCAAGGTAACCACAATGGTCCAGGATTTAGGGATTACCCAGTTGTGTTTAAATAGGAATTTGTATAACATCTGGTGTGGTTCCCTAACCATTAGGGAACCATACTGGGTGTTATATATCTTAATTATTTAAAGAATCTTGATTACCGTATTTGCTCGAAAAAAACTAAAAGCCTGAATATAAGACTACCCTATAGGAAAAAAGTTCAACTTGTATATATTCACATGTAAATTGCTTTTTTAATAAAAAATTATGATATCAAAAAATGTATTTCTAGTTTTTATTTCTTTTTATGTGCCAATGCTGCCTTTCTCTTTCCCTTGCCCCATTTTTCTCTCTCTCCCCCCTCCCCTTGTCTGTCTCTTAACCCCCTTACTCCCCTTGTCTCTGTCTCTTAACCCCTTCCCTCCCCTTGTCTGTCTCTTAACCCCCTCACTCCCCTTGTCTCTGTCTCTTAACCCCCTCACTCCCCTTGTCTCTGTCTCTTAACCCCCTCCCTCCCCTTGACTCTGTCTCTGCCCCCCTCCCTCCCCCCTGTCTCTCTGTCCCCCCTGTCTCTCTGTCCCCCTCCCTCCCTCCCCCTGTCTCTCTGCCCCCCTCCCTCCCTTCCCCTTACCTTGATCCCTGGTGGCTAGTGGGGGCAGCCGGGGGATGTCTGCACGATACTTGCAGACATCCTCCATGCTGCCCGACACGGCAGTCTATTATGACGGACAGCTGTCCCTCATAATAGTCTGCCGTGTCGGGCAGCATGGAGGATGTCTGCACGTATCGTGCAGACAACCCCTAGCTGTCCGCTTTTCCCTGGTGGCTAGTGGGGCAGCAGAGGATGTCTGCGCGACGAGCGCAGACTCCCCTGCTGCCGCCCGGCACGCTCGCCGGGACTTCTGTGCCGAAAGCGGAAGTACCCGGCTTCTTCACAGAAGCCCCGGCGGTCGTGCCGGGCGGAAGCAGGGGAGTCTGCGCTCGTTGCGCAGACATCCCCTGCTGCTAGAGAGGGGGATCCAGGTCCCCTGCAGCTCTACTGGGGACCTGGATCCATGTCTTATAATCTGACCTCAATTTGAGGTCAGATTATAAGAAGACCTCGATTATAAGACGAGGGGTAGTTTTCAGATTTTTTTTTCTGAAAAAAACCTTGTCTTATAATCGAGCAAATACGGTAATTTTCCAAAATTACTAATGTCGAATCGATATATGATTTAGTTGATTAATACAAAAAACAGAAACATAAATATAAATAAAATTCGTACAAAGTGCTAAGATCTTGGGGGGAAAAAGGCTGGGGAGGGGGTTTGGGGCAGGGGAGGGGGATGGCACAGTGAGGACATGTCGAAGCTCCAAGGCTAAACCTATATAGTGACAGGAATGTTTGCCCAGTCAAGAACCTGGTGCAAACAATCAAGTTCTGATAGCCAGCTATCCCACATTCTATCATATAGATCTTTATTATTCATAGCCTTATACAAGACATATGTCTCAGAATTTGCCTGATATTTAATTTGATGTTCAATTTAAAAGGAACTTCTTGCCTCTTCTAGTATCTAGCAAGGCACATGTTAACTACAAGCAGAATATCTATACACAGGAGTCTTTTATGCTTATCAGATTTTAGTAGATCTATACTAAAAAGGGATGTCTGTGGACTCCGTATAAATGTTTGATTTGTCAAAAAGTGTACAACCCCACCAGATATACAGGTGTGTGCCTTTATTATTAAATCAGCACTAGCATATATCATTGTTGTTGTGATTAATTTAACTTAGCAAGTCTGCGTAAGTTTTAAATATAGCTCTTGTAAATGAAAGCAGTGCCCACGTTTTCTGGTAGAATGCTAAGCCCTGAACCAAGTCTAAAGGCAACAAAGGTGTGATAGATGTCTTCCTCCCATTTCTGATAGCCCTGGCCTTATCAAACCGTTTGTAATTAGATAAGATCTCTACAATTCTAGAGACCAAATTTGAATGGAAATCAGACAAGAAATGGTCATCCCAAATATCTGGTACAGCAGGGGGATTGGCCATCAAAAACAAAGTTTAAGGGTAACCTGTGTGATATCTGAAGGTTGGCAAAAGGTATAACCCGGCCTTCCTGACGCAGATCCTCAATCCTTTTTATAACATGTGAGTATCAGGAGGTCAGCGTTATATTGGAAATATACAATGACAGAGCCTCAATGGGGCTGTTTTTTTGAAAGATAGTTGGCCAGCTTCAGTCATTTTTTAGCGCTGTGCATTACCATGACTATTTCTCACTATCAGGGCCGATCCTAGGGTCACAGGCGCCTGGGTGCAGGATTTTTTGGGCGCCTTCTAGTGGGCGTGGCTCTGCTAATAACTCCTCCCCTTTAAAATGGTTTTAAAAATATATAAATTAAAATACCAAAAGTTAATAAAAAATTATTTAACAAAAAACCAAAGTTGTTAAAAACAGAGAAACCCAGTGTGATTACCAATAGAGTAAATGTGTTTAATCACTATTATTCAAATAAAATGTGCTATCAAGTGTGAAAATAAAAACAATGCTACTATATTTAGTCTTAATTTCAAACTTGATCAGCACATTCAATTTGAAATTGATTAAACATACTTTCTCTTCATATATGCAACAATATTAGTTAGTCCATAGCACATAACAAGTTAAAGGGGCTGTGTAACCTAAACATTGTTTTTATTATGCACGTAGAACATAAAAAAATGATAATGATCAATACATTGTGTTAGCAAAACTGCAAGCAAATGCCTAAATTAGGAGAAAAATGTGGTTTAAATGTGTCTGATGCCCCTGATATGCACAATTCCACATTGAAAACCAGTTTGTTTGCATATCAGACCATAGGAGATGTCATAAACAGGAGTCTCCACAGACACAGGCTCGGTAACTCCTGAAATTTGTTAAGCACACAGAGAACTGAACCCAGCACCCAGATGACACCCATGACTTGCACCAGCACCTAGGACTTACCCTAGCATCATAGTTACCAACTGTCCCGGATTCGCCAGGACAGTCCCAGCATCTATGCAAATGTCCCGCGAAAATTGTGATCACGGGACACTCCTGGGAAAATTCACTGTCTCGCAGCTGTTTTTTTTTTTTACTTTCGTTTCTTCGGCCGGATATGACAGGTGCAGGGGCGGGCTTACGTGACCTGCGTCCCTACTTTGACGTCGGCGGCGCATCATGTTTTCTTTCACTCCTCCTTTTCAGTGGAGGAGGACAGAGAGGATAACTTTAGTGGCAGCGTCAGCACCTAAGACGGACAGAGGCGCCGCTGCCCTGTCAGAGCATGCACGCGGATACGGTGCTCTTCTCTTTCAGTTTGACAGGAGGCAGCGGCGCCTACTATTCATGCGTCGCTCTGCGCCCCTTTCTTTCTGCTCTGCCTGGTGCCTGGGCGCGGTGCACCCCGTGCACCCGCCCAGGATCGGCCCTGCTCACTATAGTTACATTTGTTATCGGATCTATCCATAAAACAAGCATAGAGTCAAGACTTTTACCTCAACATCTCTCCATATCTAGATGTAAATTTCTTATTTAAATATAACTGGGTAATCCCTAACTCCTGGACCGTTGAGGGTCCTTGAGGAAAGGTTTAAGAAGCGCTGTCGTAGACCATAATGTAAACTGAATTTAGCTAAAAAAAAATGTGGACCTCGCAATTAGGGTTTTCACCCAGCTGTTATTTAACCAACAGACCGGCAACACATTGAATTGATGCAAATATTAACGAAATTAGAGAATTGCCGGGAATTCAGAAGGGAATTTAAAACTTAAAACCAAAAGAGTCGAGCTGGAAAAATTCTCCCATTTGGCTGAACAAACTTAAGGTCGAAGTTGCCTAGTTAGATAAACTTGCCCATTCATTTGAATGCGCACTTCCATGAACACTGCTACCACTAATCTTGCTGTTTCAAAGATATGTCATGGTATAAAGTGGGGGTCTGGCTGGAGATTGCAAAAGATTTTAGAATTTGGCAAGATCAAAATGGTTCCTCTATCTTTAAATATTTTGCAACATTGAAGTAATAGTAATAATAAAAGGGAAGGATGCTCCCGTAAGATGGATGGCCACTTTACTTTTTTTGTTATTTTTAGTAACATAGAAGAATTTCATTAGAATGAGAGATTGTGTCTGTGATTCATTGAGACCAGAGCAAGGAGAATGGATCCCCCCTTCCATTTCTTAGACAGAATTAGCATGTCGAGCATACATGGTTTCTATATTTTTTAATACATATAAAACATATATAAAATGAGATAATATGCGCTGTTGGTTGGGCAGTGCAATTCAGAAAGTGCCCTTTTTTTTCCCCCCTGTAAACCTGTAATAAATCTGGATATGTCTGTACAGACACAAACTGCTTTCCAGCCAATGCATTAGAAGCAAATAAAGGATTAGCTTTTTTTTTTCTCCTTGGGCTCTTAGTGATGTACTCTGGAAAAAGCATTAATAAGTCAAACTGCGCTCATCGTTTCTTTCTATTTTTCTACTTGTTTTTGCTTTTTCAGTGGAAAGCTAATCAATCTTCATTGAGCTGTTGTTACCTGTCTTCTAACTGGAAACTTTTTTGGCGAAGTATGCTGAGCCATGCGATACAGTGGAACAAAGTACAAAAATAAGTTAGACTATTTTGTTGTCTGGCTCATGATTTCCTTTAGTTCAGATATGTGTATTGCTTACATGCTGTCACAATTACCCCCTGGCTAGTGCTGCTTTTGACAATTTATATTGCTGCCACTAGCGGCCTCTGTGGATATCATATCTGCACTATATTCTCAGCCTTGCTCCTGTATTGCTTAAGGCTCAACCCGTAAGGGAATGGGTTTTAGCTTGCCTTCCACCTGCCAGTCCAGTCTGCGTTCACCTGCAATCCAGTCTTTGCTGACCAGCCAGTCATGTCTGTGCTGACCATCCAATCCAGTCTATGCGGACTATCCAATCCCGTCTATGCGGACTATCCAATCCCGTCTATGCGGACTATCCAATCCCGTCTATGCGGACTATCCAATCCCGTCTGTGCTAGACCAGCCAAACACGTCTGTGCTGACCAGCCATCCCCATCTGTGCTGACCAACCAATCACGTCTTTGCTGACTATCCAATCCCATCTGTGCTGACTATCCAATCCCGTCTGTGCTGACCAGCCAATCCCGTCTGTGCTGACCAGCCAATCACGTCTGTGCTGACCGACAAATGCTCTCTCTGTTGACCTGCCAGTTGTGTCTGTGCTACCAGTCCTGTCTCAATGTTCCTGCCTGCCACTGAATGCATTTGTGGCATGCAGACTGAGGTCACATTCCTCAGAGGCTCCTGCCTAGATCCTCTCCTTATAAACCAGAAATTTCAAACTGCGGCCCTCATGTTGGATTCCATCTCCGATAATACACACAGGGCTGGAAAGGGGACTATGGGAGATGTAGTTCTACAAAAGCTGGAGGGCCACAGTTTGACATAATAATAATAATAATCTGCACTACCATCCACCTGCCCCACAAATGAGAATGAAAAGTATTAGACTTAGAGTCAAATTCTTACATTTTTAATATAATTTATATTCAGAGAAATAAATATAATATAAACAGTAACGTTTAATTGTGATTCCCAAAGAAAATCATTTTGCTGTTAAACTATTTTTTTTTTTTACTGTATAGGGTCTACTCAATAAAGAGAGGATTGTAGGGATTTGCAGCGAAATTTCCTACAAATCTCTCTTTATTGGGTAGACCATCATATGTAAAGAGGGACTAGATAATCAGACAGAAGCCCACTTCTGACGCTGTTGCATTGTAGCTGGGAAGGAGAAGCTCTGTCAAATTGCAGCCATTGTGTCTTTGCTTCTGTAGAGACTAGGGGATATGTTTTGGACAGTCCACCACTAATAGTGCACTTTTAATGAGGCAGAACTGGCCTTCTGGATTGTTAAAACTATTTTTGGTGTTTTAGGACCTCCTTAAATGTTTTTTTGTGTGAAGAGTGTACCTATTTACATGGTAATATACACCTCTCTGCAAGAGGACATGCTCTTTGAATCTTTGGTCGGCTTTGCATTGTTCCAACTGAATACTTACTTCCCCGGCTCCCATTGGGATGGAATCCACTGTTAGACGAGGCAAGTTTAAAGGAACCCGAGAAAGATAAAAAAAAAAAAAAAAAAGGGTCCCTCTCTCTCACACTGGTGACCATAGAGAAACAGATAGCATGTAACAGACCCTTAAAGGTTACCGGCTGTCAGTGTAGTTGAGCCCCTTCAGTCTATTAAAAAGGCAAAGAGTTGGTGCTTTAAGAGCAAGTGATGACATTATTTGATAAAATATTATGTATATGACTTTTAGGAATCCATTTTACATACATTGAATTTCTTTTCAACAGCTTGAAAGAAATGATTCAGCTGAAATTCACTGTGACGTCTGAGGAGAAGCCTAATAAGAGGAATGGACATTGGGGTCAAAAGTATCTTTAAAACAGGTAATAAAAACTTAAAGAACAACTAAACGTTCTACAGTGAAAGCAAGGGTTAAAAAAAAGTGTCCCCTTTTCTTAACTCCTTAGTGACAAGACATTTTCACCTTGACAATGGCTGTTTTGACATTTCTGGGGTGTTTGTGTTTAGCTGCAATTTTCTTCTCTCACATACTGTACCCACACAAATTATATGTTGTTTTTATCGCCATAAGAAGGGCTTTCATTAGATACCATTTTGTTCATCATATCTTATAATTTACTACAAAAAAAATCCTAAAATATGATGAAAAATAAAAAAAAAACACTTTTTCTAACTTTGACCTAAAATATAATTTACACAAATACAATCATTAAAAAAGACCCCATCTAAATAGTTTCTAAATGTTGTCCTGAGTTCAGAAATATGCATATTTCCATATTTTTCGGTATTTTTTTGCGAGTTATGGGGCAAAAAACTAAAATAGCGTTTTTGTTTTTTTCCTATATTGACCATTTGACCCCAACCCGAACCCAAAATTTAACCCTAACACTAAATTTAACACAAACTCTAACCCTTATGGTATCCCTTAATATATTTTAATTGAATTGTAACCCTATCCCTTATGCTAAAAATTATTTAATTTTAACCCTATAGGTTAATCTAACTATATAACTAGTTTTTAGCTAATTAAATATTTATTTTTATTTTTTTACATTGCTATGCTACTTAGCTACCACTAGGGCAGTCAAGTAGCATATTCAGAGTGACGGAAGTGAATTTACTTTCACTTCCAAAGCTCAGACAACCAGAGGGCATAGCCATATTGACGGAGCATGCTGCTCCGTCAATATGGCTCCCACGATCGCTCCGTGGGGCGATCATGGGTGCCCCAGAAAATAACTTTTGGTGCTGGCTATTGCCTCGACATCGATCACTGATCGTGAAAACCGCTTGATTCACCGTAGGACATGCCAGGCACGTCCACTGTCTCGAAGGGGTTAAGTAAAGTTGAAAAGTATGTTTATAGATACAAGCCTCTGGTCAGGAGGCTGGCATGCGCATGCTCTTCCCCGCTTATCTGATTGGGCTCTGCATGGAGTGGGGGTCTCTCTCTGCATTAGAGAGAACCAGTTTCCGACTAGACTGGGTTGCATGTTTCCCAGGGTATAAACTGACATGTACTATCCTCATTCTAAGGGCACAACATGTATCACTTGTGCGTCTCAGTTAGAAGCAAAAGTGGGGAAGAAAACAAGTTTAGTTTCTTTAAAGGATCTGCTATTTCTCTCCAGATCTTTATTCTAATAACCTCTAGGTATAGAAAACATAGGCACCCGCCCTCTCATTTTAAATGGAAGAGTGGACTTGGAAAAGTGGGTTGGATTAATGATTAATGACTTGTTGGGAATATGTAGCTAAATCTATGTGTCAGTAAAAGGAAGTTTTCTGGGAAATTATTTTAATTGCCTTTTTCTATTTCAGTTCTATACTCACTGACTATAAAAACAGAAAACTACTGCTGTGGCAGCAAGCATGCATAACACCGGGTTAGTATTCTGATATTCATGTTCCTGGAGGGATAAGCCAAATGGCAAATGATTTAGGTAAAAGAATGGTCAGAGCTGTGGCAACTGACATTTAATTGTGGACAAATGCAAGATTATGCACCTTGGGCGGAAAAACCATCTGAGGAAAGGGATTTAGGAGTAATAATTTCAGAGGACTTAAATGTAGGTAGGCAATGCAACAGAGCAGCAGGGAATGCTAGCAGAATGCTTGGTTGTATAGGGAGAGGTATTAACAGAATGCTTGGTTGTATAGGGAGAGGTATTAGCAGAATGCTTGGTTGTATAGGGAGAGGTATTAGCAGAATGCTTGGTTGTATAGGGAGAGGTATTAGCAGAATGATTGGTTGCATAGGGAGAGGTATTAGCAGAATGCTTGGTTGCATAGGGAGAGGTATTAGCAGTAGAAAGAGGGAAGTGCTCATGCCATTGTACAGAGCACTGGTGAGACCTCAATTGGAGTATTGTACGCAGTACTGGAGACCGTATCTCCAGAAGGATATTGATACTTTGGAGAGAGTTCAGAGACGGGCTACTAAACTGGTTCATGAATTGGTTCATAAAAATGACTCTACATTTAGAACTTTGACCAACAATTGTTTCATACAAAATATCAGCGCACCAGGAGTGTAACACTCACATCAAATAACTCTTTCCTATGGTTCAGTGTAGCAGAGTACACACTTTTTTTATGTCTTTGGCTCAGAGGAAGATTGTGTCGTTTCAAAAATTAGAAGACGTAGACTTATGGTCTCTTCACAACAAGAAGTCCTCAATACCTGCGTAAGATCTGGTTGTTATAGTGTGGCTGGATATTGATTAGCACCACAATGTTCACTAATAATAACCAAACTGTGCAGCATTCACCAATATCCCAACACCTACTAAGCTATCTCATATGTGACTCTCATCTGGAGGCTCACTCAATTTTTGAGATCCAAATCTTTCTTTCCTACCCTGTGATCCTCTTTTTGTAGGAGACAATTGGGAAAAAAAAGAAAAACACACTGCTGAAACAGCCTTAAAAATAAAGAACCATTGGGGGTCATGTGTAAAACCTCCTGCACTGACAAGTGTCAGGAAGGATATAAAAAGGCACAATCGACATTTTTATGTATAACTACCATTGCTCCTTTTTATAACTCCCGACACCTGTCAGTGCAGGAGAAGGACCTCCATCGGATTTTTTTTTTAATGTACATTGGCTATTGCGCTGGCACAGTCGGAAAGTACTTATGTGGTGGAGGCGGCTCAGATTCCTGTAAATTGTCAGGTGTCTACTTCATACATAGGCACACATGACGATACCGCCACTAACTGGCACTATGTGCGTGTGCACCGTGTTTATACATGACGCCAATAGTATGCATCGGCAGATAAGAACCATTCGGCCCATCTACTTTGCCCAATTTTCTAAATACTTTCATTAGTCCCTGTTCTTATCTTATATCTAGATAACCTTATGCTTGAGCTACTTCACAGTGTTAACCTTTACCACTTAGGGCACAACAAAATAGCTTAAATGGGTGCTTGAACTTTAGGAAATTAAGCTAAAATGATGGGACAGTGAACGGCACCCGCCCCCCCCCCCCCCCCCCCACCAAACGGTCCATTTTATTTTTATTGCTCTCAGGGTGGTTTTCGTGTGTGTATATTATACTATTGTGCGCACAGGTATTTTTGTTGTTTAGTTTGTTTCATCAATATTGTATCTTGTGTTGTAGTTTGGAGTGCAGTGATCACTTACTAATTACCGTATTTGCTTGAATATAAGACAAGGTTTTATCAGAGCAAATAGTCTTATATTCAAGGTCCATCTTATAATCAGACATCCACCGGCTGACCTCACTAGCCACCAGGGATATTGGAGCAGCCAGTGGATGTCTGCACGATACGTGGAGACATCCTCCTCTGCTGCCTGACACTTCCACTGGGACTTCTATGATGGTGGTAACATGATATTTGACATATATTAATATTTTGTGACCTATTGTAACAATGCAATTCACACTGACCCAGGACATACTTGAAAAAGAGAGAAATCTCAATATACAGTGAGGGAAAAAAGTATTTGATCCCCTGCTGATTTTGAATGTTTGCCCACTGACAAAGAAATTATCAGTCTATAATTTTAATGGTAGGTGTATTTTAACAGTGAAAGACAGAATAACAAAAAAAAAGAATCCAGAAAAACACATGTCAAAAAAGTTATAAATGGATTTGCATGTCAATCAGTGAAAGATTTCTGGCTCCCAGGTGTCTTTTATACAGGTAACAAGCTGAAATTAGGAGCACTCTCTTAAAGGGAGTGCTCCTTATCTCAGCTCATTACCTGTATAAAAGACACCTGTCCACAGAAGCAATCAATCCGATTCCAAACTCTCCACCATGGCCAAGACCAAAGAGCTGTCCAAGGATGTCAGGGACAAGATTGTAGACCTACACAAGGCTGGAATGAGCTACAAGACCTTCGCCAAGAAGCTTGGTGAGAAGGTGACAACAGTTGTTGCGATTATTCGCAAATGGAAGAAACACAAAATAACTGTCAGTCTCCCTTGATCTTGTGCTCCATGCAAGATCTCACCTCATGGAGTTTCAATGATCACAAGAACGGTGAGGAATCAGCCCAGAACTACACGGGAGGGTCTTGTTAATGATTGAGAGACATGCAAAGGATGTGCACTCCACTCTCTGATGCAGGAGAAGTAGAAAGTGATTTATTGAGTGCAGAGCAAACCAAAGAGGAACACAGACTTGAAAGAAAAGCTAGGATAAGACCACACCTTACACATTTTGCGTGTTGTAACGCTTAATCATAGGTCACCAAGAAAACAATTGGTAACACACTACGCCGAGAAGGACTGAAATCCTGCAGCGCCCGCAAGGTCCCCCTGCTCAAGAAAGCACATGTACAGATCCATCTGAAGTTTGCCAATGAACATCTGAATGATTCAGAGGAGAACTAGGTGAAAGTGTTGTGGTCAGATGAGACCAAAACCAAGCTCTTTGGCTTCATTTCAACTCGCCGTGTTTAGAGGAGGAGGAATGCTGCCTATGGCCCCAACAACACCATCCCCACCATCAAACATGGAGGTGGAAACATTATGCTTTGAGTGTGTTTTTCTGCTAAGGGGACAGTACAACTGCACCGCATCAAAGGGACGATGGATGGGGCCATGTACCGTCTAATCTTGGGTGAGAACCTCCCTCAGACAGAGCATTGAAGAGGGGTCGTAGATAGGTATTCCAACAATGACCCAAAACACACAGCCAAGGCAACAAAGGAGTGGCTCAGGAAGAAGTACATTAAGGTCCTGGAGTGGCCTAGTCAGTCTCCAGACATTAATCCCATAGAAAATCCGTGGAGGAAGCTGAAGGCTCGAGTTGACAAATGTCAGCCTTGAAACCTTAATGACTTAGGATCTGCAAAGAGGAGTGGGACACAATCCCTCCTGAGATGTGTGCAAACCTGGTGGCCAACTACAAGAAACGTCTGACCTCTGTGATTGATAAGAATGAGGGGCATGTACTAAAATAACGCAAATATATTTTATGTGAAAAACTATTTTTGCACTTTGGTCCTGATGCAATGTACTAAACATTTAACACTCCAATAGTACCTACGAGCAAATTGCGAATAAAAACGGGCAAGTTTGCGAATATTTTTTCTACCTCTTTTTATAGCACTTGTTAAAAGCTGGTGTAATTTTCACACGCAAATAAGAATTATTTTTCAAAAAATATTTGCAAATCTAATCGCAATTTATTTACGCAACTGGAAAAATGCACGCCAAATAAAGATAAACGGAAGAGGCGCAAATCAGGAAAAAAAAGAGCAAAATGTTCCAAATAGTCGCAAATTGCTCCTTACTCATGTTTTACTTACCTTTTTTTCCACTGCACTTGTTTAGCACATAGTTTTTGCCACCAAGTACTAAGTCAAAGGGGTCAAATACTTATTTCACTCATTGACATGCAAATCAATGTATAACTTTTTTGACATGTGTTTTTGTGGATTTTTTTTGTTATTCTGTCTCTCACTGTTAAAATACACATACCATTAAAATTATAGACTGATCATTTCTTTGTCAGTGGGTAAATGTTCAAAATCAGCAGGGGATCAAATACTTTTCCCCTCACTTTATCCTTCATTGTAAAACTGATACTTTATAAATAAATAATTATATGCTTACCCCTGATATAACTGTAGTAGAAATAATGGGTCAGTAAGATACCTTATTTCTGTCCTTCCACTAAATCATTTCTAATTAAAATGCCTACAATTTAAATTAAACATAACCTTTTTTTTGCCAACATTTTTTTTTGAAAAGGATACTACCATTAAAAGTTTAATTATTCTATTCAATTTCTTTCATTGATGCTTTTTAAAAAAAAATTGCCTAGACGTAATTTCAATTAAATGTAACTATTTATTTTCCGACAATTGACTGTAAACAATGGATGTCAAGATGTCTTGTAAAAGCACAGTACACGGGTACCAGAGATGCACGGATATGGCATTAGTGTGACAATGATGCTGACTCCTGCATTAAAAGTAAGCAGGCTGGATCCTGCATAATGCTCTCCATCTAAATCCCTTTCCCCTAGGGGGGAAATCTAAATTCCATTGCTGCAGTGGCTGATCAAGTAATTACATTACAAATTCAGTTTGCCTATGAAGTGATCAATTTATAATTATCAAATGAGATGAGAGCTAAAGGCAAAGGTTTGAGCAGCATTAATAATGCATTTTATTCAATGTTTGCCATGCTGACATAGTGCTTACAAATCTAGGGACCCATGTCATAATTCTGTTTGATTGCACCCCTAAGTCTTATAATTCTGTTATTTATTGGTTTCTTGTACATTACATACATCTTATGAGTCTTTTCTGCTGCCCAGCGAGCGCTGTCCACCACATTACATTACATTAACATTTATATACGGCCAACAATTTACATAGGGCTAGGTACAGAACATAGAGGGGGGCTACATACTGAGTTAGACAAACTAGAACAGACTGATGCATGAGGTAGAGAACCCCGCTCGCAAGCTTATAATCTAGAGGGAGAGGGGGACATGAAACACATAAGGGAGTGAAGAGGTCAGAGGGAAGGTGGTGGTAGTATCAGTATTAAGGATGGTTGGCGCTAGGTGGGTTTGGCCAGATAATAATTACGTGTGTTCTAGTTGGATGAGTTGTAAGATTCTTATTCCTAACAGTGTTTGAGGACAGCGAGAGCTGGGTGGGATTGGCTAGTGGTTAATTAACAGGTATTCTAGTCGGATGAGTTGTAAGATTCTTATTCCTAACAGTGTTTGAGGACAGCGAGAGCTGGGTGGGATTGGCTAGTGGTTAATTAACGGGTATTGTAGTGGGATGAGTAGTAAGCTTCCTTAAAGCTTGACATTTTAGGGACTTTTTGAAAATTGAGTAAGAGGGAGCAGTGGCGTAGCGTGGGGGGTGCAGGGGGGGCTGGCCGCACCGGGCGCAATATCTGGTGGGGCGCACTAGCCATATGCGGCCGCGCGGCCGCAGCCACAACCGCGCGACGGCGTGACGTCACATCCGGCGGCTGCGCGGCGGAGGCTCTTCTGAAACTGCATCGCGGCCTTTCTTCCCTGAGCTGTTGGAAGTGGAATTTGTAAAGGTAAGAATAAAGGGGCTTGGGGGACCTATTGTATTATGTATTGAGGAGGGGGTCATTAATGTATTGGAGAGGGGGTCATTAATGTATGGGGGAGGGGGGTCATTAATGTATGGGGGAGGGGGGTTCATTAATGTATGGGGAGGGGGGTCATTAATGTATGGGGGAGGGAGGTCATTAATGTATGGGGGAGGGGAGGGGGGTTCATTAATGTATGGGGAGGGGGGTCATTAATGTATGGGGGAGGGGGGTCATTAATGTATGGGGAGGGGAGGGGGGTCATTAATGTATGGGGAGGGGGGTTCATTAATGTATGGGGGAGGGGAGGGGGGTTTATTAAATGTATGGGGGAGGGGGGTTTATTAAATGTATGGGTGAGGGGGGTTCATTTAATGTATGGGGGAGGAGAGGGGGGTCATTTAATGTATGGGGGAGGGGAGGGGGTCATTTAATGTATGGGGGATGGTAGGGGGGTCATTTAATGTATGGGGGAGGGGAGGGTCAGTAATGTATGGGGAGGGGGGGAAGTAATGTATGGGGGAGGGAGGGAAGTAATGTATGGGGAGGGGGGGAAGTAATGTATGGGGGAGGGGGGGAAGTAATGTATGGGGGAGGGAGGGAAGTAATGTATGGGGGAGGGGGGCAGTAATGTATTGGGGACGGGGGGCAGTAATGTATTGGGGACGGGGGGCAGTAATGTATTGAGGAAGGGAAGAAGGGGGGCAGTAATGTATTGGGGAAGGGAAGAAGGGAGGCAGTAATGTATTGGGGAAGGGAAGAAGGGAGGCAGTAATGTATTGGGGAAGGGAAGAAGGGAGGCAGTAATGTATTGGGGAAGGGAAGAAGGGGGGCAGTAATGTATTGGGGAAGGGAAGAAGGGGGGCAGTAATGTATTGGGGAAGGGAAGAAGGGGGGCAGTAATGTATTAGGGGATGGGGGTCAACTGTGTATTAGGGGAGGGAGGGGTCAGCAGTGTATTAGGGGGAGGGGGGTCAGCAGTGTATTAGGGGAAGAGGGGGGGGATGGGAAAGATCTGACTTGGGAATTTGAGATGAGGCAATGATTATATTTTTTACATTTGTGGCCTAATGAATAATCTATATATATGTGTGTATGTAGAAGGAAATGTAAATAGGTGGGGCTACAGGGGTGAGGGAATTATATTTGTAATATATTTATTAGGAACTGTGGAGTGAAGGGGGTTGGATGAGAGCATTAAATATCATAGCATTAAATATTATATTTATGGGGTAGGAACTGTATTATATATTTTTGGTTTAGTGCAGGGGTAGGTAACCTTTGACACTCCCTTTGTTTTTTGACTACATCTCCATTAAGGCTTGCAAAGCATCATGGGAGGTGTAGTCCACAAAATCTGGAGTGGCAAAGGATGTCTACTCCTGGTTTAAAGCATAGGTGTATAACCATTTGGCTTCGCCAGGCCAAAATAACCCCTTAAACTCTTAAAGGATCACTATAGTGTCAGGAAAACAAAGCGGTTTTCCTGACACTTTAGTACCCTGAGGGTGCCCACACCCTCAGGGTCCCACTCCCGTGGCGCTGAAGGGGTTAAATTCCCTAAAATCCACGGGTTAGGGGGCGCAAATTACTTGCCTTGCCCCGGGTGCTGACAACCCACGCTACGCCACTGAGAGGGAGAGAGCTGGATGTTCAGTGGCAGGGAGTTCCAGAGTTAGGGGGGGGGCAGCTCGGACAATGGTGGCAAGGTCAGTAGAAGCTGCAAATAAGACACATCTAGAATACAGATATTATAATTTTATTAAACACAAAAAAATGTTTTAATTCAATATTAATATGCACGAAAAAAAGGTTTTCAGGTTGCAGCAGTCCTTAATTTTGCTGGCTTTGGAATATACTAGACTTTTAGAGAGACTTTGTCATGAATTTGTTTCCCATTCAGTGTTTTTTTATTGTGAAATGTTCTTAAAATATAGAAATTACATTTCATAGATTTTTGGTTAACAAATGTGTTGATTAAATTAGATCCCTTAGCTCTAATTCCTATTAAGACTCTTATTCCTATAACTGTCTACATTTTACTAATTACAGCTGTGGAGAGTATATTTTTTATCTAATTAATACCATTTTACATTTGTTAGACATATATTATTATAAAACCAGAATTACACAGATAAGAATGAATGTTTTATCAACATTGTTTACCTATATAAAGAACATTAAATAAATATATATACTATATTCTAATATACAAGTTGTAATATTTAATAAATAAAATTAAAATACAGTTATATCATTCTAACATATATCGGAAAAAAAATAATACTTTAAAATAGCACTAGAATTCTAATATATATATATATAAATTATACACATGTAGAAGTATACTGCCTTTTGTTATTTATATATTTATTTCAGTTAATCACTAAATTTTATCAATTTTATTTTTAATGTTTTTACCTTTTTTTTCTGGCATCCCCTCAACAGATACAAATGATATCAATTGATTGTTAAAGTCGGTGTCCATTTATTTATGTGTGTCCCCGAGTAAAAATAAAAAAGGTAAGGCATTCCTTATAATACCGGGAATGGGGGACTAATAAAAGTATTCAAAAAAAATTGGGCAGACTAGATGGACCGAATGGTTCTTATCTGCCGACACATTCTATGTTTCTATGTTTCTATTCACCCAAAGTGCAGTAAAAGCTATATGGCCGGGAAGGAGAATGACTATGATCATTATTTATAGATAACATGGACTAGCTAAGCTTTATGTATTAGGGGAATGTACTGCATTAAGGTGAATAAGAAGGTTAATAGTCCTAAAGCCCCTTTATTGAGACGTAGCATCAAAGGTTAGAAAACATGGAAACAGTTTAATAAAAGGTCTACGCTGTCAGTCTGTAGCCTTTAAAAATAATGAAAGCTTTGAAAAGGCTCATTGTATAAAAGTAGAGGTCTCGAAAAAGTGTAAGCAAATGTCAATCAAGAAAAAAATTGAAAAATCGCTGAAGCATGGAGGATTTCTTTTTATAGTCATTACAAAAGCACTGAGAGGTTGTTCCGTTATTTCAGGCGTAGATACCTAAAGCAAAGTAAGCCGAAATTGCAGTTTTATTTTAAAGGGACTGCTAAGCATAGGAACGTAGAGCTCCATATTTGTAAGCAGGGCTGGAGAGGAAAAGATAAATGTTTGGAATATGTTCCCCTCCTTACTATTCCTTCTAATGCCACTGTGAGGGAGTGATGGTCCGCATGAGAATCTACTTGTCCCCGCATGAGAATCTCCTTGTACCGCATGAGAATCTACTTGTCCCGCATGAGAATCTACTTGTCCCGCATGAGAATCCACTTGTCCCGCATGAGAATCCACTTGTCCCGCATGAGAATCCACTTGTCCCGCATGAGAATCCACTTGTCCCGCATGAGAATCTACTTGTCCCACATGAGAATCTACTTGTCCCGCATGAGAATCTACATGCCCCTGCATGAAAATCTACTTGTCCCCGCATGAGAATCGACTTGTCCCTCATGAGAATCTACTTGTCCCGCATAATAATCTACTTGTCCTGCATGAGAATCTACTTGTCCCGCATACGAATCTACTTGTCCCCGCATCAGAATCTACTTGTCCCCGCATGAGAATCTACAGGTCCCACATGAGAATCTCCTTGTCCCCGCATGAGAATCTACTTCTCCCGGCATGAGAATATACTTATCCAGTTCTTGCCTGGAATAATGCAATATATAGAAAGCCATCATGACAAAGGTTGGACAGCCAGTGCGTCATAATAGACGGAAGTGTCGGGCAGCATGGAGGATGTCTGCACTATCGTGCAGACATCCCCCGGCTGCCTAAATCTCCTGGTGGCTAGTGGGGGCAGCCGGAGGATGTCTGCACGATACGCGCAGACATCCTCCACTGCTACCCGGCACTTCCGCCAGGACTTTTATGCTGAAGCCGGAAGGACCGGGCTTCATCATAGAAGTCCCGGCAGTCGTGCATCGCGCAGACATCCCCCGGCAGTTAGAGAGGGGGATCCAGGTCCCCTGCAGCTATGCAGGGGACCTGGATCCCAGTCTTATAATCTGACCTCGATTTGAGGTCAGATTATAAGACGACTTCGAATATAAGACGAGGGGTCTTTTTTTCAGAGCATTTGCTCTGAAAAAAACCTTGTCTTATATTCGAGCAAATACGTTTTTTTTCTTCAATGCAATATCCTATTTATTTATATAGTATTTTACCATGAAGGTTACATTGAGATTTCTCTCTTTTCTAAGTATGTGCTGGGTCCACAACCATTGCACTGTTACAAAAAGGTACAGGAGGCCCTATTGCAATGAATCAAAATATAATTGAATTAATGCTTTTAACTCAAATTTTTCTATTGCAGACTATGGGATTCAATGGCATAAAATAAGTTAACTCAGCCCATTGAATAGACCCCAGTATCTTAAAAGAACAGTTCCACCTACAGTGTCCAATTATTAAAGGAAAACAAAAAGAAACAAATTTGTCTTATCAGTTTTATTTGATGTCCAAGTAGTGGCCCAGGGGCCCCGCAATGGAACCGTAGAGTTTTTGAACGGCTCCTATCCTGGCCAAAAAGATTATATTCTCCAGTGTCATGTCTTGGACGTCACTTTCCAACCACCCATCCAACGGTGGACACGATATCACCATGCTTGTCATTAGATGCATTGAAAGAGTGCTATTAAAGTGCTTTCCCTGTTCTTATCAGGAGCGGTTATGGGTGAACCCAATGACACTTTCTCAGCCAGCTTTTTATTGGGTAATCAAATGTTTAAATTCATTTTCTGTGTTAAAAGTTTGCAAAGTTAAATTAATAAATCAATCTAATTCAGTATTTATTTTTCATCCCTAGGTGACATGTAATCACTTCAGATCGTATTAAAGCCATAGGAACACAAGATGGTTTATGGTGAATTCTTTCATCGAACAAAAAATGACGAAGAACTTGTGAAGCTGAATGTCGGAGGATTTAAGCAGTCAGTAGATCAAAGTATCCTCTTACGGTTCCCTCACACGCGGCTTGGAAAACTGCTCAATTGCCAATCGGAAGAAGCTATACTTGAACTATGTGATGACTATAATGTTACAGATAAGGAATATTACTTTGACCGGAATCCTTCCCTTTTTAGATATATCTTGAATTTTTACTACACTGGTAAACTTCACGTCATGGAGGAACTGTGTGTTTTTTCATTTTGCCAAGAAATAGAATACTGGGGTATCAACGAGCTCTTTATCGATTCTTGTTGTAGTAACAAGTACCAGGAAAAGAAAGAAACCATATCTGAGAAGGACTGGGAACAGAAAAGCGATGTCATAAGCTTGGGATCGTCTTCTGACCAATCGTCGGTGTTTGAAAGGGAGCTGGAGTTGTTTGACAATCTAAGATTTGGAGACATTAGAAAGAAAATATGGGTCCGACTGGAAAATCCCGCCTTTTCTTTATCAGCCAAGATTTTTGCCATTTCTTCCTTGAGCGTGGTCTTAACCTCAATCGTAGCCATGTGCATTCACAGTATGCCGGAGTTCAAAAATCTGGATGAAAACGAGCGGGAACTGGAAGATCCGGTTCTGGCCGTTGTGGAGATTGTCTGTATTGTATGGTTCACCTCGGAATTAGTAGTCCGTCTTGCTGTGGCCCCATCTCAGAAGAAGTTCTGGAAAAACCCAATGAACATAATAGATTTCGTCTCCATCCTCCCATTTTATGCTACGTTGGTTGTAGACACTAACGACGAAACAAATGAAGGGAGGTTAGAGAACATGGGTAAAGTTGTGCAGATCCTCCGACTTATGAGGATATTTCGTATCCTTAAGCTTGCACGGCATTCAGTTGGATTGCGATCTCTTGGGGCCACGTTGAGGCACAGCTACCATGAAGTAGGCCTGTTGCTTTTATTTCTGGCCGTGGGCATTTCAATATTTTCAGTCCTCGTTTATTATGTGGAAAAAGAAGAAGAGAGGTCAAAACTTCATAGCATCCCCATGTGCTGGTGGTGGGCCACCATAAGCATGACCACGGTTGGTTATGGCGACACCCACCCAGTGACATTATTCGGAAAACTGATTGGCAGTGTCTGCATAATTTGTGGTATATTAGTTGTTGCGCTTCCAATAACTATCATTTTTAACAAGTTTTCAAAATACTATCAAAAACATAGAGCAATAGATGTGGATGGGTGCAACGAAGATGAGCAGAAGGACAAGTTTAACGATCTACCTTACTTCAACATAAGAGATCTTTATGCAAGAAGGATGAACTCCTTCATTTCAAGCCTTTCATCTGTAGGGATCATTGCAAGTGGTGATTCTACAGATGCTTCCAGCATCCAGGAAGCGGAAGATAATGATCAAGCTCCCCTGAAATGACCCTTGATATTTGCATTTCTTATTTTTTTTTGTTACCTTTGCGCTCCTCGTACATTCATTATGTTGTCTTAAATAGCTTTCCAAAGTCGTTATATTTCTCATAGCACTTAATTCTCAGGGTATGACTTGTAGCCATAATTTTTTGCAACATGTAATGCTACGATAATAATAATGTATAATTTTTTGGGGGAGGAGGGGGTGATAAAAAGCTGATTATTTTTTTACATACATTTTTTTTTTCAAATAGAGATATATTGTTGAAAGCAAGTGGATTATCTCCTATATACATTTGCCAATTCCATCCCTAACTTATGCAAGATGCAGATCCCCCAACACATATGGAGATGGGGGGGGATAATGAACATACCTGGGTTTTACGCAATCCAATCATGAGACTTTGGTTTAGTGGTCAAATTCTCCTGGATTTAAAGTCTAGGGCCGAATCCTTTATATCTTACACCAGTGGAATGATAATAGACCATTTCTGTTGGTGCATGCATTAATGGTATATTACAGTTTAAGTTTTAGCTTAGACAAAGATTTATTAAAGGGACTCTGTCACTAGATATTGTTTTCGATGAAGGCAGAGCATAAAAAATGATCTATACATTGCGTTAACAGAACTGCAAGCAAATGGATACATTAAGAGAGACATGTATTTTTAAATGTTGCTGTGTTGCTTCTTATTTGTAGGGCCATATGCAAATGAAATATAATGGAGAATATTATGATTTTACTGATAACACTTTTTTATATATGGATTTTGTACCAAAGTACCAGAGTTGGAAACATGCTCCAATGAAGCTGAATGGGAGAAGTTTTCCAACTTGGCCTCTTTGGTCTTAAGTTTGAAGTTCCTATCTCAATTCCATGCAGTGCTCTCTTTATTGAGTAGACCCATGTATCTCCAGAAGGATATAGAAACCTTGGAGAGACTTCAGAGAAGGGATACTAAACTGGTTCACTAATTACAGGATAGAAAAATTGACCAGGAAAAGTTAAAGAATCTTAACATGTATCGCTTGATTGACAAACGAGATAAAGGGGATATGATAGCAACATTTAAATACATAAAGGGAATCAACACAGTAACGGAGGAGACGATATTTAAAAGAAGAAAAACTACCACAAGGGCACAAAGTCTTAAATTAGAGAGGCAAATATTTAAAAGTAATATCAGGAAGTATTACTTTACTGACAGGGTAGTGGATGTATGGAATAGCCTTCCAGCAGAAGTGGTAGAGGATAATACAGTTAAGGAGTTAAAACATGCATGGGACAGGCATAAGGCTGGTTCTTATCTGCCGCCACCTTCTATGTTTCTATTTTCTTGCAGTTCTGCACACACAATATACAGACCATTTTTCTTTTTCTGTCCTCTCTGTAAATAGTACATTAGTCCTGATTATATGCCTTAAAATGCAAGGCAATTTAAGAAAAACAAGTAAATATACGATAAACAGGACATCAAGAGTGATAGGGGGAACCATAAGGTACCATTCTTGAAACCCTTTTAGGGTTCCTGCTTCAATTCAAGCTATCACCACCTCACTTTCTGAACATCACTACAGACCCCTCACCCCTAGCATCATAGTCTTGTGTTCCCTTTTATAATATCCCTGTCTACTTTCAGCATCACATCCCACTCACTTCCCTTCACAGATCCTGCTCCTTTTTCTTCTCATCTTCGCGGACCCAGCATCACAGATCTCACTTCCTTCTCCTCATAGCACCACAGATCCTCATTGCTTATCTGCCCAGCATCACAGACACCACACTCCCTTTCCCTCCCCGCTTCACTCACAGACCCTGTTCCCTTCTTCTTTTCGCATCACAGACCCCACTCATTTTCCCATCCTGCATTGCTTGGCATGCATAAAGATATTGTAGGTAAAAAAAATAGCACAGTGGCTGCATCAGACAAGGAGGTGAGAGACCTCTTACCTGAAAGAACTCACCATTCTGATTATAGGCCTCATCCCTAGCTTAAGGACCTAAATTAGGAGAAAAAAAAAAAAAATCATTTAATTGAGTAACAATGCATACTGTGGCCGAGTCCCTTTAAAGATATCTTTATGGCCTGACAAATTAGGCTTTCTGGAAAGACCTGCTTATGAACCATTTGGTTCCCAAGATTGGTCAGTTGGCACATAGGACCCTTATGAATGTTAATCGTTGTTACTTGAAAGGGTCAACTCACTGAAGTGTGATAATACTCAGGTGTGATAATGTCTGACGCACAACCGGCCATGACTATTACAATTGCACTTAAAAAAGTATCAACAATTTGTTCAATGGCCATAATGAGTCTCCTCATTTCTTAAAGGTTTATCTACTGGTGCAATATATATTTTTTTTGATTGATTGATGACATATCAGAGTACATATTTCATGGGAAAATAACCAGTAAGCATGTACTGTATGCGTTATTGAAGAACACGCATTGTGAATGCAGATAAGCATGAAAACTCTCATAAATTGAACATGCGATTAAGACATTAAATAAACGTACAGTTGCAACGACATATACTTGGATATTGTGTGTGATCTGACGTAACCGAGACCATAAGATCTACTCGATAAAGAGAGCATTGCGGGGAATCGAGACCGGAATTTCAAACTTTAGGCCAATGTAGCTTTGCGTTTGGATTTCATGTCTCAGTTCCCTGCAATGCTCTCTTTATCGAGGAGATAAAACACGCATTACATGTGCGCACATCTGTTATTTATGACGACTATGAACTATGAACTGTGCAACCAAAAAAGTCACCAGGCCGGTCACCAGTGTGTCCAAGCCTGTGAAGATTATTTGACAAGTCTTTTTCCACTTAATGTTCATTCATTGAATACATGGTGGAACGTAGTAAAACATTGATGGTGTGCGGATAATAAATCAAATAGTAATAAGCAATTAGATAGTAGTTAGTGCCACACAATTATGTTTTAACGTGATTGCCCAAGAGAACAATTTTGCGCTTCATGATACTACAGGTAACGTTCGCTTAAGAGAACACCAAATAAGAAATATGTGCAGTTTTAAATGGTTATTGGGTATGTACAGGGCCGGATTGAGGCATGGGCTTTAGGGGCTGCAGCCTCGGCAAAATAGGGACCTTGAGGACTGCAGATCGAGGCCCATGCCTTAATACAGCCGATGAAAAGAAAGAAAAAAAAAAAGCTTGCCGCAGAGGCGCTGGCTGGGGAGATCAGAAGATCTCCCCTCGTCAGCTCTCTGTATATAAGCAGGCAGCATGGAGTCTGTGTGCTGCCCAGGAGCACAGACAAGTCTCCATGCTGCCTGTCTCTCTCCCGTTGCTATCAAAGTTACAGGCATACTAATGGGCAAATTGGTTTTGGCATATTAATAGGAAAACAGATTGACAGGTTGGAGGGGCAGAGTGGCAACTTTGAGGATGCATTGTCAAGTCTGTGGGACAGATGGCAAATATGGGGTCAGAATGGCAAGTCTGAGGGGCAGATTGGCAAATAAAAGGAAATCAAAACAATACACGCATTTTCTCAATCAGGTTTTATTAAATATGGAAAAAAACTGTTTACATGTGAATTATTAATTACTAGTAAAACATTTTTCATTTAAGGGGCCTACAATGTCTTAATCTGGCCCTTGGTATGTATAACACATAAGAAAAGGTGTCTGTGACTAGTTTAATTGTTCAAAACATTATTTTATATGAATATCATTGATATCATTGTCCATTCCTGTGCATGTCTGTACTCTAGTAGCATATGGCAAATGCCCATGAATCATGAATTACCAGAATTTATTTCACAATATGTGGATTGCTTCCAAGTTGCTGCTTTCTGCTGACTTTCAATTTGCTTTGACTCTTAACTTCAACTCAGAAAGGTTTAATCTAATATAATTTAAAAAAAAGAAAAAATCATTGCTGTCCTATTGTCCTATTAATTCTATTGGGATGGCTCGTGATTTGCCATTGGACATCTTGAACATTATCCAAATAATTTATCAAAGGACAGCTGGGAGGAAGAGTAAGCGGGCCGCACCACAATGCCGGCGGGACCCCCCGGTAACAGCTGTGGCTCCTGCGACAACGGTAGTTCCGCCATTGCCTCTACCCATATGTAAAAAGGCCTCACATGTACCGTTTGCTTAGGTCTGGCAGACCTCGGTCCCTTTCCTGTGTCATGTCACATTGCTGGCTGCTTTTGGTATCCCCCAGGAATCTCCTGGATTCACCTGGTCACTCAGGGTACTAGGTTGTTGCACAGAGGTTCTACAGGTGCAATCTACAGGTAATCTTTAGCATCATTCGGCATAATCACTGCTGGGGAAACTTCATTGGAAACGCCAGAGCATTCTTGACGGGAAGTAACTCTGTATCATGCACCAGATGTTCTCGACATCGATATCATGATATGTAGAAATTCACTGAAGTAGGTGGTCCTAGTAGTACCCCAGGTCTCCAGGATGGTCTCTTGAGTAAAAAGGGAAAGTGAGAGGCAGATCATATTCATGGAGGCTGCCGTTCCTATATCTTGGCAGACAACATTTGACAGTGACTGAGAATACACTGCAGCCTGGACTGGCTACAATATATAAATTCCTGAGGGAGCTACATAGAGAACTTCCCATGCAGTAGACCAAGAATGAAGAGCAAAGGTATAGTGGCAGCTCCACACATTTGGATTAAACTCTATACATATTTGGTCATACTCCTCCTATTTGCCGACATTGTTGGACCTTTTACTTCCACTCACCGTCTTTCTCGTTCTTTTACTTGCAGGCTGATATCTCGGGGCATCTCTCTCTTGTGCAAGTTAATACATTTTAGTTTAATTGTAACAAATACGTCTTCCAAGGATCTATTCAGACGCTCATTGTCACAAGTATTTTTGCATTAGATTAGTTTCTCTGTATTGATGAATTTGCTTACTTTGTCATTGTGCGAGAGACGCTGTCTCCATAATGCCTTCATGATTAGCTCTTGTGTTTTTCTCTTTGACATTTAGAAATGCCTGGCACGTTGTAATGCCCGCCTTCCATGATTCAAAACATTTTTTTTAAATCTAGGAATACGATGAACACTGATTATTTATCAAACACATGACATAGTGTTCCCACAGTCAAACATTAACATTATAGCTGACTAATTGTGTAAGATTTCTTGGAATGATGCTGATAGTTATCACAGAATCATTATAAAGATAATACCAAAGGTATAATGCTGACTGCAACTCCAATTTTACATTTTGTCATGACAAGTGTATAGTAAAGTGCCGAACCATTTATACCACCTACCACTCAAAACTACTCATTACCGTTCTATACTTTATTCATATTACTTGAAATGAAGACATGACGCTTACATATTTTTGGAGGAAAATAGCCACCGTGTTTATTATAATAAATTGAATGAAATAGAAAAAACTTTATTAGCACACAACCATATAAACATACAATTATGTAGTTATAACCAACCTACAAATAAATAACCCAGATTTGTAAATTGTATTACGCAGGAACCCAGGATCAATATACACCAAACCAAAGAAACTACCACTAGCCGCACTTCACCAGCACAGTGGTGTGATTGGTTAGGATGTCCATCACCCACATCAGTTTTTCCAGTTTTCCAAGCACCATATTCCGAGCCTTATTTGGTAACTCTTACGAACCCCCTGGGACCAGATTCAGTATATGATCTCTCGGCCCTCTCACCGACATCACCACACCTACCAACCAATATAAAGGGCCGGCGGGTGGGAATGTTCCTTCTTGTTCTCAGTTACTTAAATGTCTTTTAATTAACACCCTCCCCCAACCTGTTCACCCCAAGATTATTAGCCAACCTTGTGATCTAGAGATCAGTAACCCAAACTTGCCTTGACTCCCAGTTCTTCCTGACCCCTGTCATGTAAACCCACCTACACACCCACATGTTTCTTATGCATAATGCAGAGTGTGCCTGTTTTATTCATCCTGCCATTATCATGTGCAGGTGTATTGGCCCTTCCACCAAACCAGATTCTATTTTTTTTTTTTTACCCCAGAAATGAGGGACCGGTGCATATATTGTCTTTTTTGGGAGTTAGTTACATGCTGGAGCACATGGTGATAGTGCCAGTATTTGGCGCGTTTTGCATCTCCTCCAGCTATGTATCTTTAGTCTGCTTGTGGTACTGGTAAGAGCTATTTTGTATACTGTTGCTACATGTGCTACATTGTTTTGGTCGGAGGGATAATGTTATGGTTCCATAGTAAAGTCAAGTAGACTTGTTGAATTCCCAGCATACAGGCATACTGTCAAATTCCAGCCTCTAAGGCTGGGTGCGCTCCATCTTTTGAGAATGCTATTTACCATTGCAACAGACACACAAACTATTTGATTACATACCAATTACAGAATTGCTAAGACACTAAGAATAATTTGTCTCGTCTCAAGCACCAACATAGAGTGGGTCTAGGACACTTCTTCGCCGCTGTTTCACCGCCGACAGTGCAGCGCGTCAGTTTGAACACTGAACTGTCAGCGGTAAAGATGAACGCGCCCCTTCATCGTGGCAGATCAGCGCTTACAAATGTACAACCCCCAAGAAATGAAACCCCCCTAATAAATGAATCCCTCTAATAAATGAACCCCTCCTAAAAGTGACCCCCCTGAACCCTAATACTCTGAACCCTAAAAGTTAACCCTCCAAGCCCTAATACTAAAATTAACCCCCCAAACCCCAATATTAAAATGAACTTCTCCCAAACCCCAATACTAAATTAACCCCCACCGAACCCTAATGCTTAATTAACCCCCCCCGAGCCCTAATACTAAAATTAATCCCCCTCGAGCCCTAATACTAAAATTAACCCCCCCAAACCCTAATACTAAAATTAACCCCCCGAACCCTAATACTAAAATTAACCCAAATCCTAGAATTATACTTACCTTCAGCGATCCCACAATGAACTGGCCCTGTGATGACCTCTCGCGCGATGAACTGGCCATCGCATGAGAGGGGACTGTGAAGCAGTGAGTTAATGCAGTCACAATGAACTGTCCCATCCCCCCATAGAGTAACCTAGGAAAGTAGCATGCACGTCAAACATATGTTTGCTGGGGCCACATTCACATAAATAAATGCTTGTATTTGTAAGATACTGAACTATGCCTAGTTTTATTATTTATTTAGTTACGTATCAATAAAATAAAAATGTAGCATTTTCACTTATTAAATTCCTTGAGGGGCAAGTTTGCAAACCCTTCCGTTTATTTAGTTAGAATAGCTGCGTTCTTTTCAAAAATACATTTAAAAGGCCAGATTTGGGTGGGTAAAAAATGATAAATGTTTTTTTCCGCAGCCTGCTGGTAAAACACCGGCCGGATGGCAGCCCTATCTGTAACTCTGTAGGAGAATATACTGTTTCCAGTCCTTTTGTTGTGGTAATGCTGTTTAATTCTGCAATTTATCACTGAACAAAGCATCTGTAACAGAAGCCATCCTATCAGTGACAGAGGATGAACTAGATGCAATCAGTGATCTGGGACCACAGCAGTGGTATCGTAAGATAATATGTATCCTGCCATATTGGACACTACTAACCTCAGTACTTAGGGGAAGAGGTGCACCAGGCAAAAATTCCTAGAGGGCTGTGAAGTGCCTTTTATTGTTCTAATGTTCTCTGTGACATTATTAAAACCATTTGCTCGCATCAGTGCCGTGCGAATTTAGGGCCAAGAGGTAAATAAATGACAAAAGGAAGTTTAAAGGGACGATGTCGCGTAAACAGTGTCTACTGTGTGAATATAGAGCGTAAAACATGATCTGGACATGATGATAGCTACATTGCAATCAAATTCATTGGTCCAGAAAAATCTAAATTAAACTGTAGCAGGTATTTGCTCAGATCCAACTGACTGTGGCCCCCTACCAGCATTAGAAATGCCGCTTCTGCAGGGTTTTGGCTATCTCCTGGTAGGTTCTGCACTTGATGGTACTAGAGATTTTATAGGTGACCTTTTCCACTAGGGTGGTGTAGAATTAATGGATGACAGGAAATCTTGTATCTTTGGTATTTCTCAACCTGGGTAGGTTCCGGGTACTATTGGCCCCTATAGACCTAACATTGGCCTTAAGCCAGTTTTCTTACCAGCTAGGTGGTAACGTTATCTTCAGGAGGATCACAAAACCATAGTCATGGTTACCACCTAGCTGGTAAGAAAACTGGCTTAAGGCCAATGTTAGGTCTATAGGGGCCAATAGTACCCGGAACCTACCCAGGCATAGTCTATGGCATAACCAAAGGCAACAAAAACATGCACTTCAAAAACTATTTCTTTACCAAGGAAGTGGGGTGTTTTAGCACTCCAAATCTCAGAGTGGACAGCTGGGCAAATACGTCGTGGAAGGTCCATGGAATGGATCTCCTTTCAGTAAACACCACCTGGGAAGTTTGCAATACCTTTGTTTCTAAGTGGAACACAAGTAGCTAAACACTGGTTAGTTATACACTCATAGGAGTATACACTAGATAGGAAAGTGCTGATGGAAGGTGACCAAGTAGCCAGCTCCGGAATCCTGGAAGGTTTATAAAACCATTGTTGGTTTGACCCAGGTTTTTGTTCACGTATATTACTTTGTAGCAAATCAGTAATTCCAACAAGTTCATCATTTCTCAAGACTGGACTTCAACCTTATTTTAAGAATAACACTTCCACCTCTGAAATGATACAGGTAAATTGAACTTTCCTATAATGGTTAAAAAAAAACACCCTGATGCACATATTTTACATTAAAACTTGTTTTGCTACATCCAGTCTCATGATGCCATTTCTGCTTTTTTCATCACTGATTGGTGCTAGCCATGTAGCTGCAGAGGCAGCAGGGATTGTACATGGGGAATCATCACACTGATCTTCATCTGATCCACTCACCAGTGCAGTCTGGACTTTTTGTTCTCAGGTTGAGAAGCACTGACCACCAAGGGCTATATTTATGATGTGACACCTTAATAAATAGTTGAGCTCTCTTTTTTAAAAAGTTAAGTTGAAATCAGATATTATTATATCAATACCCCCAGTATGTACACAAGGCTGTGTTTTGCACATTGCCCTGATATACACCCCATGCACACGACGATACATAGGCCCCAGTTTGAACACAAGGTTAAATTAATTTTCTTGTGGGCAGTGTGAGCTATAACTTTGTGTACATATTGGGAGCGTATATTGCCCTATGCATGGGTATATATATGTGCATAAACTTTTGTACATGCTGAGTGGATATACTGACTTACCCCAGCACCCAGATTTTCTCCTAGAACTTGCCCCAGCTTCAAGGACTTGCCCCAGCAGTTAGAGTGGACCCCACAAAAATATATTAAAATATATAATTCACTCAGCCCAAGCCCTCTCAACTCCACTTTAAACCAACCCCATAAACATTATATTCTCTCGCTCTATAATTCTTCATTTATTAGATTATATATCATCCATTACAATATATAAAAGAAGACATTACAATATTTATACATACATAAATTAAGATAGACCCGTGACGGATAGAAAATAGCAGCTTCATTTCTCGTCTCGCACTATATTAAATCCCAGTATAAATGTATACGAATCTCCAGTAGACACAACACCAGCAATCAGGCGAAGAATACGTTTGAAACATAAAATTATAATAATATATATAATCAACCCCCTTTCCTCCACAGTTCATAATAAATATATTAAAATATATATAATTCTCTCACCCCTGCAGCCCCTTCTATTTACAGTTGCTCCCCCACTCAAAAATATATTAAAATATATAATTCACTCAGCCCTAGCCTTCTCAACTCCATAGTCATGGTTACCACCTAGCTGGTAAGAAAACTGGCTTAAGGCCAATGTTAGGTCTATAGGGGCCAATAGTACCCAGAACCTACCCAGGCATAGTCTATGGCGTAACCAAAGGCAACGAAAACATGCACTTCAAAAACTATTTCTTTACCAGGGAAGTGGGGTGTTTTAGCACTCCAAATCTCAGAGTGGACAGCTGGGCAAATACGTCGTGGAAGGTCCATGGAAAGGATCTCCTTTCAGTAAACACCACCTGGGAAGTTTGCAATGCCTTTGTTTCTAAGTGGAACACAAGTAGCTAAACACTGGTTGGTTATACACTCATAGGAGTATACACTAGATAGGAAAGTGCTGATGGAAGGTGACCAAGTAGCCAGCTCCGGAATCCTGGAAGGTTTATAAAACCATTGTTGGTTTGACCCAGGTTTTTGTTCACGTATATTACTTTGTAGCAAATCAGTAATTCCAACAAGTTCATCATTTCTCAAGACTGGACTTCAACCTTATTTTAAGAATAACACTTCCACCTCTGAAATGATGCAGGTAAATTGAACTTTCCTATAATGGTTAAAAAAAAAACAGCCTGATGCACATATTTTACATTAAAACTTGTTTTGCTACATCCAGTCTCATGATGCCATTTCTGCTTTTTTCATCACTGATTGGTGCTAGCCATGTAGCTGCAGAGGCAGCAGGGATTGTACATAGGGAATCATCACACTGATCTTCATCTGATCCACTCACCAGTGCAGTCTGGACTTTTTGTTCTCAGGTTGAGAAGCACTGACCACCAAGGGCTATATATTTATGATGTGACACCTTAATATCTCATCTCCACAAAGCCAGTCTAACCTGCATAGCAAACTACACACCCGCCTCAGCACCTCACAGGTCAATGACTGTGTTTGTACAATGCTGTACTTTAAGTTTTATAAATTGTCTTGCTATATGTCCTACTAATTATTTAGAATTCTTCATCTGCTGTAATGGCCTTCCTATGATTACAAAATACAGTCCCATATCCTCTCCGTACACTGTGAAGAAAAAAGCATGTTATCACTAATCTTTCAGCTCTCTTTTGATTACAAGCCAGCAACCTGTTTTATCTATTCTGTAATTTACAGCTGGAAGATGTTCTCTGCAGTCCGTCCTATCAATCCCTTTGACTGTTCTGTGCTTACCCTATTAATCCTCAGGCACCTTAGCTTCTGGCTTCTGGCTACCCATTTACCAAATAGTCCAGTATATCACAGCCTCGCATTGTTTGTTAACTGACAATCTATCTATCTATCATATTTGTGCCCTGTTCTGTTATGTAAGAGAGAATAATTGCATACATTACTCTACGTCTGGCTTGGAATGGGGCCTTCACAGAGAAGCAATTATCTGCAACTGACTTGAACGCACTGGCTTTATAGTTATCCCGCTGACATTGTGTGTATTGTTTGCCAGCGGTTGGGAATAAAAGTTTTTACTTCAGTTCTGCACTTGGTAATGGGTTTTTACAATCTTCATGGCCAAATAAATGAGCACTGCATCATATAGTTTATTGGTTATTTCACTGTCATTAAAACTATTGATTCCATTGTATTTTATATATATACAGTTTTTTTTTTTGGAGAACTATAAAAAATAAACTCGGATTACGTCACCGACCTGTCACCTGGGGAACAATTATTGAATTGCATATGAATTATGAGTTTTGGCTTCAGAGAGATCCTTCTAACCAGCATTACTTGTATAGAGTATAGCTCTTAATTTGAGCCCTAGTGAAATTAAAACAGAGCTGGCAGGGTTGACCCTCACAATTTTAGATTTGACCAAGATAATGTCTAATTTCTACCACTTAACTTTTAATAAATAGTTGAGCTCTCTTTTTTTAAAAGTTAAGTTGAAATCAGGTATTATTATATCAATACCCCCAGTATGTACACAAGGCTGTGTTTTGCACATTGCCCTGATATACACCCCATGCACACGACGATACATAGGCCCCAGTTTGAACACAAGGTTAAATGAATTTTCTTGTGGGCAGTGTGAGCTATAACTTTGTGTACATATTGGGAGCGTATATTGCCCTGTGCATGGGTATATATATGTGCATAAACTTTTGTACATGCTGAGTGGATATACTGACTTACCCCAGCACCCAGATTTTCTCCTAGAACTTGCCCCAGCTTCAAGGACTTGCCCCAGCAGTTAGAGTGGACCCCACAAAAATATATTAAAATATATAATTCACTCAGCCCAAGCCCTCTCAACTCCACTTTAAACCAACCCCATAAACATTATATTCTCTCGCTCTATAATTCTTCATTTATTAGATTATATATCATCCATTACAATATATAAAAGAAGACATTACAATATTTATACATACATAAATTAAGATAGACCCGTGACGGATAGAAAATAGCAGCTTCATTTCTCGTCTCGCACTATATTAAATCCCAGTATAAATGTATACGAATCTCCAGTAGACACAACACCAGCAATCAGGCGAAGAATACGTTTGAAACATAAAATTATAATAATATATATAATCAACCCCCTTTCCTCCACAGTTCATAATAAATATATTAAAATATATATAATTCTCTCACCCCTGCAGCCCCTTCTATTTACAGTTGCTCCCCCACTCAAAAATATATTAAAATATATAATTCACTCAGCCCTAGCCTTCTCAACTCCACTTTAAACCCACCCCATAAATATGATATTAAAATATATAATCCCCTCAGCCCAACTCCCTTTCCTCCAGTTCATAATAAATATGTTAAAATAGATACAATTAACTAACCCCTACAGCCCCCTATAGTTAAATATAGTACATAAAGGAGAAATCTTTATTAAGTGCAATATTAATAAAAGTAATAAAACCTTTCCTGTTAAATTGTAAAGATAAGTCAAATAACCATAATATAGCTAGCTAGTCACAGTGCAAAAAAAACGATCTATAAAAACATGTGCATAATATACACCAAAAGTGAGACCAAACATTATTACCAGGACCAGGTATTATTAGAAAATTCCCAGGGTCGACTCAGGAAGCTGAGTTCCATGAGAAAATCGTATCTCCGAATTGTGGACCACTTCAGTGACCCAGATAGCCCTTGAATTTTGGCTACTCAGATGGCCCCAAAGTGCTCTCGAATGTGCACTAAAACCGTCCAATAGGGGCAGGAAGCATTAGCTCAGCTCCCAGCATTGTTTTTTTTTTTTTTTTTTAAGGAATTAACCTATTGCTTTCTTTTGATGCCATATTTATTCTTATATATCAGAATTTATTTAAAACTTGCCTAACACCTTGTTTTCATTTGTGATGTGCCCAGACCTTCACCTGTCCTAAGGGATTAATTATCAATTAAAGAGCCAGCTTAAACTGCCCCAATATTTCCCCCAGTCTTTATCTCCATGTCCTTATTAAGCTGCTAGTCTAACTTGAATTTGTAGGGAAGCAGCAGGGCCGGCGCTACCGTAAGGCAATACCCTGGTATAATTATTGGCAATACCCTGGCATATTAAGTGGCAATACCCTGGCATATTAATTGGCAATATCCTGGCATTTTAATTGGCAATATCCTGGCATATTGGGAATATCCTGGCATATTAAGTGGCAATACCCTGGCATAATTATGGGCAATACCCTGGCATATTAGGTGGCATTATCCTGGCATACTAAGTGGCAATACCCTGGCATATTAATTGGAAATATCCTGGCATATTAAGTGGCAATACCCTGGCATATTAAGTGGCAATATCCTGGCATATTAAGTGGCAATACCCTGGCATAATTATTGGCAATACCTTGGCATATTAAGTGGCAATACCCTGGCATATTAAGTGGCAATACCCTGGCACATTAATTGGCAATATCCTGGCATATTAATTGACAATACCCTGGCATATTAAGTGGCAATACCCTGGCATATTAAGTGGCAATAGAATGGCAAAATCCTGGCATATGGAGGTGTAAAATCCTGACATATTGAGTGGCAAAATCCTGGCATACAGAGGGGCAATACCCTGGCATATTGAGGGGCAAAATCCTGACTTATTGAGGGGCAAAATATTGGCATATTAAATGGCATATTGAGTGGAAAAAATGTCTCAGGTTATGTGTGTCACTGTGTGTGTGTAAGTGGTAAGGGTGTGTGTAAGTGTGTCACTGTGTAAGGGTGTGTGTCACTGTGTCACTGTGTAAGGGTGTGTGTAAGTGTGTCACTGTGTAAGGGTGTAAGTGTGTCACTGTGTCTGTGTAAGGGTGTGTGTGTGTGTGTGTGTGTGTGTGTGTGTGTGTAAGTGTGTCACTGTGTCTGTGTAAGGGTGTGTGTAAGTGTGTAAGTGTGTCACTGTGTCTGTGTAAGGGTGTGTGTGTAAGTGGTAAGTGTGTCTCTGTGTGTGACTGCAAGGGTGTCTTTGTGTTTAAGGGTTTCAATGTGTGTTAGGGTGTCAATGTGTGACAAATTTAGAGCATGCGAGTTGAATATTTAGATGTATTTATTTTCCACACTATACATTATACTTTTATATATATAAAATATATGGAGGGTTGGTGGTGTGGGAGGCATGGCGGGTCAGAGGAGGGGGGCACCAGAATGCACCTTCGCCTGTGTAGACGAAAATCCTTGCACCGGCCCTGGGAAGCAGGCACAATGCTAAAAAAGAGAATACCCCGTTTTTTCAAGGGGACGATTTTTACCCCTCCTAGCTGTAACTGAGGCTTTCAAAATGGGTCTAGGACACTTCTTCGCCGCATCTTCATCACTGACAGTTCTGCGCGGCAGTTAGAACGCTGAACTGTCAGAAATGAAGAATAACGCGGCCGTTTGATCGCGGCCGCGGCTATGTAAGAGCTGACAGTTCAGCGCTGAACTGTCAGCTCTTACAAATGTAAAAGTAAAAAGAAAATAACAACCCCTAATAAATGATTCCCAAACCCCAATACTAAAATTAACCCCAATACTAAAATTAACCCCCGAACCCTAATACCAACCCCCAACTCCTAATACTAAACCCCCTAAACCCTAATACTAACCCCGGCCCCTACTACTAACCCCCTAAACCCTAATACTAACCCCCTAAACCCTAATACTAACCCCCGAACCCTAATACTAAAATTAACCCCCTAAACCCTAATACCAACCCCTGAACCCTAATACTAACCCCCTAAATCCTAATACTAAAATTAACCTCCTAAACCCTAATACTAAAATTAACCCCGAACCCTAATACTAAAATTAACCCCCTAAACCCTAATTCTAACCCCCAAACCCTAATTCTAACCACCCTTACTAAAATAAACTAAAATAGCTAAAATACTGAAATAAACTTACCTTTAGTGATGAAATGTCCCGCGATGAAATCTCCCGCGACGAGCTGTCTTGTGGTGCAGAGTCGGCAGTAAAGTGGCTGCGCGGAAGCAGCAGCGATGAAGTGTCCCATCCCCTTCAAAATAAGGTATTTGCTAGGAGTGGCATCAGCCATCATAATCGGCCAATATTTGTTGAATATATCCATTACCCATTACCAGGCCCTACCAAAGAAGTAAATACATTGTATGTAATAAGTAGGTTTTATTGTACAGTAATTCTTCAGAAGTTGGACCCTATCTTCATTCAGGATTTTTTAAGAGACATCTCAGGGTACAGTTTTTCCCAAACATCTGTCTCTAAGCTCCTTCACTACAGTTACAATTCCTACATTATTTTAGATATTAAGATTAAAGTTAAGAACAGAACGTGGGATCCAAATCTCAGACCCAGACCAGACAATAGCCTGTCCTAAAGGAGGGAACCTACCCGGGAAAGGCATCACCATTATATGCTGTCACCATTACAGAGGAGACCTCTCTATTAGCATATCACGGTAACCTCAGCCATCAGGCCAGTCCATACCCGAAATTCATGGCATGCCTCCTCTGCAAGAGGAACACATCAACCACAGACTTACGTTTTGGCCTTTCATAGGCCTCGTCAGACGGTATGGCTGGGGTCCCTCTAGGTACTTTGAGCCAGGGACCCACATCTGCACTTATCCTGAATAAGCTAAGGTATATAAGAATATAAAGTGGGATTCAGACTGAGAACGAACAGTGTATTAAGACTAAAGTTCCACTTACAGTGTCAATTTCTTTTTCTAGATATGTACTGTTCTCCCTATCTCCTAAAAACCTACAAATAAAGAGTAATAGATTTATTATTGTTGATTTAGCAACAGTCCTGCCAATCTCTTCAAGCCTTCCATATGTCAAGACATCTGTAAAACTACAGGAGAACTGTGAATGGTTTTAAAGTAAAAAGAGCACTTCGCACACAGTATATTAGAATCATGTACAACATGCAGAAAATAAGTTAGGTGGAACTGTGCTATTAATGCTAGAACAGAACCTTAGACATCTAAATGTTCCAGAAAGATAGACGTTGATTTGTGACTTGTACAGGTTATTATATCATCTGTTAGGCAATTACAATCAATCCGTTGGTATCTGTATGCAACATACCTGTGATGGATTACTGGTATCATATATGCTGAAATTATAACAGATGTTTACTGCCAAATCACTCATATGCAGAAGATGTCACATGTTCTGTGGACAAGGCCCATTATGATAACATAGCTGTGATTAATAGGCTTCTGTTTGTCAATACAGCACATTTGGTATTGAATTGCATTTTACACACACTATGCCTACAAATAAAATAGCCAAAGATACACTAAAGTATGTTATTGAGTTATTGCTGGACACAATGTGCTAAAGACATTGTACCGGTATCTTTTAGGATAAACCTGCTATAAGTAAATGTCTGTACATATTGAGTATCCCTTATCCCAAAATCTGTTATCCAGAATGATCCATCATCCCCCCCAAAATTGGATTTCACCACAAGTTGCAAATTCCATACACACCTATCAGAAGGCAAACACTGTTATATAGTGTTTCCATGCAAGCTCAGACGCAGTGGCGTCCCGAGGGGGGGGGCGTGGGCTGCGGACCGCACAAGGAGACAACCCCAGCGGGGGTGACACCTGTGCAGCCGTCATCCTCGTGCAGCGCATTCAGCTGGCAGGAAAAAAAAGTTAAAAAAAAAATCATTGTGACCGAATATGACCTTACGTCATATCCGATGACTGTGTTTCCCTCCTCCGTGCAGGAAGACTTCACAGAGGAGATAGTGTTTCCATGCAAGCTCAGACGCAGTGGCGTCCCGAGGGGGGGGCGTGGGCTGCGGACCGCACAAGGAGACAACCCCAGCGGGGGTGACACCTGTGCAGCCGTCATCCTCGCGCAGCGCGTTCAGCTGCCAGGAAAAAAAAGTTAAAAAAATAATCATTGTGACCGCATATGACCTTACGTCATATCCGATGACTGTGTTTCCCTCCTCCGTGCAGGAAGACTTCACAGAGGAGATGACTGGCATATTGAGTGGCAAAATAATACTGGCAAATTAAGTGGCGAAATAGTGGCATACTGAAATGCAAAATACTGGCATTTTGAGTTGTAAAATACTGGCATATTGAGTGGCAAAATACTGGCATTTTTGAATGGCAAAATACTGGCATATTGAATGGAAAAATACTGGCATATTGAATTGCAAAATAATACTGGCATTTTGAATGGAAAAATACTGGCATATATTAAATGGCAAAATACTGGCACATTGAATGGAAAAATAATACTGGCATTTTGAATGGAAAAATACTGTCATATATTAAATGGCAAAACACTGGCATATTGTATGTCAAAATAATACTGGCATATTGAATGGAAAAATAATACTGGCATATATTAAATGGCAAAATACTGGCATGTTGAATGTCAAAATATTGGCATATATTAAATGGCAAAATACTGGCACATTGAATGGCAAAATACTGGCATATATTAAATAGCAGAAATATACTAGCATATTATTGGGCAAATTTGCTGTATCTTATTAATGACAAAATAATACTGGCATATTGGGAAAATTATCTGTGGCATATTAATGGCAAAATAATACTGGGATGTTATTGGGTAAATTGGCTGTGGCTTACTAATGACAAAATAATACTGGCATATTATTGGGCAAATTGGCTGTGGCTTATTAACCCCTTAACGCATTCGGACGTATATATACGTCCTGAAAAGCATGGTCCTTAAGGACCATGAGGACGTATATATACGTCCTCCGTTTTCATGTAGTGTTGCGCTCATTAGCGCAACACTACATGTCTGTAGCTACTCTCAGAGGCTGCTTCGGATCCGAAGCAGCCTCTGAGAGGGCTTTCAGCCCCCCCTCACTCATACGATCACCGCGAATGTGATCGTATGCGCGCTAACACACATAGGCAGTGAAAGCTGATCACTGCCTATCTGTGAGAGTGTTGCAATGATGCCACGATGGAGGCATCATGCAACACATTCTGTCCCCCCTTGGACACCGCGATCACCCGGTGATCGCGGGTGTGTACTGTATCGGAGGAGCATGCTCCTCTGATACAGCATGCCCAGAGGAGAGCGACGGAAGAGAAAAAAAAAAAATCTCTTCCGTCGCTCTGAAACCGCTACTTGACTGCCCCTACAGGAGGTTAAGTATATTGCAGTTAAAAATAGAAAATTAATTAAATAAATAAATAAAATAAATAAATAAATGGAAAAAGTTAACCCTAGATCTATTGTACCTAGATCTAGGGTTAGGGTCATAAATAGGGTCAGAATTAGGGTTACAGGGGGGTTCGGATGATTACAAGGGTTAGATTAAGGGGTGGGGGTAGTTTTAGGGTTAGAGTAAATTTAGAGTTGGGGTAAATTTAGGGTTGGGGTTAAAAAGTCACTGTAGAAGAAAATGATTAGAAAACAAAAAAAACCACTAATATTGTTTATTGCCCTATTACGTGAAATAAAACATAGACACACAAGGAAACATTGGTATTACTAAACTCAGGACAAATATTATAAATATATAGACGGGGTCTTTTTAACCATTTGTAATTGTGTGAAAAAAAAAATTAGGTCAAAGTACGAAAAAGTGTTTTTTATGGCATATTTTCATCATATTTTATATTTTTTTAATAGTAAATGATATGTTATGATGAAAATAATAGTATCAAATGAAAGCCCTATCTGTCCTTTAAAAAATGATATATAATTTGTGTGGGTGGACTGAACACAAAGAAAGAAATTCACAGTTCAGTAAACGTAAGACAAAAATAATGGAATTCTGGTCTTCAAGGCACATCAAATGCAACATAGCACTCAGTCACTAAGGGGTTAATGACAAAATAATACTGGCATATTATTGGGAAAACTGGTTTATTTTAATTAGCAAAGTGATGCTGTGGCATGGTCTGTGGGGCAAAATACTATGTACTATGGGGAAAGTGATACTGGCTAGTTCTGTGGAGCAAAGTGACACTGTAGTTTGTTTTGTGGGGCATTGACACTGTGGCATGCCAAATCGTGTAGGTGCAATATGAGTGCAAGCCAAGTGCTGTGGGTACAATATAGTGCTGTGGGTACTGTATGGTGCTGTGTTAGGTCCTTTAGGTGCAATGTGGTGCAGAGGAAAGAAATAAAAACAAGGAATGCAACTTTTCAATAACATTTTTATTACATATGAAAATAGATGAATATAATATTAAAAAATTCAAAAAAGTACAAATCCAACTAGTTATAGAGAGAGAGAGATGTCTGCGTGTATAGATATTTGTTGTTGTTGTGTGCACTTAATAGATACAAGTAAGTTCTCTTAAAGGGACTGTCTAATGCCCAAAATGCATCTTCCAAATATTATTGTGCTTTCAAAGTACTTTAATTCTGCATTGCTTAAAATTTAAAACACTTACAGCTTCAATGAAATTGTGAAATTACAGCGCTTTGCAAAAAAAAATACAGGACTGCCCACACTAGCTGAGTAAAAGTAATTACCTTTGGGGGGGGGGGGGGGGGGGTAGGAATTAATGAGAATAATGCCATTTAAGATGAATGGCATTTCCTGTCTCTCTAGGGATATCATTAGAAAATGTGTTGCACTGTTTAGAGATGCAACTCTATGATTTAGCGTTACAATACGCGAAATGTGTAAGGTGTGGTCTTCCTTTATCCTGTTCCACAGTCTGTGGCTTTTACTTGGTCTGTTTTGCACGAAATAAAGCACTTTTTTACTTGTATTGATCGGAGAGTGGAGTGCACATTTTCTCTCGTTCGCACTGTTAAGAGATCCTACTGTGTACAAGAGCAAGGTCACTTAGACTCCACACAATGTATTCATCAAGAAGCCATCCTATCGGTGAAACACGTAGTGCTTTTTTTCTCTGTCCTAACTGGACTGCGTAGTAGTCAGCGTGAGCCCTTCACCATTTTTAATTTGGTGCCTTCAGTTCATCCGAATTCATCGGCTGACACAGACTCACATCTTTTCGACTAAAAGTCTTCCGTCTCCACACACAGCAGTTTGGACAAATTAATTCAAAGACATCCATTCATGTGAAGTTCATCACCTGCTATTCATCTGTTTTCGGAAACGTCTTTGACGAATCCATTGATCGGAGCTCTTGCACTATCTGGACGGCCACCTCGGCAGTTTTATAGTCAGTGTCGACAAGGCGCTACATGTGGGTCCCCTCCACTGGGTCTCACCATCACATTTTGTAAGAGTTCATTGCTACTACTATCAGATATTTTATCTAGCTCTCCTGTTTTAATATATATGTATTTGCATATTGTCTGTCTTTTTATTTTGTTTACATTTTTACATTTGTTCAGATTATATATATTAAATTGGTATTTTTTTAAATCTATTTTTATGCATACAATTGACTCATTTTACATGCATACAGATTACACTATAGTTTAACTTTTTGTTACCTTTTATATACGTTTGGGCCATTGAAATCTACCGACGGATCCTCAACATATATCTATTGGTTCAAGTATATTTAATATATTAATATTTCATAACTATGTTTTGTTATTTTATTGCTATATTTTTGTGACCCTTTTCAGAGGCTTTATTTCTATATTGATTTCTATTTTTTTCTGATTATTGCCAAATTCCACACACAGCTGTCAGAATACAAGCATACAACAGTTTATTCAGCGTGCAGCCCCCTTAAGCTGTGACGTAGCCTTTTCATGCATGCTCAGATTCCCCCACACGCACACAGGGTAATACAACGGCAGGAGTACAGATGATGCCTCACTTCACAGCTACATCACAGTAACAGTGATGTATTTGCTCTATACAGTATCGATACTACTTTATTTAATGAGTGCTGAGAGACTTTAATATATCTTACTGGTGAAAAAGATCCATTATCCAAAATGATCTGTTACCCAAAATACTTCTGGTTCCAAGAATAAGGAATACTCAACGACTAAATCTTGATCACCGAATCACTGCTGCTTGAGATCCATCTTTGTGATGACTTCCACTTTCTAGTAAACCAAGGCTATTTAACCCTCATAATGAATAGATTACAAAGGTATTAAGGAAGCTTTGAGTGGTTGGCATGTCTCATATGTTTCGTCTCTGTGGTCCAGTGCAACAGGTTTTGTGCTATAGGGTTCATCAATCACGCTTCCAAGAAATTAGCTTACAGTAATGCATAGTAATTGTTATAATTGTCTAAGTGGGGATGATGAGCGATGAGAGCAGGAAAACATTATTTATAATTCAGAAAGCATTCAGTACTAATGTGTTGTAACAAATCATCGCAACTACAACCCAGTGCTAATCCTTAGTAACGCTAATGGGCTTTATTTTTTTATTTTTACAGGGTTCAAAAAGAGATGATCATAACAGAATTATATCAGATAATAATGCGACTCAAAAATGCGATAACTATTTGTTACAAAAAAACTTTTACAGGCCAGTAGGGAAACGGCATAACACCTGGGCATACTCATTCATTTAATCTTTAAATTAATGTACTTGTTAGCATGGGGTCAAAACTCAGCACTCCTGAATGAAGAAGCATAATACGAGTCCCAAGACTGAAGAAGGATCGCGATATCTCATCTCACGAGTTCCGGTGGATTAATTAGTGGTTGAATGGATACCAGGATGTAGATGTACACTTCCCATGACGTCCAAATAGCCATGGGCAACCCTGTGTTGCATTAACAGAGTATTAACCTTACTATTTCTAGAGCAATAAGAGGTGGCTTATATTTTCTGGTCCCTAAGTGAAAACTTCAAGGGAGAGCCATATCAGTCATTATTCTGCTCTCCATGTAAGCAGACTCTTGATATGTTTATATATGGCAGCGGCACAACAGATTTCACTTGATTAGCATGTGGTGCGTTCTGGAGGAACAGACACACTTATTATTAGAATGGTGTTTACAAGACATTGTGCTGCCTGGGGCGAAAAATGAAATCCCGCCCCCCCCCTCAAAAAAAAAAGCCCACAGTCATGATAATTCAACTTAGCTTATCAGATAATTTAATGTAAGAGCACCTTCCTATATGCAAAATGATATGGTGCGAGCGTTGGCTGGCCATGATTAAAATGTGTACCCTAAATATTTGAGCCTTTAAAATTAATTTACAATATTTGCAAGTTTTGGTGAATTGCACAGCCTATTTTCATAATAATGTTTGTTTTACCATTTCTTTCTTTTCACCTTGTGCTTGAGCTCTTAGAAAAAAATATTTCATTGTTATATGCCCACTAAAGCCTGTAACAAAATCCACCTAGATATAATCAGTGTCAGAGGAGTTAACTCCTGGATGGATAGACGGATATAGGCAATATCAGAGGAGTTAACCCCTTGGGTGGCTAGACAGATATAGGCAGTATCAGAGGAGTTAACCCCATGGGTGGCTAGACAGATAGAGGCAGTGTCAGAGGAGTTAAGCCCTTGGGTGTCTAGACAGATATAGGCAGTATCAGAGGAGTTAACCCCTTGGGTGGCTAGATAGATCGAGACAGTGTCGGATGAGTTAACCCCTTGGGTGGCTAGACAGATATAGGCAGTGTCGGAGGAGTTAACCCCTTGGGTGGCTAGACAGAGGCAGTGTCACCTGATTGGCTGAGACCTCCTTCTAGCAAGCTCCCCCCAGACACAGAAAAAAAAGGCTGCTGCATGGAGCAGCAAAGTGCCGCCTCTGCCAGGGTGCCATCTGGGGCAGCTGCCCCAGTCTGCCCCATTAAAGGGCTGGCCCAGGGTGTTAAGGCAAGGGGGCCAGAGGGCCAATTTTATCCCAGGCTACTCTATATCCTAGCTCAATGGGCAGGGGCTGCATCACTTTTCACTTTTTAATGCCTAGTGCCTAGACATCCAATTGTGGCCCTCCAGCTGCTGCAGGACTACAAACCCCATAATCCCCCACAAACTTTCTAGAATGGCAGGGAATGATGATATCTGTAGTAGTGAAATGCTCTATAATGTTAATGTTTATGTAGGTATAGAGTAAACAGGCTATAATTGATGGTGTAACACATAGGCTACACAGATCAGGCTAGATAACAAGACACATCCATAAGCATTGTTCTGTAATTGCTTTAGGTAAATTAGGTTAATAAAATTAATTAAGCATGCATAGCTGTGCTTTACTGAAAATAAATTAAGTAATTTAGTAAAATTAATGGGTAAAACCCATCCAGGTTTTATCCAGCTGCAGTAATAAATAATGCTCTTTATTACCTAAACCGAGCATCTCAGATTTAACCTTTTAACTACAGTATTGCTATCTCTACCGTACATTTCAGATCTGTAAGGATGGTGATGCAACAGAGGCACTGGTCTCGGGGGACACAGATCTCGTATAAATACCCCCCTCGGCACTTGTACATTCCAAAGTTCAGTTCTGTGTCTACAAACGAGAGAAGGGCAACATGGGGAGATATTTTCCAACTAGCCACCCATGGATATGCGATATGCAGTGCAGTGGGATGTGTGTACACAAATTTAAAAAGTCATTCTCTCTCATTGCAACATGCTGCTTGCACTTCCCAGGATTTGAAGTGTGGATTTCAAATGACCTACTGGGGCAGTGTTGGAGCTCCACCCACCTTACCAGCCTCCTTAGGATACTCTAATAGCACAGTACCTTCCTGACAAAAGAAAGATGTAGTCTCTGTGTAAGTTTGTTACACATGCTAAAAAAAAAGGTGAATTTCACCCACATCTGATAAAACAAATACAAGTTTTGTTTCTACAATATAATACAAAATTACTTCCTTACACCTTATTGCCACAGGTGTATAAAATCAACTAAAACACTTTTGATGACGAACAGGATCGTTTGGGCTATTTATGCACATGATACAAGTAGATCTTTTTTACCCCGAATCCACCACAACAGGGCAGGATTATAAAGAGTGGAAATTTGGTATACATCTGATCCCTCAGAATATTAGAATACTTCCTTTACATTGTCCACACTTTTATATAACAATAGACTCTTTTTTTTCTATTGCATCTCTCTGCCTCTGAAGAAGCCGCAGCATATGTGGCGAAACACTCCAGGTCTTTTTATTACATCTTTTTATTACATCCCCTGATGCAGACGCATTTCAAATTACAGAGGAAGAACCCCTGTTAATACATAGTGCTAATGTTGTACGTACTGTTTTTAATGTAATGCTTTTAATGTAATGGATTTATAGACTATACTTACAAACTGCATTATTAATATTACACTTGTGTTTTTCTACTTTTCGACATTTTGAGAGTTCAAGCTGAATCTTATTACTGAGTGTGCTGAGGAACCACATCTTGGTGCTCTTTTGGTAGCTGCTATTGTCCTTATTTTGGTGGAAGTCTTGAATATAACGAGCTGTTCTAATTGCCAGTATAAAATCAAGCCCCTAGCCATGCAGTCTGCATTTACACACATTTGTGAAAAAGATGAGTCGTTCTGAAGAGCTGAGTGATAGGTACTGTGATAGGATGCCAACTGTGCAATAAGTCAGTTTGTGACATTTCCATCCATGGTGAGTAAAATTCACCAATGCTCTGAAGAGAGTTCCAAATTTCTACTGCAATTAATGTCAGCTCAAAAACCCCATCGAACACCTTTGGGATAAACTGGAATGAAGATTGCAAGCTAGGCCTTCTCATCCAACATCAGCGCCTGACCTCACAAATGCTCTAATGGATCAATGGGCAAATATTCCCACAGAGACACTCTAAAATCTTGTGGAAAACCTTCCCAGTAGAGTGGAAGCTGTTATAGCTGCAAAAGCGGACCAACTACATATTAATGTCTATGTATTTAGAATGTGATGTCATAAAAGTCCCTGTTGGTGTAATGGTCAGGTGTGCCAATACTTTTGTCCATATAGTGTATGTTTTGTTTACTTGAAAGTACAAGGTTTGCAGCTTCTATGGATCTTCCCACTAAGTGTTCAGCTCTAACCCGGGATGGGAAAAGCTACAATCAAAGTGTCTCGAATGACAACTTTACTTGCAATTTGTACATATTAGTCTGTATAGGTTTGTGCCTCAGGTGTAAAGGTATAAGCTTTGAATCCTTCCAATACAAACATTGGGAGTAGGTAAGATCTATTTGGTTTCATAGTAAGGAAACAGTGCTGGAATTGAGAATAATGGTTGGCTGCTTAGCGGATAAGTGTTAAAACAGTAAAAAATAAACATTTCTTGTAGCCTTTATTAATTAACCCCTTCACGCTGGTGCTTTGGTCCTTAGCGAGCAAGCAGGGACCTGATCAGGGTCTCTATTGATTCGGTCTCTATAGTTGAGGCACGCAGGAATGCCGGAGATGTAGCGAATGCTCAGTTTGAGCGTGCGCTACATTTCCTACTCAAAGTGGCCTCACCTGACCTGCGCACCCCCCCCCCCGACCAGTGGGCAGCCGCGATGAGCTGTTTAATGCTAGACGTTCTATGTCGTCCTACTAGAATCTAGGCACTAAAAAGTAGGACTGCATAGAACATCTAACAAGCGGGAAGGAGTTTGTTTACTGATTTGTTTATTTTTATTTAAGGCTTAGATACTTTTAACCCCTTTGTGACGTTAGGTCATACTAAGCCATCCTGATTTTAAGTGCCTAAAAGTCGTTAGGACGGCATAATACGTCCTGTGTTAAACAGCTCATCGCGGCTCCCCGCATGCAGGCACTTGCAGCGGGATCCCACCTGTCAGATGAGGCCTGACAGATTTTTTGACAGGGACCCATAGGGTCTATTAAGACCCTGATCGGGTCTCTGCCATAGTGTTCCTGGATACCGATCAGGTGGCCAGGATCAAATTGTGACGTTTTGGTGCTTGCATCGTCTGGGACGCAAGCACCATGCGTCACGAAGGGGTTAAATGGCGTATGTAAATTAGCTCCATATATCAGAATATGATTCCTCACATAGAAATGCTTTGTATTGCCTTGTTTTAACCTCTAGTCGGCCTTTATAAGCTGAACAATGATCTTGATATGCAAACCTTGTGCGCTTGTGATTAATTGGCTTGCATAGCTAGGTCAGGTAAATGTTGCATGACTTGTTAATGAAAAAGCGTTTCCCATTTGAAATGTAAATGTTGCTTTACTTTGCAGAATGATGAATTTCCACTTTTACACTGTCCACAGGAAACGCCGCTCCCATAATCCAATTTTAATCCTGTTACATTTGTCATCGTTTCTTTTCAGTTTATCAGCACAGACTTGCATTAGAATCAATCGTTAGCCGCAAGCGAAGCGCTCATGTGAAAACATGGTCCGAGATTATTGCTCATAATATTAACCTTCATACAAAATGACCATAAAATGCAGTATTTCCTGTATTCTTCTTCCAAAAACCGTATAGAAAAAACACAAAAAATAAACAAAAAATTATGTGGGTTTTAATCATTTTTTAAATACTTATTTTTATTATGTCTTGTTTACATGATATCCCTGGTTATGTAGGAGGGATACCAAGCCGGACATTTTCTGCTTGAAATCTGAAAGAGGAGGGTGTGGCCTGTTCCTGACAGACACCCACTTATTGGTCTGTTAGACTGTCAGTCGGACAAATAAGAATGCAAACACAATATATGCCTGCTCAGTCCTACAATAGTGTGCAGTCTTCCTCACAGGGTGTGCTGACGTCAAATTAAATCATGGTCACGTGGCTGAAGCCATTGAGGGAGTTTTTAAACCATCAACTGATAAATGTTCAGATGATATCCACCCTTGTACTGTAACATACATTTTTATATAGACTTAAAGGGACACTACCACTTACATAAGATGTAACTAGATAACCTGGTCATTTAAAACAAACACATAATATAAATCATATGTTTTTTTTCTTCTATGTTTGAATTAATTGCATATAAAAGGAAAAATAAAATTAGGGTTTTTTCTCCTGGCTCCATTTTGTGAATATTTCCCACGATGCAACACTGTCCAAAATCCTCCAGCCAGTCTCACTTTTCAACTGTGGTCAAAGCCTGCATGATGATTTCATAAGATACTCCCCTGCTCTCCTACAGGCTCCTGTGTATCATAGTGGGCAGGACTAGGTGCCTATGTACAATTTTTTTTTTTTTTTACCTGCCTTCCAACACAAAGAGAGAAGATTGACCTGATCAAACAGGATCATAACTCTCCCCCTTGTGATGTAATAGTTACATTATCCTCCCATTCAAGGCAAGTCTATGATCAGAATTCTGACTTATAGACTGCATTTTGTGTCCCCAAGTCCCCAAAGTGAGACATTTGTGCTGTAAAGTCACTAGAGGATGACACCCAAAAACACAATATTTAACAAAATGGTGGCGCCCAGTCACACTTGTTTAGTTACATATTTTATTAAATAGAGTCATATAAGAAAAAGACATATCTGAAATCAACAATACAAAATAAAAAAAATAAAACCTTTTCATTTTTTGGTTGGAGTGTCCCTTTAACTTTGACAGCAAGCCAATTTTATACTGGCTTGCCAGTCAAATACCAGCTGGGTGGCAGTAATGAATGTAGGTTCTAGGATCTAGGCCTGAAAGAAGTAGTCGCCCCCCTACAGCTGTCGCAGGCTATAGCAATGCTTCTTAATCCTGTCCTCAAAGACCCACAGTGGTCCAGGATTTAGGGATTACCCGTTTGTGCTTAAAGAAGAATAAGTATAACACCTGGTGTGGTTCCATAACTGTTAGGAAACAATACCAGGTGTTGTACATATTCTTCTTTAAACACAACTGGGTAATCCCTAAATTCTGGACAGTTAAGGGTCCTTGAGAATAGGTTTAAGAAGCACTGAGCTATAGGACCACTTCCTTCCTCTCTTCATGGGATCTTGACACAACAACTCTTACATACGTGGTACTTGGATTCCCCCGGCCTCAGCGGCTACCTACACAATCTGATGTTCCAACTTTTTATTATTTTTGGTAAATATATTAAGAGAACCACACAGATAGGTCAGGTTTCTTATAGAACTCCTCTGTTAAAAAAAAAATAAAAAAACTACCACCCTGAGTGAATGAGTTGGACTCCTGAGGCTGCAAGGAAACGAGGACAAACATACACCACATTTCAGGGTCTTTCTTTATTTCTACAGTAAGTCTAATTGATTGCAGGTAGCAAAGCCTGACCAATTCTATTTAATATTTTGTTTATTACAGTATTTATGAGTTTATAAACCATGCTTTGCCAAGTAAAACATCTAATTATCTCATTTAGTTTTTTATTGACTTCTGATTAATGTTTATGACATTGTGAGATGAGGGTGGTCACTCATGCATTGTGTTAAAATGTATTCATCTCTCCAAGGTTATACTAAGATATTTTGACTGCCTCTGTAACAATATGGCTTATTTTTTGCATTATACAGATTTTAGCAGACCGATTCATCAAAAATATACAGTGTTACATAGAAACATAAAAACATAGAATGTGTCACTGGCAGATAATCTACTCTGCCCAGTATTCTAAATAATTTTATTAGTCCCCAGGTCCCTATCTTACAGCTGGGATAGCTTTGTGCCTATCCCATGCATGCAGGGCCGGTGCAAGGAATTTTGCCGCCCTAGGCAAAATAAAAATTGCCGCCCCCCCCACACACACATTATCAGCCGCCAGAGGTGCTTCCGTGATTCTCACTGTGAACATTACAGTGGAAGGACGCGGAACATCCAAAAAAAAACAAAAAACAAAAAAACATTCACAGCTGAGAGGAGGATCAGGGAGGAAAGTTCCCAGCTTTGGCGCTGGAGAAAGGTAAATGGCTGAAGGGATTTTAACCCCTTCATCCCAGTGGGAGGGGGACACGAGGGTGCTCGTGGACTATATAGTGCCAGGAAAATGAATTTGTTTTCCTGGCACTATAGTGCTGCTTCAACACCAGTACTGCACAGTGTCTTTTCTCTGCAGCGACATGCTATAGACACCAGTACCACTACATTAAACTGTAGTGGTTCTGGGACTATAGTGTCCTTTAAATGTGAGGTAAATTAGTTTCCAATGTAGTATTAATAACTAAACAACTAAATAATAAACATATTGAATTGTCTACTTACCACCAGGACATTAAGATGATCTGGTCTCTGGCTGCAGTCTGGCTCTTGGTCTGGCTCTGGGGACTGGAGACAAACACCAATGGATTTTGCCCCCCAATATGCCAGGACTTAGCCTCTCAATGTGCCATGATTTTGCCCCTCATTATGCCAGGATTATGCCCCTCAATATGCCAGGATTTTTCCCCACAATATGCCAGGATTATGCCCCTCAATATCCCAGGATTATGCCCCTCAATATCCCAGGATTATGCCCCTCAATATCACAGGATATTGCCTCTCAATATGCCAGGATTATGCCCCTCAATATGCCAGGATTATGCCCCACAATATGCCAGGATTATGCCTCTCAATATCCCAGGATTATGTCCCTCAATATGCCAGGATTATGTCCCTCAATATGCCAGGATTATGCCCCTCAATATGCCAGTATTATGCCCCTCAATATGCCAGGGTTTTCCCACACAATATGCCAGGATTATACCCCTCAATATCTCAGGATTATGCCCCTCAATATGCCAGGATTTCCCCCCACAATATCCCAGGATTATTATGACCCTCAATATCCCAGGATTATTATTCCCCTCAATATCCCAGGATTATGCCACTCAATATGCCAGGATAATGCCCCTCAATATGCCAGGATAATGCCCCTCAATATGCCAGGATTATGCCCCACAATATGCCAGGATTATGCCCCTTAATATCCCAGGATTATTCCTCTCAATATCCCAGGATTATGCTCCTCAATATGCCAGGATTATGCCCCACAATATGCCAGGATTATGCCTCTCAATATGCCAGGATTATGCCCCTTAATATCCCAGGATTATTCCTCTCAATATCCCAGGATTATGCTCCTCAATATGCCAGGATTATGCCCCACAATATGCCAGGATTATGCCCCTCAATATCCCAGGATTATGTCCCTCAATATCCCAGGATTATGTCCCTCAATATCACAGGATTATGCCTCTCAATATGCCAGGATTATGCCTCTCAATATGCCAGGATTATGCCCCTCAATATCCCAGGACTATGCAACTCAATATCGCAAGATTTCCCCCCACAATATGCCAAGACTTAGCCACCCAATATGCCAGGATTTCCCCCCACAATATGCCAGAATTTTCCCCCACAATATGCCAGCCAGGATTTAGCCACCCAATATGGCCGGATTTTCCCCCACAATATGCCAGCCAGGATTTAGCCACCCAATATGCCAGGATTTTCCCCCACAATATGCCAGGATTTTCCCCCACAATATGCCAGCCAGGACTTAACCACCCAATATGCCAGGATTTTCCCCCACAGTATGCCAGGATCCTCCCCCCTTCCCCCTTACTTACCTGATTGCTGCTGCTCTCCCGGTGCTCTCATCTGCCCATCTGTGGCTGTGAGGGAAGCGTTGTGCACTCCCCTCCAGCCAATGCGCATTCAATAAAGTTTGTTTAAACTTTTTTTTTTAAACAAACTTTAATGAATGCGTATTGGCTGGAGGTAAGCGCACAACGCTTCCCTCACAGCCACGGACCTCCACCAGAGACAGAGCAGCGGCTACGAGGTAAGTAAGGGGGAGGATTATTTTTTTTGACACAGGGTTCCGGCGCCCCCAGCTAAGATGCGCCCTAGGCAGCTGCCTAAGTCGCCTTACTGGTGGCACCGGCCCTGCATGCATGCTTAAAATCCTTGACTGTGTTTACCTCTACCACTTCTGCTGGAAGGCTATTCCATACATCCACTACCCTCTCAGTAAAGTAATACTTCCTGATATTACTTTTAAATCATACATCCACTACCCTCTCAAGGTAATTTATCTCATTGACTTAAAGGCACTCATTCAGCTAAACATTATTTTTACTAGGAATATACAGAATAAAAAATAATTAAACATGATTATCGATACATTGTGTTAGCAGGTTTTCATGCAAATGCATACGTTAATAGACTTTTTTTTAAATGTGTCTATGGTGTCTCTTGTTTATGACATCACCATTGGCTTTATATGCATATTGACTGCTTTTCAATGGAACATGTGTCATTTGCATATTAAGCCACAAGGTGACTAACAGGAGATGAAGCAGACCTATTTAAAACACATTTTTCTCTCCTATTTCTCTCTTATTTTATGCATTTTACTTGCAATTCTGCTAACACAATGTATACATTATTTTTGATATGTTTTCATACTCAACATTCAGAGACCCTTTACCTTAATGGATTGTGCGGGGACAGTATTGTTATTGAATGTCGTTTTTAGAGTGTTAACTATACATTTTACCTGGCCAGCTCAGCTCTTGCACAGTGCATAGTTAAAGGGGCTGTATTCCAAAAAAATTGGTCATTATGGACCTTGGCCCTCCCTTAAATCTTTATAGTTTACTAAATTACATAACATAATATTAACTTTCTAGACTTATAATCGTTCCTCCACCCTTGGGTCCCCCTATTATATTATTATATCAATACCCCCTTATCCTTACCCATTCCCGTCAATACTTTTCTGATTCACCTTCCTTTTTATCTTCCTTTCCCAGGGTAATATATGTCTTTTTTTTTTCTCTCCCTTTTTATTATTTTTATTTTACTAGTTTTTGTTTTTTACCCTAAGTATTGTATGTTCTCTCTGGTCTACTTTCCTATCATATTTCCCAAAACCTTGTCTGTCCTGGTTGATTTAACAAATTGATGAGTAGCAGACAACGAGATTATGTTATTTTTATTTTTTCTTAATTAATTCTAAAAATATTGATTGAAGAACTATTTCTACTGTCCTATTAATGTTTTTTATACGTGTTTTTGTATTTATTTTACCATTTGTTGATGGTGTACTATTGTTGTCTTGAACTTATGTACTGTCCTTTTAATATTTTCTGTATGTGTTCTTGTATTGTCATGTAATGGTATCATTTGTATATTGTATACTATTGAAATATTGGACATAGTTTTTAATGTGAGTATAGAGAATACAAAATGACCTATACATTTAAAACACATTTTCACCTAATTTAGGCCTTTACTTGCAGTTTTGCCAAATCAATGTATAGATCATTTTCAATCATTATTTTATCCTCTACATGCACAGTAAAAACCATGTTTAGGTGATACCGTCCCTTTAAGGGCTCCATAGGAGTATCATTCAAAAGACTTTCAAGTTAGACAGAAGCTTGTTTTTTCTCTAATTAAAAGTTTATCTGGAGTGTTTTGTCCCTCTTAAAGGAATGGGGGAAAGTTGTCTTTATGATGTTGTATTGATTGGAAGTTTTCATGATCTCATCATGATATCATTTGTTTGGTATTATAAGATGTCATGCTGTTGATTGGAATGTTTGATGTCATGCCGTTGACTGGAATGTTTATGATGTCATGCTGTTGATTGGAATGTTTGATGTCATGCCGTTGACTGGAATGTTTATGATGTCATGATATTATTTGGAATTCTTATTATACCATGCTATTGTTTTGGAGTTTTATAGTGTTGAACTGGTAGGGTTGAGCTGCACATATTATGTACATTTGTTAATATTATTTTACACTTTAGTATTACTGCTATGTAAGTTTGTGGTTGTATTCTGTTTTTTTTTCTTTTCATTATTTTTTTGGGGGGGATCCAGATGTTTATTCCTTGCATGATGTTTCTATTCCTTCTGGGCTCCTCTATAAAACAATGCTATCATCATACATTTCAAATCTGTATGCAGTTCTCTTCACTAAACCAAAAAAGCTCCATCAAAAGGCTATATCTAAGAATTAATGAATTGTGACTAATTAGAAACATTTTGGCTAGGCAGAAACTCCCTCCTCATCTATGCATTAGCAGTGGCTCCCCCTAGTGACAGTTCTGGTACCATGCACATTGAATACTGTTTGCATGGACATCTAATTATTGTGAAGTGCTTTTCCACACAGACCCGACTAGCCCTGGTCTTATCCCAGCCTCTGGCACGGCTTTGGACCCCCTTAAAAGCACATGTTTCAATGATCACTGTTTGATTGAATTAGCTGTCATTGACTTGTCCAGTTGATAGACAATTTAGCAACTGCCCTGCTCTAATTAAAATAATTTGTATTTAATCAAAGCTAAGCTTACCAAAGGCCCAAGTAATCACCCCCCCCCCCCCCCACCGTTTACCACAGCCGTCCCTCTCAATCATACTTTCTGAACTGCTGCTTCTTTATTGTTGTTAGCCTTAAAGGGACTTTGCCACCTAGCTTACTTTCTGTATAGTGTATCTCCTGTAGTTTTTATATAGAAAATAATTCACAGAGGCTCTAAATTCGGTGACATCCAATAGTGAGGGTTTGGGGAATTAGACAGGACAGCTGCTACAGCAACACAAATTCAACTATTACACTTGGCTTTGCAACTATTACAATTGACCTGTAGTTTTTATGATGTATGGTTTTTATGTTACTTATTTTGAAGTGTTGAGGTAAAATACTAAGGCAGAGAGGTTTCTTTCTCTTTACTTTAATTGATCCAGCACTTTTCTGATTCCATTTACATGCATTTATGTTCATCCATTTTTTGAGGTAGACATAACATTTCCATGTTATGCCCTGCCGAATTTCTAAATCATATTCAGAGAGAAACTCAGTAATTTAGTTCCTATGGGTTACTCCTCCTGGATTAACTAGTTTACACATCAATGCGGAATTTACACCAAGGCATCCTAGGCGGGTGCCTAGGGCTGCAAATTTCAGGGGGGGGGGGGTGGCAGCGCCCCCAACAGTAAGTAAAAAACCCAAGAAAAAAACGCACGAGAAGCCTGATTGCGACGATCCGACTGCCCATGCGTTTTTTCTTAGGAGCGGAGTGATGACAGGTCACGTAACCCGGCACTGACATCAGAAAGGTGCCTGGTCACATGACCTATCTACACTCACCGCAGGGAGCCGAACAGCCAGCATGGTAGGACACCATGCTGCCTGCCACTAGCCACCAGGAATCAGGGGGACCTGGGGTGATGGGGCATGTAATGGGGGTGATGGAGGCATGCAATGGGGTGATGGAGGTGTGTAATGGGGGTGCTGGAGGCATGTAATGGGGGTGATGGAGGCGTATACTGGGAGTGATGGGGCATGTAATGGGGGTGATGGGGCATGTAATGGATTGATGGAGGCATATAATGGGGTGATGGGACATGTAATGAAGGTGATGGGGCATGTAATGGGGGTGATGGAGGCATGCAATGGGGTGATGGAGGGATGTAATGGGGGTGATGATGGAGTCGTGTAATTTGGGTATTGGATGCATGTAATGGGGGTGATGGAGGCATGTGATGAGGTCATGTAATGGGATGATGTGGGTTATGGGGCATGTTGTGCATGTGTAGTGTGGGTAGGGGGGTGCCCACATTTTGTTTGCCTAGAGCAGCACAAAACCAAGATTCACCACTGTTACACATGGACATGCATGCATTCTACATTTTGCAAGGGGCATGTAAAACTGGGGCACAGCCCGCAACCTGAGTGGTACATCTGGTACAATTATACCCACTGCAGCTATATGCTCTGTATAGGCTCCTGTGCAGTATATGTTGTGGTAACATTCTGTCCACTGGTCATTTGACCAAGCTCATGTAAACCTTTCTTACGGGGGATAAGCTTTACCCTTTGACATGGTAATTATGTAAATCAATACCTTTACAAGTTAGGACCACCACTCCCCTTATCTTTCACTTCTCTCTCTTCTTTCCTGGCTGTGCATGTGAGCAGACACGGGTTAGGTTTTATCCTGGTGAAGTGTGGGTGAGATCTGATGATTATTACTTATATGGTTTAGTTGTTATTGTTGTTTAGCTGTTATTGTTGTTGTTCTAGTTATTTAGATTGTGTGTTATTATTTGTATGTTGCCGTTGTTTTGTCTCTGAATAAATGTTTGTTAAAGTAGACGGACCAGAGTTTTTATGTGTATGTGTACATAATGCATACAGTTTGGTGATACACCACATATGTAGACACACACACTTTGCAAGTTATTATTTGGCTTACTTTGTTTCCCAAAAGCACCTAAAAAAAGTTTTCTCTCCCGTGCTCAGTAAAAGCTGCTAACTAGTGTTGAGCGAACCCGGACCGCACTATTCGGGTTCGTCCCGGACATTACAGTGTCCGTGCCCCGAACCTGGACATTTCACTGTATGTTCAGGTTGGAGTTCAAGGTTCGGCTATAAACTGAAAATCTTTAAACCGAAAGTCATTCAATTGACCTATTCAAATGAATGGGGACTCTATTTCGGTTTATAGAATAGCCAATAGCATTACATGTATTCTATAAACCGAAAGCCTATAAACAGAACGACATTCGGTTTATAGACTTTCTTTTTATAGAATAGCAATAGCATTACATGTATTCTATAAAACGAAAGTCTATAAACCGAATGTCTTTTGGTTTATAGACTTTCGGTTTATGGAATACATGTAATGCTATTGCTATTCCATAAACCGAAATAGAGTCCCCATTCATAAGAATAGGTCAATTGACCTATTCTTATGAATGGGGACTCTATTTCGGTTTATAGAATAGCAATAGCATTACATGTATTACATCTGAGAGTCAAATAGAACTGTCAAATACTGTGCTTACAGCGCACTTTGAAAAATTCTAATTGTTTTGGGTGCTAAATAGTTCATTTGCATACCGTGCCACAGGTGATGTCATAAGCAGGAGACTCCGCAGACCCATTTAAAACATCTGTCTCTCCTAATTTGGGCATTTTCTTGCAATTTGTCTAATTCAATGTATAAATCATTTTCAATAGTTTTGTATGCTCTGCATGCACATTAAAATGTGTGTATATATATATATATATGTGTGTATGTGTATGTATGTATGTATGTTTGTATATATGTGTGTGTGTATATATATATATGTATGTGTGTATATATGTATGTGTGTGTGTATATGTATATATGTATGTGTGTGTATATATATATATATATATATATATATATATATATATATATAAATAGATATATACATTTCCTTCTCAAAACCAATATTGCAATTACTTTATTGGTATAAGTATTAGACTGTTGCTCTGTGCCCAGTCAGCAGGATGAATATGGATGGGTCTATGTGTTTGCGAAAATCCTGACTAAAAGCATCCATGACACTAATCTATGGTCGCTCTAACAAATGTCTCACTTTGTCCTATTGATTGATCATGTAGTCAGATTCTTAGAAGATTTGCTTCACAAGCAGTATTAATGCTGCAAGGGGAACTCTATACAGGCTGAACTGGAGAAAGAATTAGACTCAAGACCAACCAGCCAAAATCCCATCCGGTCTATTTCTGCTGTACTAAAACAATTAGCAAGCTTCTTCAATATTCAAGTGAAGTTTGTGCAGTCAGACATCTCTGAAAGGGAGTCCATCACCTAAATATTGTTTGTAGATTTGGCAAATGAAATGTGATCTATAAGTTGTCATAGAGGGATTGCATGCAAATGCATAACATAACAGAAAAATGGGGCCATCTTTAATGCTCAGACTACCACAAGAGTATGTATTTGAAGGTAACTGACTGGTTATCTGATTGGAATGTATATTTATACATGTATATTTATACATTACATTCCCTAGTTGTTACCCAGCTCTAGGCCAAGGGTAGTCACCCAGTGGCCTTGAAATTACTGATGAACTACATTTCCTATAATACCCTAGGAGGCTGGCAGAGACATATGGGAGATGTAGTCCTGCAACATCTGGTGGGCCATAGGGGGCTCTAGATAATCGTAGTATCAATTATTTTACAGTTTAGCTTTAGTGCTATTCCATATACTTTTACGTGTGAATTTTTCATTGCTAAACATATTTATTTTATGTATGACATGCGTCAATATTTTTTAAGGGATTTCAGGAGCAATTTTTGGCACACAAGACTCAATTTCTGCATTGGTATTATACACAAAGTGTTTTTTTCCCCTTGAATTTTGACCTTGCATGACTTTTCTAAATGTCCCTTACTGTGTTTTAACTGTATCTGTGCTGGTCTTCTCCTCTTTATGACATCACCTTACATTCAACAAAAAAGAGTGCACAGCGCTTAAATATAAAAAAGAAACAATGTGAAAATATGTGAAAGATGAAAGGGAAGTGGTAATAAGTATATAGTCAAAATGAATGAAAAACTAACCCTTATTTACTCCACACACAGAAAAACCTCACATTAGAACAAATATGGAGGAAAGGATATCTCTCAATTTGGTGAGGGGGGCAAACCACTAACAAATGTGGAAAAAGGTATAGCAGCTAGTCTTAAACTGCAATGGACTGGACCACTGCAAAAAAGAAGCACAGGATTAATAAAAAGAGAGACAGCGCTAAAATATACCCCAAAAAGAACAAGACATAATTTATAAAAATAGAAAAGCTTTATTGTCACAAGATGAAAACATACATGTATATAAGGTAAAAAGACTACAACTAAGTCTAATACCACAGTAATATAATAAGAAAACAAATGGGATAAAATATACACAACAAGAAATATAAATATGCAGTAAAGTAGAATAAAATATAATATATAAAATATATATAGTACAACCTTACCCACTGCTAGTATAGTGTTGTTCACCTAACCAGGTACAGAACATATGTATAAGATATACACTATAAGCACAGACACAAAAACAGGACACCCCTCATAGAAAAACATAGAAACATAGAATGTGTCGGCAGATAAGAACCATTCGGTCCATCTAGTCTGCCCAGGACGCGTTTCGTAAAAAACGTCTTCAGCTGGTGGGTGAGTGTGCATCACCTTACATTCGCATCCGTCTCTCCCACTAAGCACAGGGCGGATCTACAGTAGCCCCACCCCTGACCAGACCATAACATTTTACATTTATATTAGGATTTATTTACATAGCGCCAACAATGTATGCTCTGCACCAAGTGCTGCATAAATGGGCATTACAGACCACGCTAGCAATCAAAAACAGACCAATGCATGAGGTAGCCATCCCCATTTGCAAGCTTACCATGAGACTAAAAGCCTATGATGCTTGGTGAATACCATAAAAGCTTCAAAAACAGAACATTATTGTGGAAGGAGATGAACATTTTTCTGTAAAAGTACTATAGATCATTATTTTTTTTTATTTTTTTTGCAACTAGAGAACATTTTCCGTCAAGTAACAAGAGTCCAAAGTTGTATAAATAGTTTGCTAATGGGAAGCTACACATCAGTCCAAATATGGCTATTTTTACTTTGTACAATAAAAGCACAGCTGATTGAGCTTTCAGAACTAGACCTCGAACAGCTTAATCATTAGCATGATTCCACTGTTAAACTGAAGCCAATAAAAACAAACTTTAAATTAGTGCAAAATTATAAACATATCTATATGGTGTAGTTTTAACTACTTGTGAGTATAGTGCACAGGCAATTTTTTTAAGTAAATAAAAATATAGTTGTTCTATGCTCTATGACTAGTGACTGCGTGATTGGTCCATTTTAACGGAATACTCAGTGGAAAATGACAAATCTTTTTTTTCATGTGCATTAAAATTAAATAATTATTCAATATGTTTAATTTACTCACACATATCAGGCTTTCAAATGGATCTGGGAGGGGTGGGGGGAAGAAACAGTTTCTAAAAACTGAAAAGCAAAATATCCCAAGTGAGAGTCTGTATAGAGCACACATCTGCATGCTGTACCAGGCTGCATAGCAGGACCATCCTGTTGTTTATTGGATCCATATAACACTTACTGCATTCTAAATTCTGCAGGAGAGTATGTAAGATAAAGGGCTCCAGGTAGTTAAAGGAACTGTACCACCTGAACATAGAAACATAGAATGTGTCGGCAGATAAGAACCATTTGGTACATATAGTCTGCCCAATTCTCTAAATACTTTTATTAGTCCCCAGTTCCCGGTCTTATAGCTAGGATAGCCTTGTGTCTATCCCACGCATGCTTAAACTCCTTCACTGTATTAACCTCTACCACTTCAGCTGGAAGGCTATTCCATACATCCACTACCCTCTCAGTAAAGTAATACTTCCTGATATTACTTTTAAACTATGTCCTCTATTTGTGGTAGTTTTTCTTCTTTTAAATATACTCTCTTCCTTTACTGTGTTGATTACATTTATGTATTTAAATGTTTCTATCATATCCCCCCTGTTACGTCTTTCCTCCAAGCTATACATGTTAAGATGCTTTAACCTTTCCTGGTAAGTTTTATCCTTCAACCCATGAACCAGTTTAGTAGCCCTTCTCTGAACTCTCTCCAAAGTATCAATATCCTTCTGGAGATACGGTCTCCAGTACTGCGTACAATACTCCAAGTGAGGTCTCACCAGTGCTCTGTACAATGGCATGAGCACTACCCTCTTCCTACTTCTAATACCTCTCCCTATACAACCAAGCATTCTGCTAATACCTCTCCCTATACAACCAATCATTCTGCTAGCATTTCCTGCTGCTCTATTGCTTTGCCTACGTACCTTTAAGTCCTCTGAAATTATTACTCCTAAATCCCTTTCCTCAGATGTTGAGGTTAGGACTGTACCAAATAGTCTATATTCTGCTTTTATGTTTTTACGCCCAAGGTGCATAATCTTGCACTTGTCCACATTAAATGTCAGTTGCCACTGCTCTGACCATTTTTCTAATTTAGCTAAATCATTTGCCATTTGGCTTATCCCTCCATGAATATCAACCCTGCTGCAAATCTTTGTATCATCAGCAAAAAGACATACTTTGCCAACAAGACCTTCTGCAATATCGCTAATAAAAAATATTAAAGAGAATGGGTCCAAGTACAGATCCCTGAGGTACTCCACTAGTAACAAGACCGTGCATCGAATATACCCCATTGACTACAACCCTCTATTGTCTGTCACTCAGCCATCGTCTAATCCATGCCACAATATTGGAATACAAACTCAAAGATTTCAGTTTATTGATAAGCCTTCTATGTGTGACAGTGTCAAAATCCTTACTGAAATCTAGGTAAGCAATGTCTACTGCACCACCCTGATCTATTATTTTAGTCACCCAATCAAAAAAAATCAATAAGATTAGTTTGGCATGATCTCCCTGAAGTAAACCCATGCTGTCTCTGATCTTGAAATCCAAGCGACTTTAGATGTTCAACAATCCTATTCTTTAACAAGGTTTGGGATTGTTGAACATCGCTTGGATTTCATTTATACATTGTATTAGCAAATCTGATTTAGGGTTATGATAAAATGATGATCTGATGTAGGGTTATGATAAAATGATGATCTGATTTAGAGTTATGATAAAATGATGATCTGATGTAGGGTTATGATAAAATGATGATCTGATTTAGGGTTATGATAAAATGATGATCTGATTTAGAGTTATGATAAAATGATGATCTGATGTAGGGTTATGATAAAATGATGATCTGATGTAGGGTTATGATAAAATGATGATCTGATTTAGGGTTATGATAAAATGATGATCTGATGTAGGGTTATGATAAAAAATGATCTGATTTAGGGTTATGATAAAATGATGATCTGATTTAGGGTTATGATAAAATGATGATCTGATTTAGAGTTATGTTAAAATGATGATCTGATGTAGGGTTATGATAAAATGATGATCTGATTTAGGGTTATGATAAAATGATGATCTGATTTAGGGTTATGTTAAAATGATGATCTGATTTTCTAGCTGTTCATCTTTTACTGCTAATACTTGGTATAGATCCACGGAATTTACGGCTACAATTTGAAATTCCTGTCTCATTTCCCTGTAGTCCTCTCTTTTATTGAGTAGACCTGTTAATTTGTATCAACACCACCTGCAATAAAAGTTATAACAAAAAGGCTTAGTCACATCCGGCAAAAACCTGGTGAGCTTGCAAAGCCGGCGAAATGCCCCAGCTTTGTCTCTATAGAATATATTGCTAAATTATTCAGATGAAATGTTCATCCTACCTTAACTCACCTTTTAGTAAATAGCCCCATGAGTGAGTGGGATGTAGAGAGACAACATGAATGAGAGAGTGAAATAAAACGAATCACTATATTTAGTATATATAATTATAAAGTACTTTATCAGACAGACTAAATAATTATTTCATTTAAGTATTTCTAATATAATTACACAGCACAATAAAACCAAACAATTAATTTAAATGCAACACATTAAGTTGTAATATATGTGCCTTGCTTCTATGTCTCTGTTTTATATGTTTTGTGTTCTATGTTGCATTTCAGTCATGACAGATTGCATTGTGTAGACTGCAAACATAACATTTAACACTAAATTGTTACCAGTCCTTGGGGACTTGCTACACATCTTTTTGCTTTATCTTTGGTGGCCTGAATATGAACCCAATGTTTCATTCATGCTCCATTCAACTGATGCAGCAGATATGTTAAAATCTCTTATGGATATACTGAAAAAAGAAATGCATAGTATAACTGGTAGAAAATAATGGCTCATTTAACTTCTCGCATAAAAGTTACTGCTTTAATTATTTCCCCCAGTGAAGTAGTTGATCACAAAATGCTTTGGGGAGTAATTATTCAAGAGATGAGGTGAAGCCTGCCCAAATGAATGGGAGCAAGACGAAACTCGCTCCCATTCATTTCAATGGGTGGAAGGAAAAAAAAATGTCAGGCTTAGTCCAACCGTGGAGTTAAAAAAATAAACCAGGTTCCAGGGGCTCCCCAGATTGCCTCCTGGACCCTTAACAAATAAGGTGGTGCAAGTAGCCATGCCCCATACAATTCAAATTATAAATATGGGGGGCTGAGGCAAGTGGCCCTGACCCGCTCACTTTCCAGGGTTCACTAATAAATCCCCTCATAGTTATTGTCATGGACCATAGCAAGACGCCCTGGCCCTGGAGCTACTAGGTGCCACAGAGTGTCAGGCACCCAAAGTGGCTTGCCCAGACTCTCACTATTATAGAAGGACAGGTAGGCAGCCTGGGGATTACGAACAACCAAAAGTAGCTCCCTCTCTGATTGGTTGCCACAAACTCAGCTCATTGAGTAGGCATGTCCCTGATTGGGACGCAGGCACCTCTCTGATGGGCCAAAAGTTTAAAGAGCCAAGATAAAGTTTTTAAAGGTCTGAAACCACTCACACCTAGGGGTTCTTTGGTTGCTCTTCTCCTGCTTGCTTCTGACTGGTGCCTGACAGTTTAGGTACCAAATTTGATTGTGTTAACCAGCTAATGCATTTAAGTTCCTTTGTTCAGTTATATATTATCTGATCCCAGTCTGTATAAATATAATGTCTGCTCTGCATTAAATTGTACTTCAACTGCTGTTCAAGAGAGCTGAGTCCTGTGTTCTTATTCTGAACATATAGCAGTAGTTTCAGAGGCGTTTTGCTGTTTCAGCTGTTAGGTCTGTTAGGGTCTGGTCCCTTAGCATCCCCCCCAAAAATAATTTAAGTGACCGTGGGCTGCTAAAATGCCCCTGGCTCCCCTCCGGTAATTGTGAGTCTGGAGGCTGCCAAAATGGCACTCAGGGGCTGCCTCGAGGTCCATCCATTAATGTACAGGACACACATTAAAGGTTGGAATTTCAAATTACAATCTGAGGCCTCACTAGTTTGATGGTGCCCTGATCTCAGCCTAATCATTGGCCAATTCTGAAACCAAAATCGGCCAATCAGATGCCTCCTTACGGCATTTGAAATCCCAGCCCTAACAGGCTAAAATTACAGTACTTTTTTTTCAATCGTATTTTCTTTTAATTTATTTTTTAAAATGTATGGTTAGCCTCTCCAGGGCTGTATGGAGCTATTTGTGTTCTCTACAGCACTGAAAAGGTGCATTAGGTCGATTTCCGTGTGTTTCTAAGGCTAACACAGTACTACTCCTGTAATTATTTTACTTAATCTGTTAACTGTGTTAGCGGTGGCCATTCAATCACAAATGCCCTTTAATTTACCACTTAACACACTATATGAGTTACCAGCCGGCTTTGAATCAAGGCCAAGATTACAATGTTCTATTCGGCCATTCTTTTTTTTTTTACTTCTTTTTGCTTGTATGTTTTTTATTTAATATGTTTATACATTAAATACTGAAATGTTGAAGGGACACACAACATTTTTTTTAACCCTTGCTTCTCCACTGAAAGCACAAGTGAACAAAAGCTTAATATGAAATGGGTTTCAAGATGGCTCTCTTTATTTGGCGTTACAGTCTGACGTTTATTTCCTAGTCACTATTAAGCACTATTTGTGCATGCTGCACTTTTATAAATCTCCCTCATAATATTTCATGTCATCTACACAATATCTTTCTGATGCAGCGGGGAAAGTGGTTTGTTCATTAAAATGTAATGTCTGGGCCACAGATCTTAATATGACTACTTCTTCATGGACTACCATGTTGTGATGAGGTCATCCTCTTTCCAATATGCTGCCTTCAGTATGTGCCAGAAGCTCAATTAGCAGCAAGCGTTGGGGATATGAAACATAACACGAGGGATTACTTTGTGAAAGACTCGTAGAGAGAATCGGCAAGATCCGCAAAAATGTAAAATTAGCATATATTGACTTTCATAAAATGTCCATGAGATGATATGACAGGTCTTTAATCCTCTACTACCAACAAGACAGACAACGCACTGGGAGTTAATGATTTATAGAACAGGCAGTCTAAGAAAACCTGCGGTATGAAACATGCTATGCTCAGCCAGTCATTTACTGACCCTCTAGACTACCCTCTAGATTGTTGGTGTCTGACTGGTGGCCCAATGGACTTCATGTAACCGTCAAAGGTTTTTTTTTGTTGTTGTTTTTTTTGTGAAACTTTTTTTTGTCCTCTGTGTCCTTTGCAAAGTAAGAATTTTGCACTACCAATCAATATCATTTTCACCCACATCTGTATCGACTCCATTTCTGACAGCATTCTCAACTGAATCAGATAAACCTTTTTGATAATAACCGGAAGGTAACATTCCTGTGCCACACAAACAAAATGTATTGCATCGTCCCTCTGTAAATTTTTTCATAGCTGATTTATCTTTCTCACAGAAGCCCCTTCAGATAGGTTAATGACCAGTCGAAATAGAAAGTGCTGAAATATTATTATGAAGTCACAGAAAGCCATTAATTAATTCCAAATACATCACCTTACATGCTCTTCCTGTTTTTAATTAACATCAATGTCATAAAAAGAAAATAAATGGATCTTTAATTCATGCTGTAGAATATTAAAACAAAGAAAATCATATGGAGAAAAAAAAGAGAAAGTGATAATTAATATATGTTATAGCATTGCAATCCAAACGACATTACATTTATTCATGTAGCATAAAATATGAACCGGTAGAAAATATATTATCTATTGTATATTGATATACGGCTTCTCACTTCCTCTTGAATATGCTATAGAAATTGTTTGTTGTTCCAGATTCTCATAAGAGATAAAAACAAAAGAGAGCTGCCATAGTGTAGTTAGCAAAAAATGTAAAACATGTATTAAATCCAAAGGAAAAATAAATTGCACTTACACAAAATGCATAAAGGTTTATTCCCTTACCACCCGTTGGATCAGAATGTTCAAAAACCATCATGTTCCTGCAAAACTCCATGAATGACGTCTCTATCTCGGGTTAAGCAATCAGGGCTGCATTTCAGTGTTCAGGTGGCCTGTGCAGGGCTCCCCTGTGGTGCTCTGCCCCCTCTTGCCAGTCACAAGCGATGGTAAGGTAAAGTTATCAAATAATAAAATTGTTTTTGAAAAAACATATTCTATATTTTTATTTCCTTCCTCTGTCCCTTCACTTTCTTTCTTCTGCCCTCCTTTCATTATTTCCCCCACATCTCTTTCCATTGTGGCCACATCACCTGATTGCACCCATACAACTGGCCACAGCACCAAGATTGTACACATAGGACTTACTGCAGTATCCATTCCACTAACAGGGCTTGCCACAGCATCCAGATTGCACCCAGGTCATACCTCAGCACCTAGATTCCATTCAGGACTTACCCCAGAACCCATATTGCACTCAAGGACTTACCTCAGCAAGCAGATTGCAGCCAGAACTCACCCCAGCACCCAGATTGCATGCAGACAAAACCCCAGCACTAAGATTGCACCCAGGGACTCACCTAGGTGTTACAGTTTTTTTAATGTCACCACACCAGGCACACGTTTGCACTCAATGATTTACCCCAGATTGCACTCAGGACTAGCCTCAGGACCCACATTGCACCCAAGACTTGCCTCAGAACCCAGGACTTACCCCAACACCCAGTTTGTACCCAGGACATACTCTAGCACTAAGATTGCACTCCAGGTACCAAGTCCAATAAGAATGAAAAACAAAGTCATGTGTGCCCATTCCAAAAAAGTTTCTTATTGTTTTGTAGGAGGAGACTTTAGAAAATCCACGGAGAACATCTACATTAAAAAAGAAAAAAAACATGAGCTGGAGACTGCTGGAAGCAAAGAACAATACTTTCTAAGTACATCAAATTAAAACAGAACTTTCTACAGACGTTGGAAATATTATTTCACCTTGAGATCCAGTGTATGCAAGTTTTATTATGAATACACTCCTTTCCGGAACTAACCATATTTTAATGTTTCTAAAAAGATCCTTTTCATCAATATAGAAAGAAACGCGACACTGCCAAAAGAAAAGATTTCCCTTCTGAGCCATCATTGTATAGAATGTATGATAATTACTACTGGCAATATTACAATTGCATTTGTCAAAAACTTGCATTAAAGTGATTGTTAAAAATATTTTATCCCAAGGGAATACAATCGATAATATCCTTAAAACATGATGGTTTCCAGAAACCATTTTTTGTTGTTGTTGGTACGTAAGTGTGTACACTGATTTTAAATAAACTCTATGTTACATCGTTACATAGTAGATTAGGTTGAAAAATACTTGAATATAAATGTCACCTCTAATATAGCCGAGTTGGAAAAATTCTCCAATGCAGCTGAATGGGAGATCTTTTTTCTAACCAGGCTACTTAAGTTTAAAATTCCCATCTCAATTCCCTGCAATACTATGTTTATTTAGAAGACCCTCTAATTAATGTCATTCTTAAAATAGAACAAAATCCAGATACGAAATTATGATCTCTACATTTTATTAACTGAAGTTTGTTATTAAATTTCAAACTCTTTGAACTATATGTACGGAATCTAGATACTATGTTAGACGAGCAGAGACAGACTGATACATGAGATGGAGAGCCCTGCTCGCAAGCTTACTAATTAAACTAATTAAGATTTATCACAGGCTCCCCCTATTATTACATTGAGTACAACAATGAATGTACCCATAGCATAAAAACATGTGTAGCCCCCTCAGGAACACACAGGTGGACTCCCCACTTTTCACAAACAGACTACTTATCAGTAGCATTCTTTCCTTGCTCTGTTATAAGAACTCTCCTGGGATAGTCCTAGATGGTTCTAACCTCTTTCTATATTATAACCCATTCAGGCTAGCATGGGTTCATTGTTCAGTAAGCGTTCCATGAGTGCAAGAGCAGGTCTGCCTGCTACCTGCACACTTGGATGGCTAGAGGACCACTGCCTTGCTGCCTGGGGTTAAATGTATAACATGTAGGTAGAGAAAAAGGCAAAAAGAAAAACGTCACTCTCGGGATCCGTAGAAAACAATGTAGTTTAATCGTGCAAAAAAGGGTGATTGTATAAACAGCAATAAGTGGGGGAAAAAATCAGTCATGTTTAAACAGAATGACGCGTTTCGCGCTTAAAGCGCTTAATCATATGCTACATTCACAGGATAATGTGATTATTTAAATACTGAAAGGTGTGATGTCACAAATAGAAGGTAAGGCCAATCTGCCCAGAGTAGCGCTCCTATTGGTGGGTGTTAATTCAGAACATCTGATGGGCGTGGCTCTGGGAAGAAAAGAGGCAATAGTGGAGTAATTACATTATTATAATGTGACAAACGTATACCATGTATTAAAAAAATCAGCTAAAGTGGATATATTTCACATATCTATATTGGTAAAATAGTGACGATATGGGAATTAAAAACAATTCAGAGAAGTTAATACAATAAAATTGGGGAATCGCTAAGGTAGATGACAAGGACTAGAGTTATCTATAGAAAAGACTGGCATACTGAGTATATGTTAATGGACTTTTCTTGAATGTTTTTTTAATTTTATCTTCAAAAAAAGAGAACTGTTGACAGTTGTGCTGATGACTGTGATCTGCAGAGTAGATATCCGTGAAGGCAAGCTAATGCACTAATAAAAATGTCTTTTATCACATTAATCATGTAACGCTGCAGATTTATATCTCATTTCTAGAGCAGATTTCCTAGAGTTGAACATAAATAATGCGGGAATCACAAATACAGTACATTTAGGATTAGTTTAATCTTAATTAAGCAGTCAGAGGAGTACTCATTAGAAACAACTCCATTTTTCTAATACTGCTTTTGATTCCTCTACACATTGGAACATAATATTTCTATTTAAAGTGTACATATTGCTCAAGAAATCGCAGGAATGTTTTGTATTTTGAGGTGCCAGGGCTGGCCCAAGACTGAAATGCTGCCCATCCCCTCCTCACACATAAACACAGTCACACACACAACCATGCGTACATACACAAAGTATCACACAGTCACGCATATACACACGGTCCCATACATACATACATATAAATAGTTACACAGAGACACAATGACACATACATTCTGTGTCACACACAGTCACACAAATATGCACACAGTCATACTTACACACACACACACACACACACAGTCATACATAGTCACATCTATATGCACACATTTATCTACAAACATACACAAAGTCATATACACACACACACACACACACAATATAGCAGTTTAAGGAAGAAAACCCTTTCATTATGTGCTCTCCATACTAGGTAAAAAAAACTAATTTTCAAAATGGACCAAAAAAGGCAGTAAGAGCAGCAATTTGCCATACATTTGAAATGCTGTCATGGTCCAAAGGACCTACCTGAACCCACTGACTGGTTGGTTCTGCTGTAAACCCATACAGCTCACAAAAAATCTGACCAGAGATCAAGTCCTCCAATAATAATAATGGTCCCTGGATACATTTGGCTCTCAGAGACCAGAAACAAATGACCACATAGTTCTAGAAATTGCTGTATCTGGATACATGCTGGGATGAGGTTCATAATCAATATATATTTGAAATCAGCATGGTCCAGGCTTTTGAGGGACACCAAACAGTAATAGGAGGTGGCGGATGGCATGGGAGATATGAAAATATGGCATTTGGACTAGGTGCATACATGTCATGTGTGATCTTAAACTGACCGGCTGGAACGGGGTATTAAGATGAGTCTGGTGTCATAATTATGCCAAGCGCAGGGAACCTTCTATTACATATTTTTTGGTCAAAGGCACAAGTTGGGCAGTTATGACCCCGCCTTCAGGATGTCATAATCCACTGAGCCTCTTATGCCCAGCCTCTTTTCAGGTGACATAGTTGGGGTGTCTTAGTTAGAGAGATAGGGGGATAAAGTGGTGTGCAAGGGGTAATGAAAGAGGGTCATTTTTACCCTCAAAAGTCACAAAAACCCTAGACTCCAGGAATCACCTATGGTATGATAATTTCTGTCTTGACCTTTTTATTTTAAACTGTTTATGTACTTGCATTTATGTCTATGTCTCTTTTTATATACATTTTTGTGTAACAGTTCTGTGACTTATTTTACTCAGATTAAATATTTTTAATCAGTTCTGTCTCTTGTTCTCTAATCGGATTCAGCCTAGAGTTAGCCTTTCTATGTCACATTCCTAAAGGGTTTATTTGCTAGGTATTTGGTCAGTAAGAGTTTGTGTGTGGTTGCATTGTGCCCTGCGGGGAAAGTGACGAACGCAGCGGAAGTCTGGTTGACGCTTAGCCCCTTTCAAACCCATACTCCCCCGTCACGGCACGGCTGATAGCCCTGTCCCTGACAATCCTTCATAGCTGGGGGAAGAACTTCGGCAGTTTGATAATTCAGCTACTTTACAAAAATAACGAATAATAGGGGTGCTTCGTTTTGCAGTTTACTTTATACTAGTCTAGTATTTGTTTCATATCTTAATACATTCCTAACACTCTCTGATTAAATGTTTAAATCTAGTTATAGTTTGATGCTCCAACTCTTTTCTTTGTTTAGGAAACACACAAAGTACTAAACATTATAATCTCCATTTGTTAACAAGGTCAAAATGTATATTTAACCAAATCCTTGATAAGACCTCATAATGCTTTGTTTCATCAACTGTTGGTGGTATGTATAAATAACTGTTAGTCCAGTCTTTATGATAACATTTTTTTATTTATTTACATGGAACATATTTTGACTTTTTAATATATCCAGAATTTCAAAAACTTAAAAAAAAAAAAAGAAAAATTAAATGTTGGATTGTAAACAAAAAGAAGAGGCATAAAAGTGGTTAGTTATAAAATCTCACGCAAAGTGTCAGGATGTATTAAAAAGACACAAGAGCAGAAGAAACTCACCAGGTTTGTTGTACACAATGCATAATTAAGTCAGGGAGATGGAATGTTTGTCTCAACTCAACTCACCTTTTAGTGAACTGACCCAAAAGTGTGTTAGTTGTGTGTGGCTACAGAGGTTACATTAACTAGTGAATCAGTATTCTGTGGTCCATCTGTTTAAAACAGGGGTGTCCAAGTTTTGGAGTGGCCTGCATATTCAGAAATACATGGGTTGTAAAAAAAGGTTTTTTTTTTCTTAAAGAGACACTCCCACCAAAAAATGAAAAGGATTTTATTTTTTTTACTTTGTATTGTTGATTTTAGAAATGTCTTTTGTTTTTCTTATGTGACTCTATTTAATAAAATATGTAACTAAACAAGTGTGACTGGCCGCTGCCATCTCACTTTGGGGCTGGGGACACAGAATGCAGTCTATAAGTCAGAATTCTGATCATAGACTTGCATTGAATGGGAGGGTAATGTAACTATTACATCACAAGGGGGCGGATTTATGATCCTGTTTGATCAGGTCAATCTCCTCTCTTTGTGTTGGAAGGCAGGTAAAAAAAAGGTTGTACACAGCCACCTAGTCCTGCCCACTAGTGATACACAGGAGCCAGTAAGAGAGCAAGGGGTGTATATTATGACATCATCATGCAGGCTTTGGAAACAGTTGCAAAGTGAGACTCGCTGGAAGATTTTGGACGATGTTGCATCATGGGAAATATTCACAAAATGGAGCCAGGAGATAAACACCTAATTTTATTTAACCTTTCATATGCAATTAATTCAGTCATATAAAAAAAAGCAGTGGCATATGATTTATATATGTGTTTGTTTTAAATGACTAGGTTATCTAGTTACATCTTTTGTAAGTGGTAGTGTCCCTTTAAGTTGCAGTAATAGTGAAGAAAAGCTTGTTGAATAATAGTTGGATATTTAGCAGTAATTTAAAAGCAGTGCAAAAAGAGTTTATAGCGCCATTAAGAATCTGTTACTAGAATAGCAGGAATATTGGCAGCTAAACCAGTTGGCCCGCACCCTGCTATCAGATGTGACGCACTCTGGACGTCCCTAGTCTAAAATATAAAAACGATCCATTGACTAGTTTCAATCCCTACAGAACATTTTATTTTTATTTTTTTTATTCTACAACAAATTTAGTTTTACTTAAGAAAAGCAAATCACTCCAGACAATCTAAAATGATTACAACAGCATATGTGCATTTATTATCTACATTCCCTCATCTGAAAAATCTGTTTGTATGTGTTTCAGATACATTATTATCATCTACTGAAATATACTGAAAGAGGGAAATTGATGTGCTGGCTTTACCATGAGCAGTACTGAATGGAATATCTTATGTTCAAGTTTTAGAGACCTCTGCTTGTGTTATAGACTTTTAAATTAATTCCTACGAAAGCCTCATACAATGTAAAACCTACTGTTGTGCAAAAAAATGTCCTGGTTTCTGCACGATTGACATGATATAATACAACACGTGTAGTTGAAAGACACAATTTTTAAACCCTTAACGACGAGTGTTTTCGGAATGTTTCTTCTGTAGGACAGAGGCTGTTTTACACTTTCTTTAGAGACAATTATTTTGAATACAGCAAGTAATTTAATGTAAAAAAAGAATGGTGAAAATGACTTTTACTTAAAAAATATTTTACACATCTACAAAAGCGAATGAAATAGTCTAATATTTGTCCTGAGTTTAGAAATAGCCAGTGTTCACATACTTTTCTGTTGAATTTTGCATGTTATAGGGAAAGTAGCGTATTGCTATTTCCAAACCATTTTCTCCTACACTGACCTTTTGACCTCAGTCCTAATCATCACCCTAACATAACTCTAACCCTAACACTAAACTAACTCTAACCATAACCCTAATGCCAGCTCTAACCATAATTGTAGCTCTAACCCTAGATTTGCAGATATTTAAAGCATTTTTTTTTCTTCTTTTAGGTATAAAGTTGCTGAGCAACAGAACATTTTTCACGTCCGAAGCTCTTGCCTACAAGAGGGCAGAATGTTGGAAACAGACATTGCCCTGAGGCAGGTCGGGCTCCAAATTTGCTGGCAAGTCAGATAAAATTGCAGACAGAGTTGATCCAGGGGAGAGTTCTCTGAATGCACTTATGATTAGGAGTCTTTGGATTTCAAACACGTCAAGTTCCCACTCCACACCAGTTTGTTATTTTGGCTTCCACAATAAATTACAGCCTTTCCATGGAGGTTTGATGTTCCTGCTTTTCTTTTTATGATTACAAGTGGGCAGAACCATAGTACAATGGCATGCTGCCATTCCAATATGGCGCTCACCTTCGCTCTGTGGAGTGATCATGGGTCATTTTAACACCAGACTTTTGCCTGAGAAGTGGATGCAATTACTGATCCCATCCACCACTCATTTTAACGTTTGACGTTCCACTGCCGTGACAAAAAAAACACTCCCCCCACTGCAAAGGACCACCTTAGGACCAGGCCTTCTTAGGACCAGGCCTGACTCTAGTATGCATGCTCTTTAATCATTCTGAGCATGGTGGATGCCCCTCCTCACTGACACCAGCTGCAGGTACTATACTGATTACTTTTTAATTGTGTATTTATGTATATATATTGTGTGTTGTACCATGATACTTCAGACTGCTTTTGACAAAGCACCAGTTGGTGCGAAACGCGTCAAGAGTGTGTCGTATCCGTTTTGTTCCTGTCTCCCTGCTCGATGGTTTTATTATTCTTTTTTTGATTTAATAAAGTTACTTTTTTACAAACCAACTATGGATTGATGCTGTTTACCTTCCGGATGACTTCAGCTGGCACTACCTCTGTTTGTTCCTGTGTTCTGCCTGCGGTGTGAGTAGACCCTTTTTCTGTGCTACAGCACCTGGAAGTTAATTTTACTCACTCCACTGTTATTTGGGGCTTGAGCCGGTCAGAATCTGCTTGGAATTCCCAGGCCTTCTTGGCCTCGGCCAAAAATATACTTCTGCCCCTACCCCTTTTTACTACTAAAATTATAGTTGGAAAAGCAACACATTCTTTACCCAAACAAGAACTAATTCACATAATTTGGCTGTAAAGATTATAGCCAGGGCCGACAGTATTTCCATCAACCTGTCCGAGAACTGTAAACTGGAAATGGTTTCTGAGAACGAATAAAAGTCTAAACACACGGACTTCACTGCACTTTAATGTAAAGTTGTATTGACTGCAAAGTCATTTGACAGTTTACAGCTTAGTTAAGACAGAGGCCCGCCTCATTAACTTTTAGGTTCATTGACGGAGTGTTTAAAATATTGGAAATGCAAAGGCAAAATAGAGTTTTGTGATTACCGTCAATCTTTTTTTTTTTTATTGATCTGGCGATACATTTCAATGATCAGGGAAGTATAAATAATTTTGATGGATGCTGCAGAAGCATAGCTTTGCAGCACCAGAGGTTTGATTATTAATCGGTGCTTCTGACGATTTAGATGTTGGTATAAAGTGTTCAAATCAAGTAGAAAATAAACCCCACTCATCACCTTTAATGATTTTTATAAAGCTGCTCGTGTCCGAGAATAATTGGTGTGACATTGAAAAACTATGTACTTTAATTCCTCAAACCACAACAGATTTCTTGGGATTTTGTGGGGTTTTAACTGTCATTTCTCTAACTCATTCATGATGCATGTATACAGTATGGAACCGTTTTTAGGCCACACTCGATTGTAGATCGATCCCTTAATTTAACAATTTAAACCAGGGGAAAGCCTATAGGTGTAGCCTATAATCTGAAACATTCAGGATGCAGAGTGGGAAGTAAAAATGTTCTCATCTTCTCGGAGATGCTCAAACATAGTGAGAAGATAAAGCAGAGCACTCGGGTAGTATGGTCCGCCCCCTGGGAATGAAAGTGCAGCACTTTTGTTCCTGGTGGACTGCATTAGAACACGGGCCATGCCGTGCCGTAACTCTGAGTGCTCTGCTCAGTCTGTTTGCGCCCTGGCAGTACGAGTTGAGCACTTGGAGAAAAAATGTTCTCCCCACTTTGCCATCCTGAAAAACGTAAACGCTGATTATAGGCCGCACCCCTAACCCCTAGAAATTAAATTAGTGGAAAAAATGGCATCCTTTAATCATGAATATACAGTGCGTCGTGTTCTTAAGGGCTTAAAGGATACGTAAGATTAAGTCCATGTCTGCATGTGCTGCGCTTCCAGATTGCTTCAACACCCTATGACTGGTGTAACCTATGTATAAAAAAGCAAACACTGAAAAGAGAGGCAGACGACCTCCATCAAACCCTGCTTGACAGAGGAGCAATTCCACCCACACACAAAAGTGTTGGGGTTGAATAAAAAGTGGCATTATACTTTAGGCATGGCAATTGTGCCATTTTACTTAACGTCCACAGAGTTAAACGCAGGACCTCCATCAGGCGATACACCCGTCACAAGAAAAAAAAAATTGTAATAAGTGTGGGCAAATGGGGAAGCTGCTCAGGGCCAATTCCTTCCTGGGGGCCATAAGCAGCTGCCCCATGGCTCACACGGAGACATTCACGTTTGGGAGGCAGCCATCAGATCCGGTTAGATCGGGTGGCTGTATTTCTTGCACACAGAAACGCTGAGGTGTGCAGGGGACGAACAGCATCTAGGTAAGTACTGGGGAAGGGGGGAGGAGGGGGGGGGGGTTTATTGGACAAATTATCAGTGGCTATTAATAAGCAAATTATCAGTGGCATATTTATGGACAAATTATCAGTGGCAAATTAATGAGCAAATTATCAGTGGCTATTAATGAGCAAATTATCAGTGGTATATTAATGGACAAATTATCAGTGGCAAATTCATGAGCAAATTATCAGTGTCATATTAATGAGCAAATTATCAGTGGCATATTAAAGGACAAGTTATCAGTGGCATATTAATGAGCAGTATTAATGAGCAGATTATCAGTGGCTATTAATGGTCAAATTATCAGTGGCATAATAGTGGTCAAATTATCAGTGTCTACTAGAGCTGTTGCCCGTGAATGTTCATTTCTCTACCATAAGCCGTCTCCAAAGGCGTTTCAGAGAATTTGGCAGTACATCCAACTGGCCTCACAACCGCAGACCACGAGTAACCATACGACCCCAGGACCTCCAAATCCAGCATCGTCACCTCCAAGATCGTCTGAGACCAGCCACCCAGACAGCTGCTGCAATAGCAGCATATTCTTCTTTTGATTGCATTGAGTATACACGCCTCATCGGCGTTGTGGAGCACCCACCCTCCCAGGCAATTATCAATGAGTGGAGCCAGCTCATACCTTCTGATTGTTTGTTGCAACAGCAGCATAACCAAAGAATTTCTGCACAAACTGTCAGAAACCGTCTCAGGGAAGCTCATCTGCATGCTCGTCGTCCTCATCAGGGTCTCGACCTGTCATAGTAACCATCTTGAGTGGGCAAATGCTCATATTCGATGGCGTCTGGCACTTTGGAGAGGTGTTCTCTTCACAGATGAATCCCGGTTTTCACTGTACAGGGCAGATGGCAGATTGTGCATATGGCTACGTGTGGGTGAGCAGTTTGCCCTGGACAACCCCCCCCCCCCGGACCACCCCAATACAGTAAAACTGCACATTTTAGCGTGGCCTTTTATTGTGGGCAGGATGAGGCACACCTTTGCAATAATAATGCTGTCTAATCAGCATCTTGATATGCCACAACTGTGCAATGGATGGATTATCTCAGCAAAGGAGAAGTGCTCACTAACACAGATTTAGACAGATTTGTGAACAATATTTGAGAGAAAAAGGGCTTTTGTGTACATAGAAAAAGTCTTAGATCTTTGAGTTCAGCTCATGAAAAATGGGGGCAAAAAGTGTTGCGTTTATAATTTTGCTCAGTGTATTTCTGGATAAATAAAATTCCCCATAATTATCGTTCTCCCTAGTTGAGAAGCCTTTTTTCTATTTGCATTAATAGCTGGGATTCTACAAGATCACCAATGTTTGTTGGTTCATAACACAGGCCACCTAATAATTTCTGGGGAGTTCTACCCCCATTGTCTATTTTAACCAACAAGGATTCCCCATTTACGTGCATCAGTCATTGTACAGATCGTCCCTCAAATGAGGCAATAATGCCATTTTGACATTCAGACAGACACCTCCACATCTTTTGTTTGAACTATCTTTTCTAAGCAATATGTAGCCCTCACAACTGATCGATCAATGTGTCATCATCCCACCATGTTTCTGTTTTGCCAATGAAGTCATAGTTTCAGATAATTACTCTCATTTCCCCATTTTACCAGTTAAACGTCTGACATTTTACATCATACGATTAATGCCACTGCCATGTTGCATTTGTGATTAAATTTTGAAGTGGTGTATAGCATTCTCCCTATTAACTGTACTAACTAATCCCCCTGGGACACTAACCTTCCCTTTCTATGCTGTCTCACCCAGTATTTGTTGACCCCTAGCCCCATTCCTAGTTTAAAATATTTTCCAACCACCTAGCAATATTTGCCCCAAGCACATTATACCCTCTTGTATTCAGGTGCAATCCATCATGACTATAGAGACTGTACTCTAAAGGATAATCAGCCCAGTGCTCTAAAAACCCAATGTCCTTATCCTTCTGGTGTAGTGCATGGCATGGGTAATACCTTAAATGTCCATTTCCTAATATTACTACCTAGTCCCTAAAATTACCTTAAAGGACTCTCCATCTTTCTCTTACTTTGTCATTGGTACCAGTATACACCAAGATTGATGGATTCTATCCAGCACCTCCCAATAATCTCCACGCTGTCTGCAACATGCTGAACCAGGGCATCAGATAGACGGCAAGCCTGCAATTAGAGCCACATATTACACTGTCTGTTCTCTTACTAAAAGAGTCCCTACCACCACACCATGCCAAGAATTGCCCTTTTTCTGGGTCCCCTCTATGTTAGATTAGCGGTGATTCTGGCTGTTAGGGAGAATCGTTTTCTCCAGCAATCCCACGACTGAGTCTGCCTCCCCAACATCTTCACTTTAATGAGCAAATTTGTTGGGATGTAAAAACTCAGGGCTGGCTGCCCTCCTGCTCTTTCCTCCCTTGTTGCAACCACGTCTACTTGCCACCCAACGTCTGGTTCCCTTCTGGCCGATCTCTTCCCTCATTGCTTGGTGACCCAGCTAAACTCTGCTCAGTGGGCAACAAACTCATCTTAAGGTTGTCAATATCTCTCAGTGTTCTGCCTCTCCAGAGCTTGAATCGGAGCTTCCAGATAGGCCACATGCTCACACGTTCGTTACGGAATGGAACTGTTCCTTTGTTGTGTAACTCAGCGCAATGTTGAATCAGCAAGGCACAGGTCAGTTTTAAGGGCAGAGGGTTACATGTTAATTTAACGGTTAGGGGAGTTACTTTACTAAGGGGGGCTACCAGGGTTAGTACTAAGGTTACAGGTTAATTTAAGTGTTAGAGGAGTTGTTTTACTAGGGTTAATATTAGTGTTAGATGTTAATTTAAGTATTAGGGGAGTTACTTTACTAGGGTTAGTATTAGGGTTAGAGGTTAATTTAAGGGTTAGGGGAGTTACTTCACTAGGGAGGCTACTAGGGTTACTATTTGTCAGGACTAACAGTTCAGCACCAAAAAGTCTGTGCTGAACTGTCATTGCTATAACTGCCATGGTGAAAGGGTCACGAGGAGCAGTCATAGACCCCTTGCTTTATACTGACCAACACCAATCGATTGTTTTAAAGAATATTTAATTACTTGAGGATTCCTTAAGAACTAGGCAAACAGGCAAGATCTTTAAACTCAATGAAATCTCAATGGTTGTAACGCACGGGTCCAAGATGGTAAAGGGACCCTGAGCGCCCGAGATCAGGAGCTACGTTGCAGGGTGGAGACACAGGACCTGGTGCTGGGTAACTGCAATAGCTTGGAGGTTTGGAACCCCAAATCTTTGCAGCCACAACCTGGCCCTGTGAAGCAGCTGTTATATCCAGGTCTCAGGGCTTAAGGGGAAATTAACTAAATTACAACTAAGTAGAGCTGAAAAAGAAAAGTAACTGAGGAAGAACAGAACAGAAATACAGAATGCAGGGTTACAGGACAGAGGCAAGACATGAGCAAGATAAGACAGAAACCAACTAAGAATAAACAAGGCACAGGGTTGCAAGATAATAACATAGGAATACTGCAGGGAACAGGACTATGGAACACAAGAGACACATACATAGGAACAAACATAAATACAGGAATCAGCCTAACACTAAATATGGTAAAGGTGGGGGTATGGTTCACTAATTGGCCAACTAGTTGTTAGCTTGTCAACCACGTCAAGGTACCCCACATTAGCAAGTCAGTAACTAACATAGTAAAGAATAAATAGAATCTAAGACACATAAATGGCATTGAAACTTAAACACAGAGAAAATGCCTGTAGACTGCTACAAAGGACTGAACAGTAAAGGGTGTGGTTTAAATAGAAGAAAACTAACAAGGCAGAGGGATTGAGAGAAAACCTGGAATGGAACATAATCACAGACAAAGGAAAACCAGAAATGGAACAGAGCAGAAAACAGAGAAAGCATAGAAACTGGGTACAAGAGTGAGGTATAACTTAGGGACAGGGAACAAGGCTAGAAACAAAGGCAGAACAGGCTGGAAACTGACAAAGGATTACATTTAAAGGGACTCAGGACAGGACATTCCACTGAAGGGACTCAGGACAGGACATTCCACTGAAGGGACTCAGGACAGGACATTCCACTGAAGGAACTCAGGATAGGACATTCCACTGAAGGAACTCAGGACAGGACATTCCACTGAAGGAACTCAGGACATTCCACTGAAGGAACTCAGGACAGGGCATGGGCAGAAACCACTTTGGGGCCAACTGGGCAGGTGCCAGACAATAACCAGACTCAGGCAGGTACCGGTCCATGGCTAGGCTTCCGCATTTACCGGACTAGCTAGACTTAGGCAGGTGCTAGTCTGTGTTAGACTTGGCAGGTACCGGACTATTGCTAGGTTTGGGTAGGTGCTGCTCTATAGCCAGACCCAGGCAGGTGCAGGTCTTATGGCTAGGCTAAGGCAGGTACCTCTATGGGGCCAAGCTAGGCAGGAGCCAATACGGACAAGGACTTGGGAAAAGCCACTACTGTGGCCTGGAACTAGGATATGACACCATGTGCCCGGGACTAAGATAATCAGAACACAAGTAAAACAGAACTGTAAAGAACCCAGGAACGAGAATAACAAAGAAGCAAGACAGAATAGCAAATGCAGAAAGAAAACTGACAAGCCTGAATATGGGGTGACTCGTGACATGGTTTAGTTATTTCATACCGCTTTGAGTTTCACAGATACAATTATATACAAACTCATAGGACTTTCTTTGCCTTAAAAGTTCTGTATTGCAGGAAAAAAATGACACAATCATTCAGCAAACTTCAATGACTTGAATAAGAGCTTCCAACTATAATAAAAGATCTATGTAGAATGATGGGTGATAACAAGGTTCTTGGTTTGGAAGATGGGCAGCTCCATTTCAGACATTATTTTAGTATAGACAGATGGTGGCAGATAGTAGTTATATGCAAAATGTGATTTATTCCATTGTAAGATAGAACTACGGTTCTTCAGTAAAACTAACTCAAGGAGAGCAATATACTTGAAGTATGTTGGAAGGGTTAAGGAATTCATATGTGCTTTTTATGATTATACTATATATAATTTTTTTTTAAATAAATTGAACTGTGGCGAGTTGACAAAAGACTTGAAACCATCAGTCAAAAGTAGATGAGTTTGGTAAAATAACTGTCTCAAACTCAGCTTTAGCCTAATTTGAACTCCGTTGTCAATTCACCACTTACTGAATAAACCCAATTTTGCTAAGTAATTTTTATATTATCAAATAAATATGATGATTTCCTTCTCTTAATGTATGTATAAGGGAGAATTAATAATAAAATGACATGATTTACTGGCACCATCCTTCACAAATATCTCATAATATCCTCTTATCATTGCCATCTTCCTAACTGCCATTGATAAGACAAATGATAACATCTCAGGCAGACAGACTGGTATGTATGAATAAAATGATGGTCTATGACCTTCACCAACCTTTGCCATGGACACCGGTGTCCTTATATGGCATGGGTGTCCACGTTTTTTGTCTGCAGAGGGCCACTACACCAGAATTGTATGTGTGCATGGGCCACATTCATTTTTCATTGTGAGAAAATTACACACACACACATATAAATATAAATTAACGGTAACATGCTGTGTGTGAGTGTATCACAGACTCCACACTCATATCCTGCACATTACTGTGAGGTTTATTGCTGTGCAGTCTGTGATATACTCCTATGCTGCACTGGGAGTATCACAGCCTCCATAGCAATACAACTCACAGTAATAGAAAACGCACATTAAATACACACATTCACAGCCACACATAGAGACTTACACGTACAAAAGCCAAAAATACACACAGTCACATATATGAAGCACAGAGAGTGAATTAGAGGCAACATCTAATTTGCATGTTATCCAATCAGGTCCAGAAACTTTGCCTCAGGTGCGAGGTATAGTACTGGACCTGATTCGGGCTGGAGGTGCGCACGGGGCGCACTCGTCATAAGGTCCCGAAGGGGTTAATTGGTATAACCGAAACATGGTGGAATGACACACATGATTAGTCAATCAATTTGGAGGGCTACAGGTTGTTTAGAAAAGATTGGTCAAACAAGAGAGGCGGAGGGGGCTGTTTGTATATCAAACCAGCATTACTGCCTCATTTGAGGGAAGATGTATATAATGACAGAACATGTGTAATCATTGTGGGTGGAGATAGTCAGTGGGGGGTAGACCTGCCCAGAAATTATTAGTGGGTATTTGTTATAAAACACCAAATATTGGTGAACTTGAAGAATCACAGCTACTAATACAAATCAAAAAGTCTTCTAAAATAGGGTGTAGTATCATTATGGGGGATTTTTTTTTTTAATACTTTTTTATCAACAAATTTTCTCATATACCCACAAAATACATACAGAAGACTTACAAGACATATCTGCAGACATATACATTTTTTCTTTACATAAAGAAAAAAGAAAAACACATAAAAAATATACATAGAAAAATAGAATGTGTCGGCAGATAAGAACCATTCGGTCCATCTAGTCTGCCCAATTTTCTAAATACTTTTATTAGTCCCAGGTCCCGGTCTTATAGCTAGGATAGCATTGTGTCTATCCCACGCATGTCCTCTAGTTGTGGTAGTTTTTCTTCTTTTAACACAGCACCAAACATTGCCAGGATTTGAGAGAGGGGGATGAATATTGAGCCAGTACTACTTTATTAACTTCCCTAAATGAATCGTATATATAAGTAAAAGGTCCTACAGTGAGACATAGCTCAAAAAGACTTAGTAATTATAGTACAACAACCTTTTGTATAACCTTTGTAATCATATCTTTTGATTTCTGGTTTAGGTTCCAGCTTATTCTGCTCTTCATTTTTAATTGCCACATCAATTGATTTTGTAATTGTAAAACGTCAAAACTTTTAGGCTGATTCCACTGTCTAGCAATTATTACTTTTGCCACTGCCAAGTGAAAAGTCAAAAACTGCAGCAACGTTTAAATATGGCCAACCGATGTTCAACAAAAAACATTCTGGGGCAAAATGAAGTGAGATATTATCTGCTTTTTTGAAAAGATCCAAAGCCATCGGTTCGAAAGTCTATAAACCGGACAACATTCGGTTTATAGACTTTCGGTTTATGGAATACATGTAATGCTATTGGCTTTCTATAAACCGAAATAGAGTCCCCATGAATGGGGACTCTTTTTCGGTTTACAGAAAGCCAATAGCATTACATACAATGTAATCGCCGAACCCCGAACTCCAACACGAACATACAGTGGAATGTCCGTGTTCGGGTCCAGGGTCCAAAAACCGTAATGTTCGGTACGAACCCGAACAGTGCGGTTTGGGTTTGCTCAACACTATTCAGAATATTAAAATACATCACCATATGAACCTGCGAGTAACCGTGAGATGATATGTGAGTGTGAAAAACATCTGTATAAATTAACACATACCATACAGACTATTAAATGTTATCCCTACAGGTAACCAGGTAACCTTGGCATCATCCTGCAATATAAGGCAATATCTGCCACTACCATATAAGGCAGCTTTCTTTATGGCCATATAAGGAATTGGTTAATCTCACCAATGCAAAATTATTATTTTAATAGTAAAATATATATTTTTCTATAATTTATTTTTCATTTTTTCAAACTTAAAGGAAGCAGAAAATAGTTAAGTTGAGACATTAAATAATAACCAAGACACACAATAATTACATTTGTAGTGTAAGTTTTTATTTAATTGAAATAAAAAGACCCCATAGAAGGGCCAATGACAGAAACAGCTGGACTCACTCGGAGTCATCCTTCAGCACTCAGGAGAGGAAAAAACCCCTGTGGGGGAAACCTCTGGGAACCATGGCTGAAAGGACTACGCTTCCCTCTGGGTGTTAAGAGGTTAATGCCACAATTAAAGTTGTTGGTGCAGAATGAAGAATGTTTATGTCTGTGTAAAGTCACCTTCATTAGGGTCTGGAGGATTTAGGGTAGAATAGGGGTTTGGGGGTTATTAGAGTGGAATCGATCTTATATGACACGAACAACATTCCATGTGAGCACGCTGAACGGATTTTGGGCGTTATGATATGCACCGTTCAGAACATGACATTTCACAAGTACATTCTGATCCTTCGGCACAATATGAGTGAATTACAGGCATTGAAGCTCTACACACCGATCCAATAGCAGAAATCTTCATCTGACCATATGTTGTCCGACGTTACCTTCACCAGAGCGAACAATCTTGACGTTAAGAACACAACATTTCAGAAGTAAATCCTGATCCCTCAGCACAATCTGATTCTCCATACAATCAAGGGTCAGATGTAATAACCCTCACATAAAACTCCCTACCAGATTCAGCACTTGTAAAACTAAACAACCCCTGACATGGCGTACCTTCTCTATCAATGTCTCACAATGCGATCCTCTATCTGAGTGATCTAAACACCGATCCGTTCGCAGAAATCTTCCTCTGGCCATATGTTGTCCGACGTTACCTTCACCAGAGCGAACAATCTTCATTCCTTTTACAGTGAATTGTAGGCATGGAAACTGTGCTGCTCACATCAAAAATCTGTAAGAATCTGTTTATTCAAGAGAGAGAGAGAGAGAGAGCCGTGTTAAAGTAAAATGCGTTTGCAAACAAAACTTATAAAAGACATAGAGGTCCAGGTGATGTAGAGGGAGGACATGAAGCATGGAGTTCAGTTGTCAAGCATAGAAGTAGATTCTTATGCACACATTGCATCACTAAGATACCTCGCCAGTGTAATAGCTCAGGGAACCTACCAACTAAGAAAGGTAGCTGGGATTGAGTTCCATGGAAGGTAAAGGGACTCAAGTCACCAAAACATTGGTTATCATGTATGAAAACTCCCACAATGGAAAGTGTGGGAGAAGGACGTCCAGCAATCAGTGTTTGGTAGAGATTTCCAAACATTAATCAGGAGTTATTCAGAACCTGATTCTTTATACATTAGCTGCGTCAGCGCAATGAGAACCGGTACAAGCCAGACCTGTGAAATTGGTAGAGGCTCTGCAGATACCTTAAATGTATGCATTAGCGCACACACTGATAGTGCCAGTATTTGGCGTTAAATGTGTGCCGAGTTTATACTTGACCCCCATTGTTTGTACTGTGAATATAGAGTTTATAAAATTGATCTGCACTTTGCCATTCTGGGGACTAGTTTGTTCCTCTCTACCTTTGCTCCCTAAAATCTCTCCACCCCAACTATAATTCTCCTAACTTTGAAGAACCCAAAATAATGTTGTGGAGCAGCACTCAGTAAGCCCACATGGGATCTAAATGGAACTTTTTTACTTCCTTTCCTTGAACTACATGCTTGTACATTGGACTTAACATGCTTAAAGGAAAACTGTAAGCAAAGAATAGACATTTTAAAAAGAAATGCTTAAATTAAAGAATTTAAATAAGGTTCTTTGCAAAGTCCTATTTGCTCTGCACAGCTCTTACAGTGGGCAGAAATGTTATTCAGAATTTAACCCAAATTTAGGAAGACCCAAGATTTTAAACAATTAGAGTTGAGCGAACCCGAACTTCGTACCGAAAATTACGATTTTTGGACCCCAGAACCCAACACGGACATTCCACTGTATGTCCGGGTTGGAGTTCGGGGTTCAGCGATTAATATCGCTTTAAATTTTAAATTACTAGTGACTGGACAGCTATTGCTGCCCAGTCACTAGTAAAATAAGCCACCCCCCTGGTCCCCACCCATTGCCCGCTAGTGGGGACCCTAATAATAATAATGAGAGGGGGACCTAGTGTCCCCCCCGGTCCCCACCCATTGCTCGTGGGTGGGGACCCTAATAATAATAATGAGGGGGGGACCTAGTGTCCCACCCCCAGTCCCCACCCATTGCCGGCGGGTGGGGAACCTAATAAAAATAATGAGGGGGGGACCTAGTGACCCCCCCCTGGTCCCCACCCATGAGTGGCTGGTGGGGACCCTAATAATAATAATAATAATGAGGGGGGACCTAGTGTCCACGGTTGTAAATAATCCATCTTCTTTTTTCTTTCTTCAGCCCTAAAAAGGCCAAATAAAAAACCATAATACGCACCGCAACTGTTAGAAAAAAACAAAAAAAATCCATCTTCGCCTATGGAGGGCCCCGTGCAGACTGAGCACGGCAGGGCAGGGGAAGGCTTATAAAGCCTTCCCCTACCCTGCAATTAAGCTCAGAGTGCAAACAGAGTGCTCTGTGTCATTTTACACAGCGTGGGAAAGTTCTTTTGAATTAATGCCAGGATTTAGCCCCTCAATATGCCAGGATTTAGCCCCTCAATATGCCAGGATTTACCCATTTAATATGCCAGGATCTAACCCCTCAGTATGCCTGAATTTAGTCATTTAATATGCCAGGATTTAGCCATTCAGTATGCCAGGATTTAGCCATTTAATATGCCAGGATTTAACCCTTTAATATGTCAGGATTTAGCCATTTAATATGCCAGGATTTAACCTCTCAATATGCCAGGATTTAACCCCTCAATATGCCAGGATTTAGCCATTTAATATGCCAGGATTTAAACCATCAATATGCCAGGATTTAGCCATTTAATATGCCAGGATTTAGCCATTTAATATGCCAGGATTTAACCCCTCAATATGCCAGGATTTAGCCATTTAATATGCCAGGATTTTTCCACTCAAGATGCCAGGATTTAACCCCTCAATATGCCAGGATTTAGCCATTTAATATGCCAGGATTTAACCCCTCAATATGACAGGATTTAACCCCTCAATATGACAGGATTTAGCCATTTAATATGCCCCCCCCCCCCCCCCCTGCAGAAGCCCATGTATGTGGTGCCCATAATCGAAAAGGGATCAAAATCTCAGCGGGGCAATTACAGACCTGTAAGCTTTACATCCATTGTGGGGAAACTGTTTGAAGGGTTGCTAAGGGAATATATTCAAGATTTTATATTGAACATGAATCTCATTAGCAGGACATGGCTTTGTGAAAGACAGATCTTGTGAAATTAACTTCGTTACATTCTATGAGGAGGTGAGTAAAAATATAGATATGGGTGCTGCAGTGGATGTGATATATTTAGACTTTGCTAAGGCACTTAATACGGTTCCACATAAAGGGTTCCTGTACAAATTGACTGAAATAGGCTTAAGGCCAGAGGTTTGTTTGTGGATTGGCAATTGGTTGGAAGACAGAAAGCAAATGGTGGTGGTAAATGGGAAGTTCTCAAATTGGACCCATGTAATAAGTGGAGCACCTCAGGCTTCTGGTCTGGGTCCTCTTCTTTTTAATTTGTTTATTAATGATCTCCCAGAGGGCATAGGGATTTGTGAACTGCTGCATGCTAACTAGTATAAACTCTCGAATGTAGAAAATGCTTTTATGAATCAGTGAGAGCTTCCTTATGACACATAGAGCGGGCAAGCACAATCATTTTTAAGATATACGTATGGACTCTTGAATGTACAAATTGCTATGATGTATCAGTGAGAGCTTCCTTATGACTAGTGTTGAGTGAAGCCGAACCGCGCTGTTCGGGTTCGTACCGGACATTACGGTGTCCGTGCCACGAACCCGAACCCGGACATTTTACTGTATGTCCGTGTTGGAGTTCGAGGTTCAGCTATAAACCGAAAGTCTTTAAACCGAAAGTCATTCGGTTTATAGACTTTCTGTTTATAGAATACATGTAATGCTATTGCTATTCTATAAACCGAAATAGAGTCCCCATTCATACGAATAGGTCAATTGATATATTCGTATGAATGGGGACTCTATTTCGGTTCATAGAATAGCCAATAGCATTACATGTATTGTATAAGCCGAATGTCTATAAACCGAAGGTCGTTTGGTTTAGATGGTATAGATGTTGAGATAATTCTTAACGAGAAACTAACTAAGAGGAATTCTAAATTGCGCTTTCCAATTCTACTCTATGAATTTGAAAAATAATTATTTGAAAAATAATCAATTGGAAATTTAGCTAATGTATCCCACAGGAATTTATATATATATATTGCATAAATTAAGATTTTCTGATTTCAGCACAACAATTATTTATAAGTTTTGTTAATGCTGAGTTCACCCACGTCCAAGTTAGGTAATTAGTCTTATTTTTGTTTTTAACTCTCACTTAATTTTAGTACACTGATCATTAAAGACATCACATATTGTAAATATAAGGTTTATTAATTTATTGCACAATCACTTTTCGCTGCCAAACACACTCAACCCTCTCCCGCTACATATATCCATTCAGATATCTATGGGAGTTCCCCTTTTTTTCCTAAAAGGGCGTAACTATAGTCCGATTGGCTGCTTTTACACACGTGATGTTTTTTGTACCATATTTAAAAAGTTCACATACAAACACAAAATTAGCTTATGACTAAGCGCTATAAGCTCGAAACACGTCAAGCTTACTGATTATCGGTTTGCCACCTTGTTTTTTCCACTATTTTTCTGTGCACGTCTTACCTTGTTTGGAATGGAATACATTATTTTTATACTTGAAATTTCGACTCCTGGAGTGCTGTCTTCTACCTATTTTCGTAGAGGGCATAGGAAGCCATATCTCAGTGTTTGCCAATGACACAAAATTAAGTAGAGTAATACAGTCTGAACTAGATGTATCTTCGCTGCAAGAGGATTTGGACAAATTGGGTAATTGGGCAGATAAATGGCAAATGTGATTCAATGTAGACAAGTGTAAAATTATGCATTTTGGGAACAATAATAAAAATGCAACATGTAGTTTTTAATGGTGTTTCCTTGGGGAAATCTACTAATGAAAAAGATTTGGGAGTATTTCTAGACAATAGTCTTAGCAGTAGTGCACAGTGTCAGCTGGCAGTTGCAAAGGCCAATACGATGTTGGGGTGTATTAAAAGGGGTATTGACTCACAGGAGGAAGATATTATTCTGCTTCTGTATAGGTCCATGGTAAGACATGGTAATTCTGGGAGCCTTTAAAAAAAAAGACATTATGGAACTAGAGAGAGTGCAGAGGAGGTCTACAAAACTAATCAGGGGAATGGAAAGTTTTAGTTATGAAGAAAGGCTGGAAAAGTTAATTCTGTACACGCTAGAGAAACGGCAACTTAGCGGGGATATGATAATGTTATATAAATATGTACAGGGCCCATACAAAGGGCTTTCTAAAGACATGTTCATTAACAGAATGGTACAAAGGACAAGGGGTCACCTGCTAAAACTAGAAGAAAGTAGATGTAGTCTACGACAGTGGAAGAGATTTTTTTACAGAAAGGACAATTACGATATGGAATTCACTGCCTGAAGAAGTGGTTCTAGCAAATACCTTAGATGCCTTTAAAAGCAGCATGGATACTTTTTTAATGAGCCGGAGCATAGAGGGCTATGCATGTTAGTATAGGCATTCATATCTATTTAGTGCTTGTTGATCGAAGGAGAAATCTCCATTTGGAGTCAAGAAGGAATTTTTTTCCCTACTGAAAGCAGAATCCTCCTACCCCACAAGTCTCCCTACTAAATATCTTCCCGAACACTATATCAATGTTACACAAAATATTAATATTCTATGTCTTAATTGCAGCCAAAACACTGCTTGCTAGACAATGGAAATCCACTCAAACCTCAACCTCCAAGGAATTAGAAAAATGACACTATGCTTCTACTGGAAACCCCGACACCCACAAGGCACTTACCATTCTCTGGACCAAACCAACCTTGTAAGACAGCCGTTTTATCATCAACCCATACCCCTTATCCGTACCCACCCCACACCCCATTCTCTTCTATACTATTTATGATTTTCTTTTCTTCCTTCCTTCCATTGATATACTCTTCACCTCTACTAGGCTGCTTAAATTCTATATAAAATGTAAAATACCTGTTTTTGTTCTTAATTACGAAATGTTAACTGCATTTTACTCTTCAATATTGTCGATACCTACTTTAGAATTTATTGTATAAAGATGCTTCAAGGCAAACAAAATTTTTTGCATTGTACCCTCCCCCTTCTTTTTTCTGTACCCTTTTTTTTAAATCATATATTAAACTAATAAATATATGAAGAAGAAAAAAAGAATTTGAAATTGCTGAATGGGGTTTTTATTTGCCTTCTTTAGGATCAACCGCGGTAAACATGGGATAGGAAAAGGGTTGAACTTGATGGACACAAGTCTTTTTTCAACCTAAACTACTATGTTACTCTGTAACCTTCGTGGCTATTCACTAAAATGAGTTGAGGTGAGATGAGCATTTCATCCCACCAGTTTAGCTACACATAGTGCAAGGACAAACCTGGTAAGTTACTCTTGCTTAGCCAGCTCACCAGGTTTGTCCCTGCACAATGTATATCTTAGAATATTTGAGACTAAATGTTCATCTCACCTCAACTCACCTACTACTCACCTTTTAGTGAATAGTCTCCTTTGTCTCTCCTTGCATTGGAATACCTTCAGAATTACACTACAAAAACTAAAATCTTAATTTAAGGCAGTGATTTAACTGAACAAATCCCTGACAAAGAGTTAAATCAGGATGAATTACCAAAGAAATAATAGAATGCTACAGCTGATAATTCCAAACTTAGCATTTTACCACAGTAAACATTTTTTATGTTATGATACATTTTTTATGTTGTGATAGTAGTTTTGCTACAGATAATGTTAAAGGTGTTGGTCACTCCAGAGGCGTCACTAGGGTTGGTGTCACCCAGTGGGGTAACTCATGGTGTCACACCCCTGGATTTCCTCCAATACCATGCCAAACAGATTCCTTAGTAATGCCAGTCAGATGGCCCATTAAATATGCCACATACAGGAGCCCCACAAATTATGTCACACACAGGAGCCCATTAACTATGCCACACACAGGAGCCCCTTAACCATGACACACACAAGAACCCTAGAAAATTATGAAACACCAGAGCCCCTTAAATTATGCCACACCAGAGCCCCATTATTTGTGCCTCACCTTGGAGCCATATTAATTGTGCCACACACAGGCGCCCCATAATCATGCCACACACAGGCGCCCCATAATTATGCATAAAGCATAATTATATATACCGTATTTATCGGCGTATAACACGCGCCGGCGTATAACACGCACCTCATTTTAAGAAGGAAATTTCAGGAAAAAAACTTTTTTTTTTTCAAAAAGAACTTTGAAGCCCAATATGCCATTTTAATGTGCCAGGATATTGCCCCCAAAATGCCATTTAATATGCAGGATATTGCCCCCAATATGCCATTTAATATGCAGGATATTGCCCCCAATATGCCATTTTAATATGCCAGATATTGCCCCCAATATGCCATTTTAATATGCCAGGATATTGCCCCCAATATGCCATTTAATATGCCAGGATATTGCCCCCAATATGCCATTTAATATGCAGGATATTGCCCCCAATATGCCATTTTAATATGCCAGGATATTACCACCAATAAGCCATTTTAATATGCCAGGATATTGCCCCCAATATGCCATTTAATATGCCATGATATTGCCCCCAATATGCCATTTAATATGCCATGATATTGCCCCCAATATGCCAGGATATTGCCCCTTAGTATGCTCGTTATGCCACCCTCCTCCCCCCCCTTCCCCAGACCCCAGCACTTACCTCGTTCCTGCTCTGTCCCCCGGTGCTCTGAAGCTGCGTGGCTGTGAGGGAAGCGTTGTGAGCTTTATATTTGTTTAAAAAAAAAACACACTTTATTGACCGCGCGGCTGGAGGGAAGCTCACAACGCTTCCCTCACAGCCACGCAGCTTCAGAGCACCGGGGGACAGAGCAGGAACGAGGTAAGTTTTAGATATTTATTTTTTCTCGGCGTATAACACGCACACACCATTTCCCCCCTATTTTCAGGGAGAAAAAGTGCGTGTTATACGCCGATAAATACGGTATATATATATTTTTTTTTTTACATATTTAATTTTTTCTAATTTTCTATATATACTTGCTCTTTATGTGCATTTAATTTCATATATTTTATGTTTACATTTAATCCATTGCTTGACTGTATTAATTTGCTATTTAAACTGGTTTCATTTGCAATATTGTTTTTGCATGTGCTGCAATTTTTATCTACTATTGCTTATATTTTTTGCTATATTTTGCTTTGCTCTTTCTTTGTGTGTTAGCTTGGGAGTGTGTTTTTGTGTATACCAGCTTCATCCTAGTTATTCACTATTTTGTTCGTTTAATAAAATCATGACTTTTCTGCCATGATAATAGGAAATGTGTCCAATTTTATTACACGATAAGTTTATAGCTTTCCAACAGGTCTATCCTTCATCTATATTTATTGTCCAAAACCCTCTGTAACCAATAGTAGACAAAAAGATAGCTATTTTTGTTGAAATTTATTTTTCAGACAATTCTTCATCCTCTGACCATTTTTTTCTAGATATGTCACTAATATCACATTATATAGTCTAACTACATATGTGCACCGAAGGTTTTAACAATTTTATACTACTCAGTAATTTACACACAAGCGGATATTTTCATAGTCTTAAATTAGAGGGGCAAATGTTTAAAAGTAATATCAAAAGTATTACTTTACTGAGAGGGTAGTGGATGTATGGAAGGGCATTCCAACAGAAATGGTAGATGTTAACACAGTGAAGGAGTTTAAGCATGCGTGGGATAGGCACAAGGCTATCCTAGCTATCGGATAGGGAACTGGGGACTAATAAAAGTATTTAGAAAATTGGGCAGACTAGATGGACCGAATGGTTCTTATCTGCCGACACATTCTCTGTTTCTATATTTTTCCATCATTCTGTTAATATATAGCACATGAACACATTGATGGGGCTATAATCAAACCCCCCAGTAATTTCGTCTGACAGTTAAATCAACACTTTGAATGACATGTATTATTCATGCTGATGTACATATACACACATCTACATGCACGTATATTATATTTCTGAATTATACAATGTGATATGTTTAGGTATATACTGTATATACCTATACATATCACATTGTATACATTTTATTATATTTTTAAGTTATGAGTGTGCATGTGTATGTGTGTGAGTGGCTGGGTGTGAGTGGCAGAGTGTGAGTGTTTGGAAGAGAGTAAGTGTGTGTGAGTGATTGTAAGTGTGAGTGGCAGAGTTATAAGTGCATGTGTATGTATGTGAGTGGCAGAGTATAAGTGGTTGTGAGTGGAAGAGAGTAAGTGTGAGTGGCAGAGTTATGTGTGTGAGTGGCAGAATGTAAGTGTGTGTGTGAGTGGCAGAGTGTGAGTGTTTGGAAGAGTATAAGTGTGTGTGAGTGAGTGTAAGCGTGAGTGGCAGAGTTATGAGTGTGCGCGTATCTGTGTGTGAGTGGCAGAGTGTGTGAGAGTATAAGTGTGAGCAGCAGAGTTATGAGTGTGTGTGTGAGTGTAAGCATGAGCAGCAGAGTTATGTGCTGTGAGTGTGAGTGTGTGCTTGGCAGAGTGTAAGTGTGCGAGAGTAAAAGCGTGAGTGGCAGAGTGTGAATCCCAGTGAGATTACTAGTAGTGTTGAGCGAACCCGAACCGCACTGTTCGGGTTCGTACCGAACATTACGGTTTTTGGACCCCGGACCCGAACACGGACATTTCACTGTATGTTCGGGTTGGAGTTCAGGGTTCAGCGATTTAATGGCGCGTTTTGAAAGGCTGCAGGGCAGCCAATCAGAAAGCCCATAGCATTACATACATATACATTGTAATGCTATGGGCTTTCTATAAACTGAAAGTCTATAAACCGAATCTCTTTCGGTTTATAGACTTTTGTTTTATAGAATGCATGTAATGCTATGGGCTTTCTTTAAACCGAAAGTCTATAAACCGAATCTCTTTTGGTTTATAGACTTTCGGATTATAGAAAGCCCATAGCATTACATGCATTCTATAAAACGAAAGTATGTTCAATGGCAGTTAATGTTACGTTTGGCCAGTAGATGGCACTGTTGTAATACCAATGGTTACATTCGTGTAACCTGAAGGTTTAAATGTATCTTTCAAAGTTACTTAATTATAGACGAAAGTCTATAAACTGAATCTCTTTCGGTTTATAGACTTTCGGATTATAGAAAGCCCATTGCATTACATGCATTCTATAAAACTAAAGTCTATAAACCGAAAGAAATGGGAGCATTTTCCAACTCTGCTACTTTAGCCTTAATTTTGATATTCCCTTCTCACTTCCCTGCAATTCTCTCTTTCAAAAGTAAAACCCATAATATAATGAGCAGCTCATTCATTCATAATGTCTGGGTTTAATACTATAACCAGGTACATGTGATGTTTAATGCCATGTGTATGGACTTTTATTGCTTTTCATTGCCTATGAATAAGCGTGTGTTAACGCGAAACGCGTAAGGCATATAGCTGTATCCCATGTCTTGTCTCTGTTTTTGTGTATTTTATATGGAGTTTTAATCGGATCCTTCTAATAAATATTCATCTATTTTTCAGGAGTGCATACGCCTTTGTTCGCTACTTTCTTCCAACTGCATATACCCCACACATAGAAACCAATATATATATATATATATATATATATATTGCTATTTAAGTGATATCTGTCTATAAGATCAACAAACTAGCATAAATAAGTGTGTGTGTAAGGTAAGTTGGTGTGTGTAAGTGGGATTGTCTCTGTGTGTAACGGTGTGTGTATGTATGTGTATGTGTAATTGCAAGTGTGCATGTGTGGCTGCATGTGTATATGTGTGTATTTGTGGCTGTGTATTTATGGTATAAATGTAACTTTGAGTAATGTGAGTTTCTTGCGTGCTGTGAGTCTTATTGTGTATTGTGGTACAGTAATGTGCAGCATGAGTGTGTGATTTACTCACACTGCACATTACTGTGAGTTTTATTGCTGTTGAGACTGTGATACACTCACACACTGCACATTACTGTGAGTTTTATTGCTGTTGAGACTGTGATACACTCACACACTGCACATTACTGTGAGTTTTATTGCTGTTGAGACTGTGATACACTCACACACTGCACATTACTGTGAGTTTTATTGCTGTGGAGTCTGTGTTATACCTACACATTTGCACATTACTGTGAATTTTATTGCTGTGGAGTCAGTCACAGAAAGACAGGCACACACACACATACAGACACACGCATACAGTCAGTCACAGGCAGACATACAGTCAGTCACAGACACAGTCATTAACAGACAGACAAACACATCCAATCAGTCACAGGCACACACAGTAGATCAATGGCAGACATACACATACACACAGTCAGTCACATAAACACACAATCAGTCACACACACACACACACATGCAGTCAGTCATACACACACACACACTGTCAGTCACATACACTTACACACAAGTCAGCAATTTTGTTGTTGTTTACAATAAAAAAAAAGTGCATCCATCAATATGTCCCCCTCCTGGCTCCTATACCTCATTCTAGCCCGGTCTGTGCCCTGCTGTTATTTCTAGCCCTGCTGAGCACACTCACACTATAAGACTGTGCAGCCGGTGCACACACTGGTCCCTCGCGCTCCGCTAGATAAATAAATAAATAAAATGATCCCAGCGGGGAGGGCACCAGGCAGGGACAACAATAACTGGGTGCCAGGTATAATTTCCTGGTGCCCAGGATTTGTTGAGCCCCGATATATACCCATATATACCTACTGTTCATTAGCATCATATATATCAGTCTGTATGCCGCCTGAGCATGTGAGATTATTTACTCCACTTCTATCAAATCTATCACGGGCTTCAGACCCAGATCTTTTGGAGACCTAGCAACACCCCTGGGGGACAGTGCCTAATAATTGGATGTTTGAAGGGACACTAGTGATGTAAAGATAATATATTTTTAAGTCTGTTTTAGTTGGTCTCTTTGCTGCTATGGGAACAGTAAAGAGAGATAAAGAATAATATGACCCTCCAGTCTTGTAATAAAATTACTGTATTTTTTATGACAGTGATAGTTTTGCTATAGATAGTATTGAAGTCGACTATTAACACTTGGGAAGACTTAAAAAAAAAAAAAACAGGCAATCCTGATGTGCTTGTAAGATGTTTCATAAATGCAATAAGTATACCAAATGATAACAATACTTTCAATGTACATGAATGACACGGGAGCCTGTACAGAGCACACATCTGCAGGTGTTTGTTTGTTTTTACCACTAGTTGTACTGTCAGGGGTTGCCAAGTCAGATAGTTTTTTTTTATTTGCTGGACACATATAACTTTTACATGCTCTCCAGCTTGTCCAGACATAACCAATTAATTGAACAAGGAGAGGATCCCTTAGGAACCACCTTGATTAACTGATTCCCCTTAGAACATGTTGGAATGGCCGAATGTAAAACTTATTTGTGTCCCGCAATAAATTGGCAATCATACAACTGTATGCTTGGGGGGTAAATGTAATCAACCTGCCCGCTGAGGCACAAGGCTGTAAAATTAAGTGAATATGTTCTTTGCAATATGTGTGTAACTGATATATCGAAACAACTGAATGGGAATCTCAATGCTTATAGTTTTTTTTTATCATTATTTTGATATATTAGTCGTCTTGTATTCTGTCTTTTCCCCTTGGTTGGGATACTATCTGTTTACTCTATTAGACTTCCTTTTCTTTACACAGTCCAATAGTCCCACTTAATATGTACTGAGCAACCTGACTTCCAGAAAGACCTTGGGATTTAGATAGAGCTCAAGCAATTTCCTGTTGCATCAAATTTTCATACCTACCAATTACACATAATGGACGGAAGACTGAAGGCACAGAGGTGCCACGGGTTCTAGTTTTAGCAAATTAGCCAACGGCACAAGAAATATATACACAGCATGTGACATTTGCTTTTGGAAATAAATATACCAGTTAGAAAGACATTAAGCCTATCCAGCATCAGCAATACACAAATTTGATTTCTAGCATCTTAATAAGTAAGCCCTGGTTTGTGATTACAGTGCTTAATGCGTATTGATCAAAGCAAACCACCAATTCATGGATCAGTAACAGCTTTTGGGATTAATTAAAGGAATCCTATTTTATTGGATTTCTCTGCATCATTCCACAATGTCAACAGAACTGTTTCCTATTGAAAGTTCTATATTCTTCAGAAAATGAAGAACAGATTTTAAAAGTATATTATTAGAAATTTCTATCAATAACTATTCACACAAGAAGGAGTGGGATAGGCACAAGGCTATCGTAGATAAGGGATAGGGAACTGGGGACTAATAAAAGTATATAGAAGGTTGGGCAGACTAGATGGACCGAATGGTTCTTATCTGCTGACACGTTCTGTGTGTCTAGGAAATGGATTGGCTTCAGATGTGACTCAGGTTCTCAAGTAGTAAGAGGGGTACATAGGGCCCTATTTACTACAAGTGAGGTGCATTGTAACCAACTCATCCACTTAACTAAACATTGTGTAGGGACAGACCTGAATAGTTTGTTTAGCAGATGAAACTCAGCAGGTTTGGTCATAAAATGTTCATCTCACCTCTACGCACCTTATTTTTTTAGCGAATAGCTCCTAAAAGGCTTCTTTCCATTAGATTGAGAATTTTCCAGTGGGGAAATAAAATCGTATTAGTATACAGTTGTATAGTTACATTTGTGGACATAAAAACAAGGACCATTACGTCCAACTTTCCAGGAGATGACTCAATTTTTGGTAAGATTTAACCCTAAAATAAAAAATTATATAAAAATTGGACAGCACTTAAAAAAAAAAAAAAAAAAGATAAAAAAAAAGAATTAAAGACACAACACAAACAATCAATTGTTATTTTGACTACTGTACATAAAAAAGAACACACACATAAATAAACTCCCATTAAAGTGCAAGCATAGGTATTGTTGAGCACTATTACATAGATATACCCTTATTTGCAAAATACACAGAGGGAGTGTCCACAAGATTAGCACAGCTTTTGCCAGGGCCACTTTAACCAATCAACAAAGTGGGCACTTGCCCAGGGCCCAATGGTTAAGAGGGCACCAAAGCAACTGCCCCATGGGCCTCCACTGTCCGCAACATGATAGCACTGCCCACGTAACTGTTTGGCATGTGACTGCTGCTAGGGAAGCAGCCGGCAGTTTGCATCCAACGCATGTGACAGAAAGTCATATCCCGTGGCTATATTTCCCTGCCTTTTGCATGCAGCGTTCGTGGACGGAAGAGTGTGCGGAGGAGATGGTCATGGATGCTAGAGAGCAGCAGCAATGTGGTGAGTGGGGAAGAGGAGAGAAGGGGGCAATGCTTTTATTGGTCAAACTGGCAGTTGCATATTAATGGACAAACTAACAGTGGCATATTAATGGGCAAACTAGCAGTGCCATATTAATGGGCACACTCACTGTTAAATATTAATGGGCAAACTAACAGTGGCATATTAATGGGCAAATTGTCTGTGGCATATTAAAGGACAAATTGGCTGTGGCATATTAATGGACAAACTAACAGTGGCAAATTAATGGGAAAACTGACTGTGGCCCATTATTGGGCAAACTAATTGTGGCATATTAATGGTAAAACCAACAGTGGCATATTAATGGGAGAGTTGTCTGTGGCATATTAATGGACAAACTTACAGTGGCATATTAATGGACAAACTGTCTGTTGCATATTAATGGTCAAATTGATGGTGGCATATTAATGGGTGAACTAACAGTGGCAAATTAATGGGCAAATTGGCTTTGGCATATTAATGGTCAAATTGGCATTGGCATATTAATGGACAAACTAACAGTGGCATATTAATGGAAAAACTGGCTACGGCATATTAATGGACAACCTGGCTGTGGCATATTAATGGGCAACCTGGCTGTGGCATATTACTGGACAAACTGAGTGTGGAATATTAATGGACAGACTAATGGTGGCATATTAATGGACAAAGTGGCTGTGGCATATTAATGGGCAAACTGGCTGTGCTATATTAATGGGCAAAATGACAGTGGCATATTAAAGAACCAACTAACAGTGACATATTAATGGGCAACCTGGCTATGACATGTAAAAGGACAAACAGTGGCACATTTTAATAGACAAACTGCAGCATATTTTAATGGAAAAGTGACTGTGGCATTTTAATTGGTACCTGACTGCTGTGGTATCTTCTGTGGGGCAAAATAATATGTACTATGGCACAACGTGCCACTGTGGCATTTTCTTTGGGGCAAAGTGACACTGTGGTATGTTCTGTGGGTAAAATTGACACTGTGGCATGCCAAATCATGTGGGTGCACTATGAGTGCAATGTCGGTGCAGAAGGGGGAAAGGGAAATGTATTTTTTCAATACAAAATTTAAAATAGTTGAATATCATATAAAAATATAATATTAAAAGGTTTACATACAGTTTACCATTGCGGCTTTAGAAGAATTGGGTTGAGGGGGGCCCACTGCTAAAGACTTTGTCTAGGGCCCACTAGGGTCCTAAAGCGGCCCTGGTTGTGGTTCATATGGGTTTTGGAATTCAGCCTTCCCCCTTTTTTTCGTCTTAATGATACCGACTTGGTTTTTCTTATTGTCGAAGAATGATTATTCTAATTCCTCTATGATAATATATTGTATACTATTCTCGTATATACGTTTAAATCTCATTTTTTCTCATTTCAGTTTCTTTTCTTCTTTTTTATTTTCATATTATATGATAAAATATTTTTAAAGAATCTTCTTTTTTATTATTTAAATCTGTTTATTTGGAGATTGTTTGAAATGTATATCTATAACATTATATTGGAAAAACGCTTTTTGTTTGACTGTTATGAGTATTCGTTTAGTATAGTCGACATGTGCATCCCGATGTTGTAAAATGTTGCAAAGCTATCCTGTTGTATTGTGAAATCCAAATGAATTACCCGAGTTTTATTAAGAGACGCTCATTTCACTCTATCCATTTGTGTATGGACATTAAAGTTGCTTCAATATGACATATGACAAAATATGCTGACTCGAGCGTCACCATGGGAACAGACGCGTGTCGCATTGAAAAACACGTCACACCCGAAACACGTCAGAGAAAGAGCGACGCTCTACCATTTAAAAACAGCGCCTCTCCGATACAGATTTGTAGTCTTCTCCTGAGGAAGCCGTGATCGGTGTTCCGGCGAAACGCGTAGAGATAGAGACTTTTAGCAGCTGCAGTTCTTCTCCCTGATCCAGCCTCTTGCCACATCCAGGTTATGCTTCTGATTTCAGCACTGGTTGTTTGTTTTTTCCGATCACTTTTTCTTGTAAGTTTGTTTTAGCAGGGGCCACCACTGTGTACATTTTAATCTGGTCCTGCACATGTTATTTTGTTACTTTTTATCTTTCAGATAATATTTATTGCGATTAAAATACGAAATTTTAAAGGAATCCTACATAAACGTTTTGTGAGTGTATTTCTCACCATCCGCGTTGGAACTTTTTGGTGTTTTACAATATTGCACCATTACTTTGTAATTAAGGTGTCCACCTTCTCGCGCCATTCTGCTTTTTCTGTTATATATTGTGTTTGGGCATTCGGAGAGTGCTTCGGAGGGCAGCGTTTTGTGTGTGATACCACCAGTACTATCACTGTTGTTTATATTTTTCTAGGGCACTTTGTTTATTTGCACAGATCATTTTTTCACTTTTGGAATTAGCTGCAAGCACCAGGAATTGTAGGTCATATGACCTCCTTTTGGAGCTTCAGCAATCATAGTCTTACAGTCCCTACTTCTTTTAAACTAGACAACAAAGAGGAGGCTCATCCAAAGTCAAGATATTGTATAATGTCCCTCTAACTCTTACCAAACCGGAGCGGTTCTAGGTCCAGGTTAGGCAAACATATATAGATGTACACAGAGCGGTAGATTCAATGTCCCAGCCCTGCCACTGGCTGGTTCTCACAATCATTTTGAAAAACAGCCAATGGCAGGAGTGGGACCAGGTAGATTCCCATGCTGCCACTGGTGTCTAATAAACCTCCTCATAGGGACATTATTTATACTCTCTGGGGATCCCAAGTGAGATCCTTGTTGTGCACCCAGATTCTAGAATGCTTTTCCACACTACCTAAATACATATTCTTTAACATCGACTTTTTTTTCTTTAAAATAATATCAAACTATATGACTGCGGCCTATAATCGGGACAATACAGTACATTTAGAAATACCTGTGGTTGCTATTGCGTCGAATTTTTAAGAGGATGTGAAAGAGGCAAAGTTTGCTATTACCTAAATAATTAGGTCTAGATGTTGTGATGAATAATTAATCATTATATTAAAAAAAAAAAAATCAATGCTCTCCCTGAAGTGTCTTAAAAGTGCAAATAATCCACTCTGTGCAATATATCTCAACACCGTGAAAATTAATTATTAAAGGCATTTTGTGTAATACACTATCGATTTCAATTGCTCTAGGTTTGATTTACTTAATTACTTCATCCAAGTGTCTGCTTTATGGTAGATAATTACTGGTTAAATTATAAAAAAAATGTCATGAAAAAGGTGAGTTTGGGGTAGTAACCGTGAAGGTAAAAGTCCATCCACAACAGTAATACATCTGAAATGTGTATGGGAAGTCATATAGCGTCATTTGGTAGTAGTAGTAGTTTCGTTCTTTTCCTATTCCTTGTTTCAGCAACTTTAACAAACAATTACAAGGAATAAAGCTCAATTGCTCCAATATAAATGAGGATTTCGCATTGCTAGTTTCATTCCTACCTGTCTGATAGAACACAATTTGCTGCCTCCCTCCCGTTGCCGCTTAACTGTGGAATGCCTCAAAGATCCATAGGGGTTCCTGCTTTTCACTTTATTTATAAATGATCAATCCTCGGTGTGCAACCTGGCATATGTGCATATGTATGCTGAGGATGCTGTCATTTATGTGAGTGGGACATAAGGTCACTTTTCAGAGGCTGAAAGTTGGATAGCGAGCAATAAACTATTCCTCGACACTGAAATAACTGTGTCTGTGTTGTGTGGAACAAAAGGTAAGCTACTTAAATTAAACAATCCTCATATATACATAAACACCAAATCATGTTATAACCTAACCCAGGTAAATTCCTATAAGTATCTCAGTATGTGGCAAGATCCCAACATGTCTTTTGGTCTCCATATTGACAAACTCTCATCAAAGCTATATTCTAGGATTGGCTCTCTACACAGGAACAAATCTAATTCCACAGCAAGGAAACGTAATGTGCAGCAAATGTTAATGCCGATCTTAGACTATGGGGATGTAGAATACGATTCTGCACCGCAGACTCATCTCAGTAAACGTGACACTCTGTACAATACTTTGTGCCGATTATCCCTCCAGTGCAATTATAACACTCTTCACCGCAGGGGCGGATCCAGAGTCTGATGTCGGGAGGGGCACATGTCCGTCTGTCTTTTCCTCTCTCCCATGTCCGTCTGTCTTTTCCTCTCTCCCATGTCCGTCTGTCTTTTCCTCACTCTCATGTCCTTGTCACGCTCCTCTCCCTTGCCATGTCTGTCGTACTCCTCTCACTCCCCGTGTCCCTCTGTCTCTCTTCCTTCCATGTCCATTTCTCTCCTCTTCCTTCCCATGTTCGTCTATGTATCCTCTTCTTTCTCATGTCCGTCTGTCTCTCCTCTCATTTCCCATCTCTCTGTCTCTCCTCTCCCATCCCATGTCTGTCTGTCTCTCCTCTACCATCCCATTTATGTCTCTCTCTTCTCCCTTCCCATTTATGTCTCTCTCCTCTCCCTTCCCATGTCTGTCTGTCTCCTCTCCCCTTCCCATATCTGTCTGTCTCTCCTCTGCCATCCCATATCTGTCTGTCTCTCTTCTGCCATCCCATGTTTGTCTGTCTTTCCTCTGCCAACCCATGTCTGTCTGTCTCTCCTCTACCATCCCATTTATGTCTCTCTCTTCTCCCTTCTCATTTATGTCTCTCTCCTCTCCCTTCCCATATCTGTCTGTCTCCTCTCCCCTTCCCGTGTCTCTCTCTATTCTCTACCTCCTATGACTGTTACTCTAAATATGTATGTCTTTCCTCTTCCCAATAGCTGTCTCTTTTCCTCCTCTCCCTCGTCTGTGTTCTCTCCTCTCTCCCCCACCCGTCAGTGTTCTCTCTTCTCCTCCCTTCAGTGTTCTCTCTTCTCCCCCATACATGTTCTCTCCTCTCTCTCCCCCATCAGTGTTCTCTCCTCTCTCCCCTCCCATCAGTGTTCTCTCCTCTTCCCCCCATCAGTGTTCTCTCCTCTCTCCCCCGTGTTCTCTCCTCTCTCTCTCCCCCCCAGTGGTGTATCTTGGTTTTGTGCTGCCCTAGGCAGACAAAATTTGGGCACCACCCACCTACCCACGATGCACACCCACGACATGACCCATAACCCACGTTGCACACCAAGGACATGCCCCATCACCCCATTTACATGCCTCCATCACCCCATTACATACACATTGCCAATATTATTTGCCATTAATATTCCCCAGCCAATTTGAAAAATAATATGCCAGTATTATTTGCCATTAATATGCCCCAGCCAATTTGCCCAATAATATGCCAGTGTTAGTTGCCATGTTATATCCCACAGCCAATTTGCCCAATAATATGCCAGTGTTAGTTGCCATTTGATATGCCCCAGCCAATTTGCCCAATAATATGCCAGTGTTATTTGCCATTTGATATGCCCCAGCCAATTTGCCCAATAATATGCCAGTGTTATTTGCCATTTGATATGCCCCTGACAATTTGCCCAATAATATGCCAGTGTTATTTGCCATTTAATATGCCCGCTAATTTGCCCAATAACATGCCAGTGTTATTTGCCATTTAATATTCTCCTGCCAATTTGCCCATTAATATGCCAGTGTTATTTGTCATTAATAAGCCCCTGCCAATATCCCCAATACATCCTCCCCATCTCCCCACTCCCCAGCACTTACCTTTCCCTGGTGGTTAGTGGCAGGCAGCATGGTCTCCTCCATGCTGCCTGTTCGGCTCCCCGGCGGTTGTGCCGACAGGTCACACTGCACGGGAAGCCGAACACGCAGCACAGAGGTTTCTCTGTGCTGCCTGTTCGGCTCCCCGTGCAGCCTGGCAGGCAGAGCGATGGTGAGGGGGGATCTTCTGATCTCCTCTCACCTCCGTCTCTGCCTGCAACCGTGTTTTTTTTTTTTTTTTTTCTAAAGTGTTGTATTTTTTTTTTTATTTTTTTTAAAGCATCGTTTTTTGTTTTTTTTTCTATTCTCGGGGGGGAGGGGGGGAATAGCCCCCCCCCCCCCTGGATTCCCCACTGCCTCACCATAAAATGTTAAAAGAACTAAACTGGATGACACTTGTCTCCAGGCGAACCCTCTACCTAGCTAGCTTGCACTGGAAAACTCCCCATCTACCTGAGAAGCTTGCTCACTCTTACTCCCAGCAAGTCCTACAATCTCAGATCCAGCATCAGCCCGTTATTAGCGGTCCCTCGTTTCAAAAAGGAATTGCATTTCTTTTTTGAAGAATTGAATCCTACAGACATGCTTCCATATTCTTGAACGTTGCTTTGCTTCACAATTGTATCTGTATCCTTTGTTCAGTTCACAAATTATCATATTATATAAATGGGAGTATTTTATTATGAGAAATGTAATATTGAAGGGTCTACTCAACAAAAAGAGGATTTTTAAACTTAAGGCCAAAGTAGCTGCGTTGGAAACATTCTCCCCATTCAGCTGCATTGGGGGTTTTTTTCAACTCAATTACTTTGGCCTAAAGTTTGAAATTTCTATCTATTCTCTGCACTTCTCTCTTTATTGTGTAGCCCCTTCTGTTTATTTAATAATATATTACGTGTCTAGGCATGCTTACACAGTTAAATACAACTATAATCAATGTACATCGTGGCTGTCAGTCAGAGGATTTAATTAAAAATGGCATGCTAGTTAATTCCAGCACTAGGGCAAAGAGTCTATTAATGTGTGTTTCTATAAAAGAAGCATAGGTGAAAAATAAAGTTTAAGGTCTCTTTAACAGCACGTTCACCAGATCCATACTGCTGGGGCTACTTCAGAACCCTTAGAGCTGTCGCAACCCTTGTATAAAAATTGTGCTTAATCTCTCGCCACCCTACGAATGATGGAAGCACAATCTCAGCCCGAGAGTAAAGGTGCATTCGTGAGGGCTACTTTTTAAAAAACTTTTCTAGCATATTTATCAGAACCAGGTTTTATATGTCACCCCTTACTCGGGTTAATAGAAAAGAAAAAGAAAAAAAAAATTTGGGGGCATGGACTGTTATGGACAGACTATAAATCATGATTGTGCTCACCATTTGTCTTGTGTGTATGTTTCAAAACTTTTTTATATTTTATAATGTATTCTTCGTAATAAAAAAAATCTGTATTAAGCACTAAGCAAGGGTAAAGACCTTTCTTGCATGAAAAGGAATGTCCATGAAGGACACAGGACATAACTAAATATAGATCCACATAAGATAAGGTTCGAGGGATGGCACAGTCTGGTTGTATAGATTCATCAAGCAGTGATGACCAACAAAAGCTGTCAAAAGTATAAAATTGGCAGAACAGAATCATTAATCTCATCTCTTTTCTTTTCACAGCTCCATTTTCCGCATATATTTTGTCACAAGGAACTAGCCTGTTATATTTTATTTACTGTCTGCCAAATTTTCTAAATACATTTATTTGTCCCCAGTTCCCTATCTTATATCTAGGATAGCCTTGTGCCTATCCCGCGCATGCTTAAACTCCTTCACTGTGCTTATCTCTACCACTTCCGCTGGAAGGCTATTCCAGACATCCACTACCCTCTCAGTAAAGTAATATGTCCTATCTTTGCCCTTCTAATTTAAGACTATGTCCTCTAGTTGTGGTAGTTTTTCTTCTTTTAAATATACTCTCTTCCTTTACTGTGTTGATTCCCTTTATGTATTTAAATGTTTCTATCATATCCCCCCTGTTACGTCTTTCCTCCAAGCTATACATGTTAAGATGCTTTAACCTTTCTTGTAAGTTGTATCCTTCAACCCATGAACCAGTTTAGTAGCCTCACTTTTCTAGTAAAGTATCCATCACAGTTTTTTTTGGACCCAGCCTTGGACCCATGGATGGGTTTCACATTGGAGAAGCAAGGGATTTGCCTGCACTCCTGGCAGTCACCTTGAATTCAGTTTTAAACATGTTTGCTTAAATTCCACCAACTCTTAACTTTTCCAGATTGCTTTGTGGTATCTAATATATACTCAGCTATCAGAGCATAATGCAGCATCACTGGTTTAGACTACCAGTGTTTAAGCATAAGGGAGGTTGTCCTTGCACTAACCTTGATTTCAGTTTAATTTCGACCATGTTTGTCTAAATTTCACCAACTCTTTAACACTGGTTTGTAGTGTGGTAAGTTCTGGCCAATTTTCAACAATGCCCCACCCATGTTATTCTCTTTTCATATAGTTAGGAATTAATGGTTCTAGTGGCTCTGTCAGAGGGAACAAGGTATACTCTCCCTCTCTTTGGAAGAAGCACGTCTATCCATCTATTCTTGCAACCAAAACAAAAGCTATGGTTGTGCATTATGCATTATCATTGGTGCCCTTGTGTACTTCATGAACGTAGAGTTTTCATGCCATGTGTGATAAACGGAATTAAACATCAACTGGTCCATTTGAGAAAATCCAATCATGAAAAAAGTAGCCTACGTCATCTAAACCGGGAGATGAAATGATGCAGAGAAAGTGGAATTAAATATAGTCAGATGTGATGAAATTGAAATGTATCATCGTAACAGAAATTCTTATTCTGCTTCTGAATCTAATCATTTCTCTTTCATCTTCTGGTGTGCGCTGAGGCAAAGGGACGCAAGGCTGGTTTGATTTATTGCACTAAGATATCGACAGGAACGCCTATAAGGATGAGAGTATAGTGTTTAAAGAAGTAGCGTCCAATGCATAAATCCCTATACATTGGTTTCTACACCCTCTGCTCATGTGCTGATTGACTTTGCACTTATATAGTTACATTTAATTGAAATTGGGTTTCCCAGGAAGAGGTAGAATGGACTCTAGAACCCTAGAATCCAGAACCTCAGAACATACTATATTAGTTGTACCTGCGAAATCCCAAGACACTCCAATTAGGAAGTTATATTTCACTTAGGATGCATATCAAATTTACAATACATTGGTGTTTTAGAGAATGTGAAAGAAAATCACACCTTGTTGTGCCCTTAAGTATTGCCAGACATAGCACATTGTGAAACGCATTGACAGAATATTGATCCCAGCTGGGCTCTGTTTCTGAACATTCTCGGTTACAACAATGACCATATAATTGTTATCCCAATCTGGTTAATGCCCAGCACCTTTAGCAGCTTTGTCACTTAATGAGGAGAACATGTTGGAACCAGTTTTTAAGGTCAAATTGTGATGTCAACAACTAAAGACATTGGCCCTAACACAGTAAATGTGAATACTGGTGCTTAAATATCATGCTTTATAATAGATGTGATGCAGCACTCTCCCACGAGGGAGCAATTTAAAGGTCTGGAATTTAATCTGAAGGAGTCCATTGATTTATTTGTATTGCACAGCACTCTCAGTGTACACTGTTCATTAACCCCTTCACGACCAGACTGTTTTTTGGAATGTTGTGTTTATGACTGTGGCTGTTTTGACACTTCTGCGGTGTTTGTGTTTAGCTGTAATTTTCTTCTTTGTCACTTGCTGTACCCACACATATTATATATTGAGATTTTTTTCAGGACAAGAAGAGCTTTCTTTTATATCATTATAATAAAATAGTAAAATATGGTGAAATTTAATAAGAAAACACCACTTTTCCTGACTTTCTATGTAAAAACTTTTACCGAGCTACAAAAGCTAATGGAAAAAATACTATATTGGTTGCAAGTGCCTGTGTATATGCAATGATTATTGGTTACAACTAGCTGTGAGTGGCTTGCACTGCACATAGTTTTAACCCTCTGCTAATGAACGGATTGTCTCAGCCGATAGTTTGTTAATATTATAGTTTACATAACACCCCATGATTGTCACTGTACACCCTGTTGCATCAGTGGTGAGTCAATTTTCCTCCCTCTGATCCACCATATTCATATGTTGTATCCTTGTGGTAAATCCTTACCATTTAACCCTGTTTTCTGTCCTTTCTGAAAAACTTAAGAAAACTGATTTACAGAAAAAAAAAAAAAACTAAATAGATTCTAATATTGTCCCTGAGTTTAGAATCACCCAATGTTTATATGTTTTTGTTTTGCTTTTTTTGTTGTTATAGGGAAATAAATATATGTAGCACATAGCTGTTTCAAAAACATTTTTATTTTCAAAATTAGCATTAGTAACATTATAACACAGTTATTTGTCACGCCTTACTACTGGCCGGGATGCGTTGTACATCGCTCTTGCGCAGCCCCCCAGCGGGACGCGCCAAGAGGGGAGGCGACTGGACCAGGTAGGGGACCCTAGCTAAGCAGCTGTGGCTGGTCTGGGACTCGACACACAGATGGTTGCTACCCTTGCGACTTAACAAATATTGTTAAATGTATTTAATTTTACTTAATATAACCCAAGGGTAAGGGTTAGCCCAATAAAAAATATTTTTTTTTTTAATAAAAATAAAACCTGGGTGGTGGAACTAGGGGGAGACTTTTAGCACTAAACTTAATAAGGCATTTGCTTTGACAGCTATAAACATCCAGGAGCTGTGATTGGCTTGGCCATGTCATTTTTAGCTCGATCGCGATATGCCAGCTCACATACCACAATCGGATCTGCATAATGCTCCTGGACCGTCATCAGTCACAAAGGGAGTTTTTCTCAATGACAAGCCAGGACCATCATCGGTCACGAAGGGGTTAAGCTGTGACAAAGGCATGGAGAATTAACACACACTCCCCAAAGAAAAGACACTGACGACAAACTGGATATGAAGGTCACAGTATTTATTAAGAAATCCTCCAACAGAGATTTTATATTTTTATCAGTAAGTTAAAAACTTGAACGTATACTAAAAAATGTAAAACCATTAAACACGTATACCATATATACCCGTGGTGAAAGACACCATCATATTAACTCCAATCACCAAAGATATCTGGCTACCGGCGTCGATGCCCCTGCACAGTAGCCGCCTGATATTCACTCCCCAGGGACCAGCCCGTAGGGAGCCTGTGCAGATAGCTACCAGAGCTGCTGCCTTCCAGGTTGGCCATACCTAAGAAAGCCAACCCCCCAGCACTAACGTCAGACCTCGGGTACCCCCTGCCAACCGGCTCTTGACATAGACAAAGAGGGATGGGTAGGAGGGAACTGATTTCTTTAATGTAGAAAAGAGGCTGGGCAAAACCTCTGAAAGGGTTTATAAAGGTTTTTCCCAGGGTACCAAGGGGAGGAACGGCCGCCCCTGAAGGACCTGACTGGCCAGGGGCCTTAGACTGACAGGCTTGTGATGAGGCTGCATCACCAACCTGTTGTCATGCTGCCCTTTCATATATTTTAATATTACAGGCCATTTCTTTTCTCACTAAAATAAGTCAGATGACCTTGATAAAGTGCCCCAGCAGCTTGGCAGGCTAGGTAATCCTTGAGATAGAAAGGACAGAGCTTAGAGGTTAGAGGTAAGACGAGATAATCTTTGGGTTGGTTTATTTTACTATACAGCACAAGCAGTTTATACAGTGGGGACGCAAAGGTGGGGGAGGGACCACCCCCACACAGACAGCGAGGAAAAAGTGTGAATACTCGGTGGTGGAGAGCAATGTCACCTAGATTAATTATAATACATCATATGGTTAGGGAAATTATTCAAGGTGAATTGAAAAGTCCGTAATGCAGCAATCCGAATTGTATTCGGGGGTTGACCGATGCATATTGTGTAGTCAAAAACCTTTTGGTTCACGAATAGTCGAATCAGACCCTAAATACGGCAAACTGTGTAGCCGAATTTAAGGGATTCGTGCAATTCGGCAATTACACCTGATCCGGATCCATTTGGGAATGCATCGTGCTTTATTGTGTAGACCCTTACGTTTACACATTTGTTGACAACTTTATTAGGGTAAGAAGTGCAGACAGCTTTTTGTTGTTGTTTTTACGTATACAATGATCACGAGGAGCCAATAGGGCTCAAATTAAAGAGTCATCAGATTTTGAAGAAATTTTGAAGGGGGGCGTGATCTCAAAAGAATGGGAACCACTACCCTAGAGAGAGGCCAAGTAACTTTCTGATGCTTGACAATTTTTGTTTTTTTGTATATATGATTTAGTCCATTACACTGTACTTTTTGCACACTCTTACCTGTTTGGTGAAAAGCATGATGTATACGTACAGTTTATGAGCTTATGTCGAGCTTAGTTCTGCAAAATTTCGTCTTTTGCCTAATTCATTAAAAAAATGTAAAAATATTTTCAAAAATCATAATTGTACAATACCTATGCATTAAAAATATTCATTGTAAATGTAGCCATACATTAAACCCTTTCGCGACAATAGACGGAACTGGTGCGTTCTGCAGTTAAACCGCATAGGCAGTAATCAGAGGTCACAGCCCCTCCAATATGATGCTGCCCTGTAGCCGGAAAAGGCTCCAGAAGTGATCAGAGACCACTTCCAGCCCTCTGTTGCTAGACTGCTCCTAGAGGCTGAATATAATGTTATGTAAAGAAAGACCTTATAATGGTAATAAAAACAGTATTTAATGTGTGGATACATGAAATGTGAAAGAGGAAAATGACAGCTAAACACAAACACCGCAGAAATGTTAAAATATCCATAGTCACAAAGTCACAAATTTACTAAAATTTCAAAACAGTAGCTAAGGGGTTAAATTGGCAAATGGGCTGATTATTGAATGCATATAAAAAAAAAACCTGTCTAGAGAGTTAGCTTGCTCTCATTTGGCTGTTTAGGAATACTAGTGAAGAAATAGGTGCACTGATAGTGCCACCTGCTGAGAGAAACTGGTAAACAGTAAGTTTCTGAAAAAAAAAACTGATGAGAGAACTTTCCAAATAGAACACTTTAACCCTTTCAAACAAATAAATGTATCTCCTTTCTGCCATTTAGTTGATTAAAACGGTATAATTCAATGTGTGGCCAACTGCCTTCCACAGTCATTAACTTGTGACTACAAAAGATTAAATTGCACAGCAATAAATTGCTATATTCTCTGTCATCCATTGATCTAATATCTTCTCACATTTGAATGGTTTTCTATGAATTTACCTTTACATGTATTTTCGTTAGAAATGGGTCAGTCACTTGCAATTAATATTATTTTTATAAATTGGACCGAGTAGACATAATTCACCAGTAACAGTGGTTACTATATGTAACATTCACACCAACCTTTGGTCTTTCCTACACACCTTAAAGGGGCTTCATCACCAAACACACAACCTATGTGCAGGCAATGAATAAAATACCAAATCGAACGTATCTGTCCTTTTAAAACTGACACAAATACTGTAAGTAGACTATATTCAGGAAAACATATTAATGAGATGATGTAATCAATAGGAAAATGTGGCATGATATGTTAATGTGGTGCACAACCCCTCCTGCAGGGGAAGTGATGTCACTTGCAAAGGATTGCCCACAAACTAATAAAATGGCTTCAAGCACTTCCACCCAGCAGGGGAAGGGATGTCACTTTGTCTACTGGCAACCAGACAAACAGCTCAGTGCTTGTGTTAAATAAACAGGACACAGATTTCAAATCTGTTTTTGGACATGCTGACGGTATTGGAGGTAATGCTTGATCTACTGAAGCTTTTCATTCACAATTTATTGGGCATTGAGTGGTTTAAGACTAGTGTTGAGTGAACCCGAACCGCACTGTTCGTGTTCGTACCGAACATTATGGTTTTTGGACCCCGGACCCGAACACGGACATTTCACTTTATGTTCGGGTTGGAGTTCGGGGTTCGGCGATTTAATGGCGCGTTTTGAAAGGCTGCAGGGCAGCCAATCAACAAGTGTTTGACACGTTTGCCCTTAGAAGCCATCACAGCCATGCCTACTAGTGGCATGGCTGTGATTGGCCAACGAGCATAAGACAAGGTTTTTTTCTGAAAAATACCCCTTACATTCAAGGTTGTCTTATAATCTGACCTCAAATCGCAGAGCTGCAGGGAACCTGGATCCCCCTCTCTAACAGCAGGGGAATGTCTGCGCAATGAGCGCAGACCTCCCCTGCTGCCGCCCGGCACAACCGCCGGGACTTCTATGATGAAGCCGGGTCCTTCCAGCTTCATCATAAAAGTCCCGGCGGTCGTGCCGGGCGGCAGCAGGGGAGGTCTCGCTCATCGCGCAGACATCCTCCGCTGCCCCGTTAGCCACCAGGAGAATCTGGCAGCTGGGGGATATCTGGACGCAGGACCGGCCTTAAGTGTTCCGGCGCCCTGTGCGGGATTACCCCGTGGCGCCCACCCCCCCATGTTTGTATCTCTCTCCTTTCCGATGTTTGTCCCTTTCCTCTTCATTGCCCTGTCTGTCTCTCTCTAACTCCCCCATACCTCTTCTCTCTCTCCCTATGTTCTGTCTCTCTCCTCCCCTTCCTCTGTTCTGTCTCTTGCTCTCCCCCCTGTTCTGTCTCCCCCCCACGTTCTGTCTCTCTCCCCCCTGTTCTGTCTCTCGCTCCCCCTGTTCTGTCTCTCCCCCCCGTTATGTCTCTCTCTCCCCCCCTGTTCTGTCTCTCCCCCCCTTATGTCTCTCTCTCCCCCCATGTTCTGTCTCTTTTTCTCCCATTCCCCCTGTTCTGTCTTTCTCTCCATCCCTCCCCCTGTCTTTCTCTCTCTCCCCCTTCTCCCTGTTCTGTCTCTCTCTCCCCCCCTGTTCTGTCTCTCTCTCCCACCCTGTTCTGTCTCTCTCTCCCCCCCTGTTCTGTCTGTCTCTCTCCCCCTTCCCCCTGTTCTGTCTCTCTCTCCCCCCTGTTCTGTCTCTCTCTTCCCCCCTGTTCTGTCTGTCTCTCTCCCCCTTCCCCCTGTTCTGTCTGTCTCTCTCCCCCTTCCCGCTGTTCTGTCTCTCTCTCCCTCCCTCTGTTATTTCTCTATACCCCCCTGTTCTGTATCTCTCTCTCCCCTTCCAACTGTTCTGTATCTCCCCCCTCCAGCTGTTCTGTCTCTCCCCCTCCCCCTGTTCTGTCTCTCCCCCCTCCCCCTGTTCTGTCTCTCCCACCCCTTCCCTCCCTTTGCCTTCAAAGGTGGATACAGGGAGGGGGCGGAGCTAACCGGCTAAGCGGTGTAGCTCAGCCCCCACCCTGTGAAGCAGAGCAACGTCTGCTTCACTGGGAGCCCAGGTCAGCAAGAGAAGGTGCTGCTCGGCTCCCCATGCTTTATGCAAGCATGGGGAGCCTAGCAGCACTTTCTCATGCTGCCAGTGGCTCCCCGTGAAGCAGACGTTGCTCTGCTTCACAGGGTGGGGACGGAGCTACACAGCTCAGCCGGTTAGCTCCGCCTCCTCCTCGGATCTAGAAGAGCATGCCGAGCAGAGGGCTGGTGAGGGGGGATCTTTTTATCTCCCCAATCCAGTGCCTCTACCGGCTTTTTTTTTTCTTTGGGTGGGAGGGTCGCACAGGTCGCACACCCCTAAGGCTGGCCCTGTCTGGACGATACATGAAGACATCCTCCATGCTGCCCGACACTTCCATCTATAATGACGGACCAGCTGACGGAGGTGTCGGGCAGCATGGAGGATGTCTGCACATGTCTGCACCCCCACTAGCCACCAGGGAAAGAAACAAGGTGAGGGGGAGGGAGGGAGGGGGGAGACACACAGAGACAGGGTGGGGAGGGGGGGTGACACACACAGACAAGGGGAGGGAGGGGGGAGACACACACAGACAAGATGAGGGAGGGAGGGGGGAGACACACACAGACAAGGGGAGGGAGGGAGGGAGGGGAGAGACAAACACAGACAAGGGAAGGGAGGGCGCCCCCTTGGGTGTTGCGCCCTGTGCGATCGCACAGGTCGCACACCCCTAAGGCTGGCCCTGTCTGGATGATACATGAAGACATCCTCCATGCTGCCCGACACTTCCATCTATAATGACGGACCAGCTGACGGAGGTGTCGGGCTTTTAGTTTCTTTCCTAAAGGAATATACAAAGTTTGGGGAGTCGTCTTATAATCAGGGTCGTCTATTAATCGAGCAAATACGGTATAAACTGGACTCACGTACACGCACATCACATGAGCTCTTCTTAGTAAAGGGAGAGGATGCTGCAGCTGTGAGGGACAGATTAAAAAAAATTCTGGTGTTGAATCTGCAAACTACAGCAATTATTCAAAATACAGCGATTATTCAAATTACAGTGATTATTCAAATTACAGTGATTATTTTAGTGGGTGCTATACTACATATTTGTACCCTGCCCTGAGCCCAGTGCCACAGAGGGGGCAGTGCACTTGCAACTGCATGTGTGCAAGGCACACGACTTTAATCCTGTTCTGTTAGCTCAGTGGAAAACATCTAGGCATTTTTAAATACTGCAATTTGTTGGTGTTAAATATTACATTTGCGTCCTGCACTTCATATCTGAGAGTCAAATAGAACAGTCCAATACTCTGCTTACAGCGCACTTTGAAAAATTCTAATTGTTGTGCTAAATAGTACATTTACGCCTTGCGGTGCATTTTTTGCAGTCCAATTAAAAAAAAAAATACAAATAAAAAACAGTGTTGGCTACCTCCTCCTCCTCCTCCTCCTCCAGTGCCGCTTCCACCTACACCGCCACGGTCACCGCCTCCTCAACCTATGGGTCACTTAGTATAAACTGAAAGAGAATACCCTGCACTCCAACCCTCTCTCAAATGGATAATTCTGTTGATCCTCCTGGCAGCCATGCTTTAGATTTAGATTTATGTTCTTCCAAAGCTAAAATCAAAGATTCCATCTAGTGCTATTTTATGGATCAGCTGTATTTGTAATTTGTATGTATTTTATGTTATTTTAAATTATTTCCCTATCCACATTTGTTTGCAGGGCACTTGTCCTACTCTTACCCCCATTTTACTTCCTTTTGCAGCACTCTAGCCCTTTCCATTACTTTTTTGGAGGCATTTTAGTGGCCAAAAGTTTGTGTCCCCATTGACTTCAATGGGGTTCGGGGTCAAGTTCGAGCACGGACCCGGACATTTTTTCGAAGTTCGGTCGAACCTCAGTGGTGTATCTTGGTTTTGTGCTGCCCTAGGCAGACAAATTTTGGGCAACCCCCTACCCACGATGCACACCCACGACATTACCCATAACCCATGTTGCCCACCAAGGACATGCCCCATCACCCCATTTACATGCCTCTATCCCCCCATTACATACACATTGCCAATATTATTTGCCCATAATATTCCCCAGCTAATTTGCCCAATAATATGCCAGTATCATTTGGCATTAATATGCGCCAGCCAATTTGCCCAATAATATGCAAGTATTATTTTCCATTAATAAGTCAAAGCCAATTTCCCCAATAATATGCCAGTATTTGCCATTTAATCAGCCCCTGTCAATTTTCCCAATATTATGCCAGTATAATTTGCCATTAATATTCCCCAGCCAATTTGCCCAATAATATACCAGTGTTATTCTGCCATTTACCGGTAATATGCCCCCGCCAATTTGCCCAATAATATGCCAGTGTTATTCTGCCATTTACCGGTAATATGCCCCCGCCAATTTGCCCAATAATATGCCAGTGTTATTTGCCTTTTTATATCCCACAGCAAATTTGCCCAATAATATGCCAGTGTTATTAGCCATTTAATATGCCCCTGACAATTTTCCCAACAAAATGCCAGTGTTATTTGCCATTTAATATGCCCCTGCTAATTTGCCCAATAATATGCCTAGGATGCCTCGCGGTAAATACAGCACTGTCGAACCTGCCGAACCCGAACATCCAGGTGTCCGCTCAACTCTATTTATGACATACAATTAGGTCTCAGGAGGGGGATGGGCTGTATTTATCAGTGTATTATGAAATACCCATGATGCATAGCCTGCTTTGTCAGTACTATTGTTCTTGGGTTGTGTCATGTGGACTAAGCAGAGCTTTCCTGAATGAGGAACCCCACAGAGGCGGCTCTCTAATTAGGCGAGTTAGGCAGCCGCCTAAGGCCTCGCACTCACGGGGGCCTCGCGGCTGCCTAACTCACCTTATTACCTTTGATGTAACAGGGAGCTTAACGCTGCCCGTTAAGCTCCCTGTTACACTAACCTGGGACGTTTCCTCCGTGCATCTTCTCTCCTGCACGGAGGAAGGAAGCTCCGATCGCGTTTTTTTTTTTTTTTTTAAACTTTATTGAACCCGCGCAGCTTCAATAAAGTTTAAAAAGAAAAAAAACCGCGACCGGAACTTCCTTCCTCCGTGCAGGAGAGAAGATGCACGGAGGAAACAACGGAGAGCAGCATGGAGGTAAGTACTAGGGAAGGGGGGAGGAGGGTGGCACAAACGAGCAAAGCCTGGCATAATGAGTGGCTAAATATTGGCACAGTGTGGGGCATAATGAGGTGAGGGGCAAAATCCTGGCATAGTGAGGGGCAAAATAATGGCATTATGAGGGGCAATATCCTGGCATACAGTGGCAAAATCCTGGCATATTGAGGCAAAATTCTGGCATTGTGAGGGGCAAAATTCTGGCATAATGAGGGGCAAAATCCTGGCATAGTGAGAGGCTAAATCCTGGCATTGTGAGGGGCAAAATAATGGCATTATGAGGGGCAATATCCTGGCACACAGTGGCAAAATCCTGGCATATTGAGAGGCAAAATTCTGGCATTGTGAGGGGCAAAATTCTGGCATTGTGAGGGGCAAAATTGTGGCATAATGAGGGGCAAAATCCTGTCACAGAGTGGCAAAATCCTGGCATATTAAGGGGCAAAATCCTGGCATATTGAGGGGCAAAATCCTGGCATATTGAGGGGCAAAATTCTTGCATATTGAGGGGCAAAATCCTGACAGAGTGGCAAAATCCTGGCAAATTGAGGGGCAAGATCCTGGCAGATTGAGTGGCACAATCCTGGCATAGAGAGGGGCTTAATCCTGGCATATTGAGGGGCAAAATCCTGGCATATTGAATGGCTTAATCCTGGCATATTGAGGGGCTTAATCCTGGCATATTGAGAGGGTAAATCCTGACATATTAAGGGGCACAATCCTGGCATAGAGTGGAAAAATCCTGGCATTTTGAGGGGCAAAATCCTGGCAGATTGAGTGGCACAATCCTGGCATAGAGAGGGGCTTAATCCTGGCATATTGAGGGGCAAAATCCTGGCATATTGAATGGCTTAATCCTGGCATATTGAGGGGCCTAATCCTGGCATATTGAGAGGGTAAATCCTGACATATTAAGGGGCTAAATCCTGGCATATTAAATGGCTAAATCCTGGCATATTGAGTGGCAAAATTCTGGCATATTGAATGGCTTAATCCTGGCATATTGAGGGGCTTAATCCTGGCATATTGAGAGAGTAAATCCTGGCATATTGAGGGGGTAAATCCTGACATATTAAGGGGCTAAATCCTGGCATATTAAATGGCTAAATCCTGGCATATTGAGTGGCAAAATTCTGGCATATTGAATTGCTAAATCACAGTGCATCCGGTGCTGTGAGGAAGAACAAAGTGCCAATCTTCTAGCACAACGTGGTCTCACGCAGAGCCGGCCTTAGGGGTGTGCGACCTGTGCGAGCGCACAGGGCGCAACACCCCAGGGGGCGCCCTCCCGTTCCCCAAAAAAAAAAAAAGCCGGTAGAGGCACTGGCTGGGGGAGATCAAAAGATCCCCCCTCATCAACCCTCTGCTCGACATTCTCTGCTTGGTCCGGGGAGGGGGCGGAGCTAACCGTCTCAGCGTTGTAGCTCCACCCCCACCCTCTGAAGCAGAGCAGCATCTGCTTCACGGGGAGCCACTGGCACCATGAGAAAGTGCTGCTAGGCTCCCCATGCCTGCATTAAGCATGGGGAGCTGAGCAGCACCTTCTCTTGCTGCCCATGGCTCCCCGTAATGCAGACTGTGCTCTGCTTCACAGTGTGGGGGCGGAGCTACACCTCTCAGCCAGTTCGCTCCGCCCCCTCCCTGGATCCAACTTTGCAGGCAAAGTTAGGGGAGGGGGGAGAGAGAGAGGCCGAAAAGGGGTTAGGGGGGAGACAGACAGACAGAACAGGGGCAGGGGGGGAGAGACAGAACAGGGCTAGAGAGAGATAACAGGGGGAGGGGGGAGAGAGAGACAGAACAGTGGATGGGGGGAGACAGAACAGGGGAGGGGGAGAGAGAGACAGACAGAACAGGGGCAGGGGGAAGAGACAGAACTGGGGGAGAGAGAGCCAGAACAGTGGATGGGGGAGAGCCAGAACAGTGGATGGGGGAGAGACAGAACAGGGGAGGGGGGAGAGAGATACAGAACAGTGGATGGGGGAGAGACAGAACAGGGGAGGGGTGAGAGAGACAGACAGAACAGGGGCAGGGGGCAGAGACAGAACTGGGGGGGGAGAGAGATAACAGGGGGAGGGGGGAGAGACAGAACAGGGAGAGGGGGAGAGACAGAACTGGGGGAGAGAGAGAAAACAGGGGGAGGGGGGGAGAGAGAGAGACAGAACAGGGGGAGGGTGGGACAGAACAGGGGGGGGGGAGAGACAGAACAGGGGACGGGGGGGAGAGAGAGAGACACAGATATGGCAAGGAAGAGGAAAGGAACAAACATGGGAAGGGAGAGAGACACATACATAGGGGGTGAAAGAGATGGGGGGAGGGGGGGCGCCACGGGGGAAGCCCGCACAGGGCGCCGGAACACTTAAGGCCAGCCCTGATCTCACATTTCAACATTGAGCCCCTTTCCTTCTGGCTGAGTGTTTCTGTTAGTGTGTGATTGTGTGCTTTCTGAGTGTGTCTGTGAGTCAGTGTGTGCTGGCTGAGTGTATCTGTGAGTGTGTGCTGGCTGAGTGTGATTGTGTGCTGACTGAGTGTGTCTGTGAGTCAGTGTGTGCTCACTGAGTGTGTCTATGAATGACTGTGTGATATGTGTTAGTGTTCACATTTAGGACACAGCAATAACAATGTGAGTTAGTCAGCTGCACACAATTTGATCTATACCAAATGTTTATAGATGTTTGTAGAATAATTATGAGACAAATAAAATTCTAAGAGCTGTTCATTTCTAGAAGCTGGGATTTGAGTCTGATCTTGAAATATGCTATTTCTACAGTTCATTTTTATTATCACTTGCATATATTTTATTTAATAATGTGTGTCCGTGAGGGCCTCATGTTCGACTTTCGCCTAAGGTCTCACAAAGTCTAGAGCCGCCTCTGGAACCCCAGCTCATCAAAGTGTTATGAACTGGGACAGACCGGCCCACAACTTATGCATTACCACATTATTTTTATGTTTAATGGTTGAATGTGCTGCTGGTTTGCAAAGTGGGATTTATACCTTGTGCTGCCACCTTGGAGTATTACTAGGTTTTACAATATTTACTCATAGTACAGGGTACACCTGTGACACTACCCAGACCTACACCTTATGTCCACTGTCTTGCCTCTTTTACCCACCCCCAAACAAAACAAATGATGCTTAAAGCACAGGGAGGTCTCATCAGGGTGCACTTGTTTCCTCAACCTGGTAGCATGGTGGAAAACCAACATCCTAACTCCGCACTGCATGTATCCTCCTAGAAATATGGCTGCTCACATGCTGATTTCTGCATAATTTATGAATTACTATTCTTTAATTCTTGCACTTTACTACCTATGCATATCTACATTTACATGAATTACAAGAGATAGATAGTTGCTTTTGAAATGTTCCAATGATGACAGAGTTCATTTAACATTTAAATACAAATTCTATAAAGCAAAAAATAAGAAAAGGCAACAAAAATCCAATGAAAATGTAGTTACATTTAAGTGTACAATCCTTGCAAACTACAATTGTAATGCAGGCCATCAATTAATAAAATACAATAATTGTACTGGATACTTAAACATGGTTTCTAATTTTTAAAATTATTTTGATCACTTTTAAATGATCTTTTCCCTGTGTTTTATATAGAAGATTGACACTCGGGGTAGATGCTATTTTGTGTTCAGTGGCAGCAGGAGGACCAGGGTTGTAACACTTTTGCAAAAGTTTTCTGAAATATATGTTTTATTAATGAAAAGGACACCAACTTGTAGTGAGTGCAAATAACATGGGAAGAAGAAGAATGTACAAATATGGCAATTTGTAATGCGAAAATGTTCTGTTTTTTTTTTTTTTGCAAATATTTTATTGAATTTATTTATATATGTATTTATATTACATCAAACACATTATAATCATAAATAAAAAACAAAACAAAAAAGTAAACATAAAAATAATGCGAATGGTACCGACATGCAATGACGGCTGTCAGGGGAGGGGAGGGCTCTCTAATTTAAATGTACTTCATAGGCTTCTTGCAAAAAAACAAATATCCATGCTTTCAGTTCACATAATGCTCATTTACTAACCAAGTTTTAAAGGTTTAATACAAAGGACACAAATATCACATAACATACAGTTATAGCACTTTAAGTACTCTCCTTAACCTCTTCACAACAATGGCTATAAAGCGGCGCAATTTGGGGCGTTTTCACAGCGATTTTTGCCATTTTTCCGTTTTCCTGGAATCTTCATGAGCATATCACAGTCCATTACCACCCTCCCCCAAATTTAGTCATATGGATGGGGTGCAGTGATCCTGGTCTGCCTAACTGTTAACCATAATTTTTTTAATGTATTTGTGTGCTGAATCACATTGATCACATAATGTAAAAATACATTACATGGCAATCAGTGTCTAACCCTCACTCTGACACATTTTGATCTTGTGTCAGAGAGAGAGAGAGAGAAAGAGAGAGCGCTATACTGTGTTTCAGCAAACACAAATAACATAAAAAACATGTTTTGCCATTTTTACACTCTTTATTAAATTTTATACAGTACAAAAGGATTAAATCTAAAAACAAAAAATATGGTCTCACACCCCTTTGAATACATCTTAGGAAATACCTCTGTACAACTTGATATCTCCCCCTTACATCACTAATTATATCTAGAGTTGAGCAGACACCTGGATGTTCGGGTTCGACGGTTTCGGCCGAACTTTGGAAAAAAGTCCGGGTTCGGGCTGGAACTTGACCCCGAACTTGACCCTGAACCCGAACCCCTTTGAAGTCAATGGGGACACAAACTTTTGGCCACTAAAATGCCTCTAAAAAAGTCCTGGAAAGGGCTAAAGGGCTGCAAAAGGAAGTAAAATGTGGGTAAGGTTGTAGACTTTCGGTTTATAGAATAGCAATAGCATTACATGTATTCTATAAACCGAAAGTCTATAAACCGAATGTTGTTCGGTTTATAGACTTTCGGCTTATGAAATACATGTAATACAATTGGCTTTCTATAAACTGAAATAGAGTCCCCATTCATAAGAATTTCTTATGAATGGGGACTCTATTTCGGTTTATAGAAAGCCAATAGCATTACATACAATGTAATCGCCGAACCCCGAACTCCAACACGGACATACAGTGAAATGTCTGTGTTCGGGTCCGGGGTCCATCGTAAAGTTCGGTACGAACCCGAACAGTGAGGTTCGGGTTCGCTCAACACTAATCATATCTTCTAAATGAAACAAAGCAGAAGTATAGTTCCGTAAACAATTAAATCCGCATACAGGTCTAATTTAGTAACATATTTACAATTTTGCCAATACTTCCTCCTTAAAGTGACTGTCTAGTGCCCAAATGCATATTTTAAATATATGTGCATATTATTTGTGCTTTCAAATCACTTTAAAATGCATGTTTTGCATTGCTTAAAATATACAATACTGCTAGATGAAATGAGAATAATTTCATTCAAATTAATGGAATTTCCTGTCTGTCTAGTGATGTCTTCAGACAGTGGGTTGCACTGTTAAGAGATCCTAGTGTGTACAAGAACAAGATCACTTAGATTCCACCCAATGTATCCAATTCCAGGAGCACAGGAAGTGCCTAAATGACACAACTGCAGAATGCCTGCATCAAATCACACTGGAAAAAAAGCCTGTGCATTATACAAGCAGTAATCTTAATCTTGTTTGGGGACTAGACTGTCCCTTGAAAGTGAGCCTGTGTAATAATTTTAGAGGTAATACAATTATTAGAATTATATCTGGCTTATGTTCTTCTGCCTTTCTAAATTATTGACTCCCCTTTAGTGAGCATTACCTCCTTCCCAGTCCTCCTGATACAACTGCCAACTTATACCAACGCCCACCAAAGGGGTGAAATAAATTAATAGTGTAAAATAATCATGCAAATCATGCCACAATGGCTGCTGTCAGGAAGGTATTTAGAAATATCAGATACTTCAACAGAAGAAGCAGAAATGCAATTTTGGCATTGTCTGCAGTTCTACTTTTATAGCACAAGATGGCAATGTTGTCCTGAAAATGGCTGCCAGAAAGTAACAATCCTATAGAACTAAAAACATCCTGGCACAATCACTTAGATTAGGGTGGAAAAAAAACAGATGCTGAGACTGCAGACAATAGTGATGCTGGAGACAAAGGACTTTGGAATTCTGTAATTTAAGAAAGTATCATAGAAACAATTTACATTCTCTGCTTTGTGAAGAGAATAGTAAATCTTCACCCACTTACACTTCACCAAGTACACGGAGCAGGTGTTTATCTTAGGATTTAGGGTGGCACTTAGCTTAGTGCATAAGTGTGTAATTAATAGCACTTTAAATGTATCACAAAGTGTGAGAACGTAGTGAGAATGTCACAGAAACACTAAAGGACCTCATTCATCTTGTGTAAGGCATGAAGTCATTACATGTAAGGCATGCAATGACTTCATGAGGGTTTCCCAGAGTCCTGCTTCACCCCCCGACTATCCGATACCCAACATTTTCTACTGGGTTCTACTTACCTCTCACTACCCAGTCCCCTCTCGTCTTCCCTTAATGCAGCACTAGGATAATAAACATCCAACCACATAGCTCAGGGAGTGTGGTTTCGGAGTGTCAGCACTGCCGCGCATGAACTGTAGCTCTGTCGTTTAAAACTGAACGAAAAGTCTACAAAGAATTCTCAAATCACCTCCACTGTTTAATTTCAAAACTGCTAGACTGATGTCTTCTCAATTGCTGGCTGGTCTCTTTAATCAGCACACTCACCAATGGACATTATAAAATTATTTCCGTAATGGGATATCATACTGAACCCACCCATAATGGCAGTCCAGACTCGAAATGTATGGCTGGTCTCCAATGCACGAGGGGCACAGCTGACAACAGATGTATGTTTTGGCCTACATTAGCCTTGTCAGTGTAGTACAGCTAATATCCCTTTAGGTGCAGCAAGCCACGGACCCACGGCCATTTGGGAATACCCTGATAATTAATGAAGACAAAAAAGGGGGTGGGAGCACAGATTCACCCAGAACAGGGAACACGACAATAGCCTGTCCTATAGGATGGTACCTACGGGGAGGGCATCCCTGTTTTTCGCTTGCTTGCACCATTACAGAGGAAACACTCCATTAGCATATCAGGTTAATCCCACCCATAAGGGCAGTCCTGATCCAAAATGCATGGCTGGTCTCCTCTGCATGAGGAACACCGCAAACCACAGACGTATGTTTCGGTCTCGTCAGTGTGGTACGGCAGATGTCCCTCTTGGTGCGTAATGTGATAACTTGCATTAATGTACTCTATGATAAAGGTTTCATTGACTAGATGAGGGGTAGGCAACCTTTTTCGGCACTCCAGATGTTGTGGACTACATCTCCCATAATGCTCCTATAGCCGTAAAGCTGGCAAAGCATCATAGGAAATGTAGTCCACAGCACCTGGAGTGCCAAAGGTTGTTAAGTCCTGGGCTAGATCCCAAATAAAATATGAGTAGGAAAAAGGCAAAAACATATTACCTAAAATAGATAAGGAAGCAGACAAACACAGATACAAAAGACAAGCTACAGGACCTGATGGAAGACAGAGTTTCAAATGCAACAGCAATGAAAATAACATTCTTGGCCCGTTGAGGCACCTAATCCAGACAAGGCCTGTGTGGACACACCTGGTGCCTCTCTGTGAATGAAATAAGGCAAAATGAAAATATTATAATAATATATAGGTCAGTTCATTTCTATGAATCCTATGTCTACACATTACACTGCAAATAAGTTATTTTGTTTTTAAATTGCGTTTGCATCAGCTTTATACATGACCCCAGAAGCATAAGAGTGAGTATTAAAAAAAGCTATTGATACATATTGCAGTGCCAGAAAACCCACTCAGATACGGCTGTTTTGTTCTTGTTAGGACGCATCAGCAATGTCTATATAATCAGTGCTGCCGCACCTGCAGTAAACATGCAGAGTAATCGCTGGGGGAGGGCTTGAGTCAAATATTAAAAATGTGATTTATACAGAACGCCTGCAGCAAATCACACTGGAAAAAAAACTGCTTGCAAGCTTACAAATCTATTTAGTACTAGTTAAAGAAATATTAATAAGCTGTAAGTATTAGTTCCTGCTTATAGGTGTGGCCTCGTTGTTCCAGCTGACATGTCTGTGGGTCCAGTATACTGTCAAAATATTTAATGAATTCAGTATAATGACGGCAGTGCTGTTCATAATACCATCTGTACGTGATACTGCTTAGGAATCAAATGGCCAGCAGACATCTGTGTGTGGAAAATATAATGCTAGATTGACCCTTAGGTGGACATCATGTCAAGTCTCATTACAGTCATGGACCTTTCCGTTAGTTCTGGACATATGTAGCAAGGAGAGGCTGTCTGGATGCTGAAGTTACTGTCAGGGTTTCCCATTGGTCTATATCCAATGAGAGGCAGACTACTGCTGCTGTCAAGATCACATTGACGCCATGCGACGTGTGAATGTTGGCTACAGCTGTTAACCGTCGGAGCCAGCTTTAATCAGTGGCTTATTATAAATATAAAAGCCTGAGCTTCCAGTTTGGACACAAACTAGCAGTAAAAATGTTTTAGATGTAAGTTACTTAACTAAAAAATATATATATATTTTTGCTGGTAGCTTTTACTTTCTATAAAATAATAATAACTAGTATTTATGTAGCGCCTTGCTTCCAAGGCACAAACCACTTTTTAGTGCAGATTCTTGGAATTAACTGGATTGGCAACTGAAATAATAGACATTATTCTTAATCGATGATTCTCATTTATCAACCTCGGAAAGGATGAGATGATCCTGCTGGGATTTGAACCTGCAACCTTGAGGGTTAAACAGGCTGTGCAGTCCCCTCTATCTCTATACCATGGAGCTGGGTCTCTGGACATGACAGCAGCAGAGCCAAATAGCCGGGGTGGGGGGGGGGGGGGGTGCAGTCACATGACAAAGTGATGTTCTGCTACTCGCAAAATTGGCAGTTTAACTTCTCTGGAGCTCAAATTATTTGCATCTACTAATTATATATAGTTTAAGCACAGTGCCAAGAGAAGGTGGGCAAATATTGGCCCGGGAGGGAAAAAATATTTAGCAACACTATGGGGGGGAAAAGAGGAAAAAACCACCCTAGTAGGTCTATTAAACATGAGACATAAAAAAAAACTCTGCAAAAAAATTGCATATCAGTGAGGAGGCAAGGAGGTATGTGTGATGACTTGCCTCCTTAGGTGCATCTCACTCAGGTCAGGGCTGGATTAACATAGGGGCTGATGGAGCTGCAGCTCTAGGCCACTAGCTGAAAACAGGCCCAGTCATGGCCTTTAAAAAACAAAAAGCTTGCTGGAAGGGGCTCTGGGAAGATCAGAAGTTCTCCTATCACCAGCCCTTGTCGGTGAGCAGGCAGCATGGTGTATGTGACCTGCCAGCATTCAGCCTTCAGACAACCCAGGGAAAGTTCTGGTGTGCAATGTGGGTGGGTGATGGGGCATGTCCTGGAGTAAGTGCTGGGTGAGCAATGTGGTTGATGGTGCATATCCTGGGATACAGGGGTAAGTGCTAGGTGTGCAATGTGGGTGATCGTGCATGCAATGGGGTTAGTACTTGGTGTGCAATATGGGTGATGGGGCATGTACTGGAGTAAGTCCTGGGTGTACAATGTGGGTGATGGTATGTGTACTGGGTGTGCAATATGGGTGATGGGGTAAGTTCTATTGTGCAATATGGGTGATGGGGCATGTCCTGGGGTAAGACCTGGGTTTGCAATGGGGGTGATCATGCATATCCTGGGGTTCTGGGGTAAATCCAAGGTGTGCAGTGTAGGAATGTGGCAAATTCTGGGGTAAGTCCTGTGCAGTGTGGGTCATGAGGCATTTCCTGGATGTGAGATTGGAAAGGCAAGTCTGGGGGCTTAATAGCAAGACCGGGGTGCATTGAAAAATCTTGTGCCACAATGGCAAGTATGAGGGGCAGATTGGCAAGTATGGGGATGAATTTTCCAGTCTGAGTGCAGATTGGAAAGACTAAGGCAGAATGACAAGTCTGCCAAGTTTATATATTACTGCTGATTTAGCCCTGATATGCCATGTTTATACATTACTGCTGATTTAGTCATGATATGCCACGTTTATATATTACTGCTGATTTAGTCATGATATGCCACGTTTATATATTAATGCTGATTTAGTAATGATATGCCACGTTTATATATTACTGCTGATTTAGCCATGATATGCCACGTTTATATATTACTGCTGATTTAGTAATGATATGCCACGTTTATATATTACTGCTGATTTAGTAATGATATGCCATGTTTATATATTACTGCTAATTTATTCATGATATGCCATGTTTATACATTACTGCTGATTTAGTAATGATATGGCACGTTTATATATTACTGCTGATGTAGCCATGATATGCCACGTTTATACATTACTGCTGATTTAGTCATGATATGCCACGTTTATATATTACTGCTGATTTAGCCATGATATGCCACGTTTATACATTACTGCTGATTTTGCCGTGATTTGCCATGTTTATATATTACTGCCTATTTATCCATGATATGCCACGTTTATATATTACTGCTGATTTAGTCATGACATGCCATGTTTATCCCAGAGCTCTATAGTAAGAAATGTATCTGCAATGTGCAGTATGTATGAGTCTATCACAGAATGCACAGAAAGAAATCTCACAGTAATGTATCTTTAAACTGCAGGAAGTGTGTTTATAAAAGATATTATTTAAATAAAAAAATTTATTTGTTGATGTTCTGTAAAGCAATATCTATTATAATAATAAAAAAATCTTGGAATTGTTCACACACCCCTTGAACCTAATAGCCCCTTTTTCAGTATTTTACATGTTGAGCAGTATCAGTGCAGACCAGTGACCGGAACACTCATGATGTATATGGTGATGTCATGTGATGTCATAATGCAGGCTGCAAATATTACTCACCTGACCTGCATTCCAGTCACACATGATCTGACAGCAGATCAGATTTTACTCAGCTCTCTGCAGCACACACTTACATTACACATCTCTCAGACACACACAGCATAATACCACACCACTTCCTCAGACTGGTCTATATTTCCTCTCAATCACATCCTACATACATACACTCGTTACATGAAATTCAGTCTCTTGATTGGTCACTTCATTCCTCTTCGATCCGCGAGATGCCTGCGACCGATGGTAAAAAGGAATCCACTGGGTAATGTTTTACAGTTTGATGTTTTACAGTTTGTGAGTATGTGTGATGCTCTGTGTTGAGGAATTAGTTATGGACAAAAATAGAGAATAGGATAAATCTTATTGGAAAATGGATGAAATAAACCTGCAGCTTTTATCACCCGTGCGCTGTGATTGGCTGTTTGATGTTTCCAGTGGGGCCACAAAAGACATGGCTAAAGTGTGTGTCAGTATCGAGACACTTAGCCATGTCCTTTTTAGTGTGATCACAGTATGCCAGCGTGTATATCGCTATCGGATCTGCATGATGGTCCTGGACCTTCTCTGGTAACCAAGCGAGTTTTTCATCATGATGGTCCAGGACCATCATCGGTCATGAATGGGTTAAAAAGAAATGCTTTAATCAGGGAGCAGACATTGTTTAGAATCTTGGGTCTTCCTAAATTTCAGAGTCTGAATAACATTTCTGCCCACTGTAAGAGCTGTGCAGAGCAAATAGGACTTTGCAAAGAACCTTATTTAAATTCTTTCATTTAAGCATTTCTTTTTAATATGTCTATTCTTTGCTTACAGTTTTTCTTTAAACATGTTCAGTCCAATGTACAAGCATGTAGTTCAAGGAAAGGAAGTAAAAAAGATCCATTTAGATCCCATGTGGGCTTACTGAGTGCTGCTCCACAACATTATTTTTGGTTCTTCAAAGATAGGAGAATTATATTTGGGCTGGAGAGAATTTAGGGAGAGAGGAACAAACTAGTCCCCAAAATGCCAAAGTGCATGTAACGCCGGACAACATATGGCCAGAGGAAGATTTCGCGGACAGGAGCGGTGGTTGGGGCTTCCATGGCTTCTGTTCGCTGTCGAAGGAAAGAAGATTGATCGCTCTGGTGAAGGTAACGCCGGACAACATATGGCCAGAGGAAGATTTCGCGGACGGGAGCGGTGGTTGGGGCTTCCATGGCTCCAGTTCCAGGTCGAAGGAAAGAAGATTGATCGCTCTGGTGAAGGTAACGCCGGACAACATATGGCCAGAGGAAGATTTCGCGGACGGGAGCGGTGGTTGGGGCTTCCATGGCTTCAGTTCCAGGTCGAAGGAAAGAAGATTGATCGCTCTGGTGAAGGTAACGCCGGACAACATATGGCCAGAGGAAGATTTTGTGGACGGAAGCGGTTGTTGGGGCTTCCATGGCTTCTGTTCGCTGTCGAAGGAAAGAAGATTGATCGCTCTGGTGAAGGTAACGCCGGACAACATATGGCCAGAGGAAGATTTCGCGGACGGGAGCGGTGGTTGGGGCTTCCATGGCTCCAGTTCCAGGTCGAAGGAAAGAAGATTGATCGCTCTGGTGAAGATAACGCCGGACAACATATGGCCAGAGGAACATTTCGCGGACGGGAGCGGTGGTTGGGTCTTCCATGGCTTCTGTTCGCTGTCGAGGGAAAGAAGATTGATCGCTCTGGTGAAGGTAACGCCGGACAACATATGGCCAGAGGAAGATTTCGCGGACAGGAGCGCTGGTTGGGGCTTCCATTGCTTCTGTTCGCTGTCGAAGGAAAGAAGATTGATCGCTCTGGTGAAGGTAACGCCGGACAACATATGGCCAGAGGAAGATTTCGCGGACGGGAGCGGTGGTTGGGGCTTCCATGGCTCCAGTTCCAGGTCGAAGGAAAAAAGATTGATCGCTCTGGTGAAGGTAACGCCGGACAACATATGGCCAGAGGAAGATTTCGCGGACGGGAGCGGTGGTTGGGGCTTCCATGGCTCCAGTTCCAGGTCGAAGGAAAGAAGATTGATCGCTCTGGTGAAGGTAACGCCGGACAACATATGGCCAGAGGAAGATTTCGCGGACAGGAGCGGTGGTTGGGGCTTCCATGGCTTCTGTTCGCTGTCGAAGGAAAGAAGATTGATCGCTCTGGTGAAGGTAACGCCGGACAACATATGGCCAGAGGAAGATTTCGAGGACGGGAGCGGTGGTTGGGTCTTCCATGGCTTCTGTTCGCTGTCGGGGAAAGAAGATTGATCGCTCTGGTGAAGGTAACGCCGGACAACATATGGCCAGAGGAAGATTTCGCGGACGGGAGCGGTGGTTGGGGCTTCCATGGCTTCTGTTCGCTGTCGAGGGAAAGAAGATTGATCGCTCTGGTGAAGGTAACGCCGGACAACATATGGCCAGAGGAAGATTTCGCGGACGGGAGCGGTGGTTGGGGCTTCCATGGCTTCTGTTCGCTGTCGAGGGAAAGAAGATTGATCGCTCTGGTGAAGGTAACGCCGGACAACATATGGCCAGAGGAAGATTTCGCGGACGGGAGCGGTTGTTGGGGCTTCCATGGCTTCTGTTCGCTGTCGAAGGAAAGAAGATTGATCGCTCTGGTGAAGGTAACGCCGGACAACATATGGCCAGAGGAAGATTTCACGGACGGGAGCGGTGGTTGGGGCTTCCATGGCTCCAGTTCCAGGTCGAAGGAAAGAAGATTGATCGCTCTGGTGAAGGTAACGCCGGACAACATATGGCCAGAGGAAGATTTCGCGGACAGGAGCGGTGGTTGGGGCTTCCATGGCTTCTGTTCGCTGTCGAAGGAAAGAAGATTGATCGCTCTGGTGAAGGTAACGCCGGACAACATATGGCCAGAGGAAGATTTCGCGGACGGGAGCGGTGGTTGGGTCTTCCATGGCTTCTGTTCGCTGTCGAGGGAAAGAAGATTGATCGCTCTGGTGAAGGTAACGCCGGACAACATATGGCCAGAGGAAGATTTCGCGGACGGGAGCGGTGGTTGGGTCTTCCATGGCTTCTGTTCGCTGTTGAAGGAAAGAAGATTGATCGCTCTGGTGAAGGTAACGCCGGACAACATATGGCCAGAGGAAGATTTTGCGGACGGGAGCGGTGGTTGGGGCTTCCATGGCTCCAGTTCCAGGTCGAAAGAAAGAAGATTAATCGCTCTGGTGAAGGTAACGCCGGACAACATATGGCCAGAGGAAGATTTCGCGGACGGGAGCGGTGGTTGCGGCTTCCATGGCTTCTGTTCGCTGTCGAAGGAAAGAAGATTGATCGCTCTGGTGAAGGTAACGCCGGACAACATATGGCCAGAGGAAGATTTCGCGGACGGGAGCGGTGGTTGGGGCTTCCATGGCTTCTGTTCGCTGTCGAAGGAAAGAAAATTGATCACTCTGGTGAAGGTAACGCCGGACAACATATGGCCAGAGGAAGATTTCGCTGACGGGAGCGGTGGTTGGGGCTTCCATGGCTTCTGTTCGCTGTCGAAGGAAAGACGATTGATCGCTCTGGTGAAGGTAACGCCGGACAACATATGGCCAGAGGAAGATTTCGCGGACGGGAGCGGTGGTTGGGGCTTCCATGGCTTCGGTTCGCTGTCGAAGGAAAGAAGATTGATCGCTCTGGTGAAGGTAACGCCGGACAACAGATGGCCAGAGGAAGATTTCGCAGACGGGAGCGGTGGTTGGGGCTTCCATGGCTCCAGTTCCAAGTCGAAGGAAAGAAGATTGATCGCTCTGGTGAAGGTAACGCCGGACAACATATGGCCAGAGGAAGATTTCGCGGACGGGAGCGGTGGTTGGGGCTTCCATGGCTTCGGTTCGCTGTCGAAGGAAAGAAGATTGATCGCTCTGGTGAAGGTAACGCCGGACAACATATGGCCAGAGGAAGATTTCGCGGACGGGAGCGGTGGTTGGGTCTTCCATGGCTTCTGTTCGCTGTCGAGGGAAAGAAGATTGATCGCTCTGGTGAAGGTAACGCCGGACAACATATGGCCAGAGGAAGATTTCGCGGACGGGAGCGGTGGTTGGGGCTTCCATGGCTTCTGTTCGCTGTCGAGGGAAAGAAGATTGATCGCTCTGGTGAAGGTAACGCCGGACAACATATGGCCAGAGGAAGATTTCGCGGACGGGAGCGGTGGTTGGGGCTTCCATGGCTTCTGTTTGCTGTCGAAGGAAAGAAGATTGATCGCTCTGGTGAAGGTAACGCCGGACAACATATGGCCAGAGGAAGATTTCGCGGACGGGAGCGGTTGTTGGCGCTTCCATGGCTTCTGTTCGCTGTCGAGGGAAAGAAGATTGATCGCTCTGGTGAAGGTAACGCCGGACAACATATGGCCAGAGGAAGATTTCGTGGACGGGAGCGGTGGTTGGGGCTTCCACGGCTTCTGTTCGCTGTCGAGGGAAAGAAGATTGATCGCTCTGGTGAAGGTAACGCCGGACAACATATGGCCAGAGGAAGATTTCGTGGACGGGAGCGGTGGTTGGGGCTTCCATGGCTTCTGTGCGCTGTCGAAGGAAAGAAGATTGATCGCTCTGGTGAAGGTAACGCCGGACAACATATGGCCAGAGGAAGATTTCACGGACGGGAGCGGTGCTTCATGGCTTCTGTTCGCTGTCGAAGGAAAGAAGATTGATCGCTCTGGTGAATGTAACGCCGGACAACATATGGCCAGAGGAAGATTTCGCGGACGGGAGTGGTGGTTGGGGCTTCCATGGCTCCAGTTCCAGGTCGAAGGAAAGAAGATTGATCGCTCTGGTGAAGGTAACGCCGGACAACATATGGCCAGAGGAAGATTTCGCGGACGGGAGCGCTGGTTGGGGCTTCCATGGCTTCAGTTCCAGGTTGAAGGAAAGAAGATTGATCGCTGTGGTGAAGGTAACGCCGGACAACATATGGCCAGAGGAAGATTTCGCGGACTTGAGCGGTGGTTGGGGCTTCCATGGCTTCTGTTCACTGTCGAAGGAAAGAAGATTGATCGCTCTGGTGAAGGTAACGCCGGACAACATATGGCCAGAGGAAGATTTCGCGGACAGGAGCGGTGGTTGGGGCTTCCATGGCTTCTGTTCGCTGTCGAGGGAAAGAAGATTGATCGCTCTGGTGAAGGTAACGCCGGACAACATATGGCCAGAGGAAGATTTCGCGGACGGGAGCGGTGGTTGGGGCTTCCATGGCTTCTGTTCGCTGTCGAAGGAAAGAAGATTGATCGCTCTGGTGAAGGTAACGCCGGACAACATATGGCCAGAGGAAGATTTCGCGGACGGTAGCGGTGGTTGGGGCTTCCATGGCTCCACTTCCAGGTCGAAGGAAAGAAGATTGATCGCTCTGGTGAAGATAACGCCGGACAACATATGGCCAGAGGAAGATTTCGCGGACGGGAGCGGTGGTTGGGGCTTCCATGGCTTCAGTTCCAGGTCGAAGGAAAGAAGATTGATCGCTCTGGTGAAGGTAACGCCGGACAACATATGGCCAGAGGAAGATTTCGCGGACGGGAGCGGTGGTTGGGGCTTCCATGGCTTCTGTTCGCTGTCGAAGGAAAGAAGATTGATCGCTCTGGTGAAGGTAACACCGGACAACATATGGCCAGAGGAAGATTTCGCGGACGGGAGCGGTGGTTGGGGCTTCCATGGCTTCTGTTCGCTGTCGAGGGAAAGAAGATTGATCGCTCTGGTGAAGGTAACGCCGGACAACATATGGCCAGAGGAAGATTTCGCGGACGGGAGCGGTGGTTGGGGCTTCCATGGCTTCTGTTCGCTGTCGAGGGAAAGAAGATTGATCGCTCTGGTGAAGGTAACGCCGGACAACATATGGCCAGAGGAAGATTTCGTGGATGGGAGCGGTGGTTGGGGCTTCCATGGCTTCTGTTCGCTGTCGAAGGAAAGAAGATTGATCGCTCTGGTGAAGGTAACGCCGGACAACATATGGCCAGAGGAAGATTTCGCGGACGGGAGCGGTGGTTGGGGCTTCCATGGCTTCAGTTCCAGGTCGAAGGAAAGAAAATTGATCGCTCTGGTGAAGGTAACGCCGGACAACATATGGCCAGAGGAAGATTTTGCGGACGGGAGCGGTGGTTGGGGCTTCCATGGCTTCTGTTCGCTGTCGAAGGAAAGAAGATTGATCGCTCTGGTGAAGGTAACGCCGGACAACATATGGCCAGAGGAAGATTTCGCGGACGGGAGCGGTGGTTGGGGCTTCCATGGCTTCTGTTCGCTGTCGAAGGAAAGAAGATTGATCGCTCTGGTGAAGGTAACACCGGACAACATATGGCCAGAGGAAGATTTCGCGGACGGGAGCGGTGGTTGGGGCTTCCATGGCTTCTGTTCGCTGTCGAGGGAAAGAAGATTGATCGCTCTGGTGAAGGTAACGCCGGACAACATATGGCCAGAGGAAGATTTCGCGGACGGGAGCGGTGGTTGGGGCTTCCATGGCTTCTGTTCGCTGTCGAGGGAAAGAAGATTGATCGCTCTGGTGAAGGTAACGCCGGACAACATATGGCCAGAGGAAGATTTCGCGGACGGGAGCGGTGGTTGGGGCTTCCATGGCTTCTGTTCGCTGTCGAAGGAAAGAAGATTGATCGCTCTGGTGAAGGTAACGCCGGACAACATATGGCCAGAGGAAGATTTTGCGGACGGGAGCGGTGGTTGGGGCTTCCATGGCTTCTGTTCGCTGTCGAAGGAAAGAAGATTGATCGCTCTGGTGAAGGTAACGCCGGACAACATATGGCCAGAGGAAGATTTCGCGCACGGGAGCGGTGGTTGGGGCTTCCATGGCTTCTGTTCGCTGTCGAAGGAAAGAAGATTGATCGCTCTGGTGAAGGTAACGCCGGACAACATATGGCCAGAGGAAGATTTCGCGGATGGTAGCGGTGGTTGGGGCTTACATGGCTTCTGTTCGATGTCGAAGGGAAGAATATTGATCGCTCTGGTGAAGGTAACATAAGACATGGAAGTCTTCCGTTCCATGTCTTCAGGTTGAAGGAAATTAGATCACTTTAATTGTGGCATTAACCTCTTAACACCCAGAGGGAAGGGTCATCCTGTCAGCCATGGTTCCCCAGAGGTTTCCCCCACAGGGGGTTTTTCCTCTCCTGAGTGCTGAAGGTTGACTCCAAGTGAGTCCAGAGGTTTCTGTCACTGGCCCTTCTATGGGGTCTTTTAATTTTAATTAAATAAATACTTACATTACAATTGTATTTATTGTGTGTCTTTATTATTATATTATGTCTCGAGTTAACGATTTTCTGCTTCCTTTAAGTTTGAAAAAATGTTAAATAAATCATAGAAAAATATATATTTTACTTTTAAAAATACTAATTTTGCATTGGTGAGATTAATCAATTATATGGCCATAAAGAAAGCTGCCTTATGCCTTTTATGGTGTTATAAATAAAATTCCTTATATGGTGTTATACAAAAAATGCCTTAAATGGTGTTTGTTATACATAAAATGCCTTATATGTAGTAAGAAAAGTCCTGCGCTCACTCCCATCACTGGGCGGCTGCAACGACTACAGTACAGATCAGCCCCAATATATAGTAAAAACCAAAGAAAAACAAGTTACCTGCGCTCTCTCCTTTATCCCTATGTATTTTTAAAACAAATGGAGGTTTTTTGTTACCTCCAATGGCCATGAGAGGATGAGCCCACCTGCCAACGTCAAGGAAGACCCCCCTAGGTGGGTCCTAACTCTAACCATTCACCTTGCTTCTTTGAGCCTCTGGCAAAAATCTCTAATGAGACAGAAAGGGGTATTTTTTATATACACCCCTATACATTATTAACCCTTAATAGGGAACATATGGGATGGGCGGCTGCATTGTAACAAGGCTGAGTAATACAAAAAATAGATACAAATGCAGAAAGAAAAGTCCTGCACTCACTCCCATCACTGGGCGGCTGCAATGACTACAGTACACATCAGCCCCAATATATAGTAAAAACCAAAGAAAAACAAGTTACCTGCGCTCTCTCCTTTATCCCTATGTATTTTTAAAACAAATGGAGGTTTTTTAGTTACCTCCAATGGCCATGAGAGGTAACTAAAAAACCTCCATTTGTTTGTTCGTGTTGGAGTTCGGGGTTCAGCTATAAACCAAAAGTCTATAAACCAAAAGACATTCGCTTTATAGACTTTCGGTTTATAGAATTGCAATAGCATTACATTTATTCCATAAACCGAAAGTCTATAAACCGAATGTCTTTCGGTTTATAGACTTTCGGTTTATGGAATACATGTAATGCTATTGGCTTTCTATAAACCGAAATAGAGACACCATTCATAAGAATTTCGGATGAATGGGGACTCTTTTTTGGTTTATAGAATTGCAATAGCATTACATGTATTCCATAAACCGAAAGTCTATAAACCGAAAGACATTAGTTTTATAGACTTTCTGTTTATAGAATACATGTAATGCTATTGCTATTCTATAAACTGAAATAGAGTCCCCATTCATACGAATAGGTCAATTGACCTATTTGTATGAATTGGGACTCTATTTCGGTTTATAGAATAGCAATAGCATTACATGTATTACATCTGAGAGTCAAATAGAACCTTACAGCGCACTTTGAAAAATTCTAATAGTTTTGGGTGCTAAATAGTACATTTGCGTCTTGCGGTGCACTTCATATCTGAGAGTCAAATAGAACTGTCAAATACTGTGCTTACAGCACACTTTGAAAAATTCTGGCTACCTCCTCCTCCTCCTCCTCCTCCAGCGCCGCTTCCACCTACACCACCACGGTCACCGCCTCCTCAACCTATGGGTCACTATATGTTCTTGTTGGAGTTCGGGGTTCGGCTATAAACCAAAAGTCTATAAAGCAAAAGACATTCGCTTTATAGACTTTCGGTTTATAGAATTGCAATAGCATTACATGTATTCCATAAGCCGAAAGTCTATAAACCGAATGTCTTTGGTTTATAGACTTTCGGTTTATGGAATACATGTAATGCTATTGGCTTTCTATAAACCGAAATAGAGTCCCCATTCATAAGAAATTCGTAAGAATTGGGACTCTATTTCGGTTTATAGAAAACCAATAGCATTACATGTATTCCATAAACCTAAAGTCTATAAACCGAAAGACATTCGGTTTATAGACTTAAGTTTATAGAAACATAGAAACATAGAAACATAGAAACATAGAATGTGTCGGCAGATAAGAACCATTCGGTCCATCTAGTCTGCCCAATTTTTTTTTGAGTACTTTTATTAGTCCCCCGTTCCCGGTCTTATAGCTAGGATAGCCTTGTGTCTATCCCACGCATGCTTAAAATCCTTGACTGTGTTTACCTCTACCTCTTCTGCTGGCAGGCTATTCCATACATCCACTACCCTCTCAGTAAAGTTTATAGAATACATGTAATGCTATTGCTATTCTATAAACCGAAATAGAGTACCAATTCATACGAATAGGTCAATTGACCTATTCGTATGAATGGGCACCAGAGGCGTTGCTAGGTTTCCAAAATATCAGGGGCTATAGCCCATAAGACTTTTTTTTTTTTTTTTTTTTTTAACCATACGGGCACTTACCAATATATGCTCACAGCTCTAAGCTTCATGGCTGTTTTGTAATTTAGGAGCCTTCACAGGGCCGGCCCTTTAATGGGGCAGCTGCCCCAGGCGGCACCCTGGCAGGGGCGGCACTTTGCTGCACTATGCAGCGGACTTTTTCTCTTTTTTTGTGTCCAGGGGAGCTTAATTGAAGAAAGTCTCAGCCAATCAGGTGAGACTTCTAAGTTCTCCTGATCGGCTGAGAGTTCAGAAGCCACCTGTGATTGGCTGAGACCTCCGTCACACAGAGCTCAAAGCAAAGAGATGCCTGCAGCAGGTAAGTTAAAAACTGACAGTGTGTGAGTGTGCGTATGTCAGTGTGAGTGTGTGTGCATGTCAGTGTGAGTGAGTGTGTGTCTATGTCAGTGTGAGTGAGTGTGTGCATGTCAGTGTGAGTGTGTGCATGTCAGTGTGAGCGAGAGTGTGTGTATTTCAGTGTGAGCGAGCGTGTGAGCATGTCAGTGTGAGTGAGAGTGTGTTTGTGTCAGTTTGTGTCAGTGTGTGTGTGTGTGTGTGTGTGTGTGTGTGTCAGTGTCTGAGTGCCGAGATATCATGTGACACTTGGCACTCAGACGGAAGATGACTAAAGGTCCGGCTGCAGCAGAAATGTCCCCCTCCCCTACTGTGGTAAAGCAGAAGGGAAGGAGGACACATTAAAATATTTATTGTTTGTGTATATGTATGTAACCGGCTGTGTATGTGTTGTGTGTGTATATATGTAACTGGCTGTGTATGTGTGCGTGTATATATGTAACTGGCTGTGTATGTGTGTGTGTATGTATGTAACTGGCTGTACATGTGGTGTGTGAGTATGTATGTAAGGATGTAACTGGCTGTGTATGTGTTGTGTGTATGTATGTAACTGGCTGTGTATGTATTGTATGTTAATATGTATGTAACTGGCTGTGTATGTGACGTGGGACACATTAAGGAATTTTTTTTTTCTTAAAAAAAACAGACAAACAAACTTGCTGACTGGTGTGTGTGTGTGTGTAACTGGCTGTGAATGTGACTGACTGGATGTCTGTGAGGTGTGTGTATGTGACTTTCTGTGTATGTATGTGATTCTGAATGTGAGGTGCGTGCATATATGCTTTTGTGATTTGCCATTGTCTGGCTCTTACATTTTTTTGCTGGCTCCTAAAACTAAATTAAATTTGTCAAGCCCTGATATAAACATAAATCCTTCATATGCTGTTTGGCAGTCCTGTAATAAAACATGTCATACATACACATAACACACATGTGTGGCATTATTTATTACAGGACTGCTAAACAGGATAAGAATGATTTATGATATATATATATATATATATATATATATATATATATCATAAATCATTATGCATATATAGCATAAATCACTTATTTACATCCTCCTTTGTGTATTTAAGCTATATATTGTTGGTTTAAGGTATTACAGGACTGCCAAACAGCACAGGAATTATTTATATATATATATATACACACACACACACACACACACACACACACACACACACAAATGTAACATGAATCATTCCTATGCTGTTTGGCAGTCCTGCAATAAGGAACCTCAAACCAGCAATATATAGCTTAAATACACAAAGGTGGATGTAAATCAGTGACCCCCAACCCTCCCCTCTCTCCACCATATCCAGAGCTTACCTGAGTGGGAATAGACCTGCTCTGCATCTCCCACATGGTGACAGCCAGTAATGATATCTTCAGAGCTGCTTCACTGTCCCACGTGGAGCTTCCCTCACATCCCTGCAGTCACACACAGTGAGGATGCTGTGTAAAGGTGACACTTCACTCAGCATCCTATCAGAGCAGGGCTTTCACACACAGTGATGATGCTGTGTAAAAGCCCTGCACTGATTGGCTAACACATCACTCAGCATCCTATCAGTGTAGGTCTTTCACACACGGTCTGTGTGATGTCAGGGAGCGGAGCTATCACAGAGCTACAGAGACTCGGGGCTTTGCTCAGCACATTCGGGGCTTCAGCCCCCTTAGCCCACCCCTAGTGATGCCTCTGATGGGCACTCTATTTTGGTTTATAGAATAGCAATAGCATTACATGTATTACATCTGAGAGTCAAATAGAACCGTCAAATACTGTGCTTACAGTGCACTTTGAAAAATTCTAATTGTTTTGGGTGCTTAATAGTACATTTGCATCTTGCGGTGCACTTCATATCTGAGAGTCACTTAGAACAGTCCAATACTGTGCTTACAGCGCACTTTGAAAAATTCTGGCTACCTCCTCCTCCTCCAGCGCCACTTCCACCTACACCGCCACGGTCACCGCCTCCTCAACCTATGGGTCACTTAGTATAAACTGAAAGAGAATACCCTGCACTCCAACCCTCTCTCAGATGGATAATTCTGTTGATCCTCCTGGCAGCCATGCTTTAGATTTAGATTTATGTTCTTCCAAAGCTAAAATGAAAGATTCCATCTAGTGCTATTTTATGGCTCAGCTGTATTTTTAATTTGTATTTTTTAATTCCCACATTTTAATTCCTTTTGCAGACCTCTAGCCCTCTCCAGGACTTTTTTAGAGGCATTTTAGTGCCCAAAAGTTCGTGTCTCCATTGACTTCAATGGGGTTTGGGGTCAAGTTCAGGGTCAAGTTCGAGCCTGAACCCGGACTTTTTTCTGAAGTTCGGCCGAACCCGACGAACCCGAACATCCAGGTTTCCGCCCAACTCTAGTTATGGTTCAACTTAGAATGCGTCGTCAGATAAGAACCATTCGGTCCATCTAGTCTGCCCAATTTTTCTAAATACTTTTATTAGTCCACAGTTCCTGGTCTTGTAGCTAGGATAGCATTGTGCCTATCCCACGCATGCTTAAAATCCTTGACTGTGTTTAACTCTACCACTTCTGCTTGAAGGCTATTCCATACATTCACTACCCTCTCAGTAAATTAATACTTCCTGATATTCGTTTTAAATTGTTGCCCCTCTAATTTTACGCTATGTCCTCTTCTTTTAAATATACTCTCTCCCTTTACTGTGTTGATTCCCTTTCTGTATTTAAATATTTCTATAATATCCCCCCTGCTCCGTCTTTCCTCCAAGCTATACATGTTAAGATGCTTTAACCTTTACTGGTAAGTTTTATCCTTCAACCCATGAACCAGTTTAGAAGCCCTTCTCTGAACTTTCTCCAAAGTATCAATATCCTTCTGGAGATACGGTGTCCAGTACTGCGTACAATACTTCAAGTGATGTGTCACCAGTGCTCTGTACAATGGCATGAGCACTTCCCTCTTCCTACTGCTAATAACTCTCCCTATGCAATCAAGAATACTGCTAGCATTTCCTGCTGCTCTATTGCATTGCCTACCTACCTTTAAGTCCTCTGAAATTATGATGTTGAGGTTAGGACTGTACCAAATAGTTGGTACAAACCTATATTCTGCTTTTGGGTTTTTACGCCCAAGGTGCATAATCTTGTACTTGTCCACATTTTTCTAGTTTAGCTAAATCATTTGCCATTTGGCTTATCCCTCCATGAATATCAACCCTGCTGCAAATCTTTGTATCATCAGCAAAAATACATACTTTGCCAACAAGACCTTCTGCAATATCACTAATAAAAATATTTTACAGATTGTACAGATTGCTGAGGTACCTCACTAGTAACAAGACCTTGCATCGAATATTCTCCATTGACTTCAACCCTCTGTAAGCCATTGTCTTAATCATTCAACAATATATAAAATCCAAACTTAAAGATTGCAGTTTATTGATAAGCCTTCTGTGTGCAACAGTGTCAAAAGCCTTGCTGAAATCTAGGTTAGCAATGTATACTGCACCATCCTGATCTATTATTTTAGTCACCCAATCCCAAAAAAAACCAATAAGATTAGTTTGGCATGATCTTCCTGAAATAAACCCATGTTGTCTCTGATCTTGAAACCCAAGCGACTTTAGATGTTTAACCATCCTATTCTTTAACAAGGTTTTCATTATTTTCCCCACTACTGAAGTAAGACTTACTGGTCTATAGTTGCCCGCCTCCTATCTACTACCTTTCTTTTGAATGGGCACAACATTTACTGATTACCAATCTTCTGGAACTACTCCTGTTAACAATGATTGGTTAAATAAATGTTTTGCTAGTACACTACTAAGTTCTTTTAATAACTTTGGATGTATCCCATCAGGTCCCATTAATTAATTTGTTTTTACTTTAGACAGCTGAAGTAAAACCTCTTCCTCTGTAACCTTACATGCATCAAAAGACTCATTAGTCTTTTTCCCTAAATGAGATCCCTTACCCTCATTTTAATTTGTAAAAACTGAACAAAAATATTCATTAAGGCAGTCTGCTAAGCCTTTATACTCTCCTACATAGCATCCTTCTTTTGTTTTTAATCTTACTAATCCTTGTTTTACTTTCCTTTTCTCATTTATGTATGTAAAAAAATGTTGTATCCCCCTTTTTCACTGACTGGGCTATATTTTCTTCTGTGTGTGCTTTGGAAGCTCTTATAGCTTGATTTGCCTCTTTCTGCCTACTCTTAGATTTTTCTAAATTCCTCACTCTGATTACTTTTATAATTACTAAATGCTAGCTTTTTAATTTTTTATTATTTTGGCCACCTCTGCAGAGTACTACAGTGGTTTCTTCAATTTTTTGCTATTACTGACAAGCCAAATGCAGTTTTCTGTTGCCTTCAGTAGTGCAACTTTTAGATAATCCCATTTCTCCTGGACTCCATTTAAATTGCTCCATGGAAATAACAAGTATACTCTACAACCTGAAGACCTATATTAGCCATGAAAGTTCTCATAGGCTCAATCTAAAATAATTCATCAAAATGTTACTCCTGTGAGTGCAATCTAAGTGCTGGGGTAAGTCCTGGTCGCAGGGCCGGTGCAAGGATTTTCTTCTACACAGGCGAAGATGCATTTTGGTGCCCCCCTCCTCTAAATACATCTAAATATTCAACTCGCAAGTTTTAAATTTCTCAAACATTAACATCCTAACACACATTGAAATCCTTAAACACAAGGACACCCTTGCAGTCACATACAGAGACACACTTACCACTTACACACACACACACACCCTTACACAGACACAGTGACACACTTACACACACACACTTACACAGACACAGTGACACACTTACAAACACACATGCACCCTTACACAGAGACAGTGACACACTTACACACACATACACAGACACAGTGACACAATTACACACACACCCTTACACAGACACAGTGACACACTTACAAACACACACACACCCATACACAGACACAGTGACACACACACACACACCCATACACAGACACAGTGACACACTTACACACACACACCCTTACACAGACACAGCGACACATTTACACACACACACCCTTACACAGACACAGTGACACACTTACACACATCCATACACAGACACAGTGACATACACACAGACACAGTGACACACTTACACACACATCCATACACAGACACAGTGACACACATACATACACACACACACACACACCCATACACAGACACAGTGACACATTTACACAAACACACACACAGACACAGTGACACACTTACACACACACACAAACACTCATACACAGACACAGTGACACACTTACACACAAACACCCTTACACAGTGACACACTTACACACACCCTTACACAGACACAGTGACACACTTACACAGACAGTGACACACTTACACACACCCTTAAACAGACAGTGACATGCCTACACACACCCTTACACAGACATTGACACACTTACACACACATAGACAGTGACACACTTAAAGACACCTTTACATAGAGAGTTACACACTTACCACTTACATACACTCTTACATACAGTGACACCAATATACACATAACCTGAGACACACTTACCACTTACACTTGTATCTTTTCTTTTTTTCAACCCAAAAAAAAAACTCTGATGTTTGATCTTTTCCTGCTCTTCTACCTTCTTTTGCAGGGCGGAGGATTGTTCAGACGGTGTCTGCCTCTTAACTTTGAATCGGAACTCTACTGTTTTTGAGTGCCGGAAGTCACATGACATACGGCACTCTGACACTGTCACAGCGTGAGGTGTGATTAAAGTGTCTGTGCCAGCAAGCGATTTACGCTTGCTGGCAACGATTTCACTCAAATACTGTTGCCTGGGGAAATTGCCACATTGTAGGGCCGGCTCTGGTCAAACAGTGCCAGAGCCGGAACATAGCGGTGCGCAGGGGATTTTGCTTTTTCCAACCCCCTTGTGCTGCCTAATGGTAGTGCCGGCCCTGGTCCTGAGTGCTGGAGCAAATCCTGTGCGTGAAGTGCTGGAACATTGTCAAGTGTCTTATGCCCAATCAGGGAAAGAAAAATGTCGGTCCACTAAGCTAGTCACAGGCTCAAATAATATAAGTGTATAAAATGAAGCCCACCAAACAGGTGTGTGCATGCTGCAAATACAGTGTGATTGGCTGTACAATGTATACAAAAAACAAAAAAACTGTCTGCGCTTCTCACCTTAATAAAGTTGGAAACAAATATATAAACATAATACAAATGAGAGGTTTTGGTTATATGAATTGACCAAAACATAATTAAGCTCACCCGCCACGTCAAGGCAGACTCTCAGTAGGGTGAGAACCTACTCTCACTTCCTATCTAGTGGGCACACAAAGCAGTTTAATACTGCTAATGTATAATGTGTTGGAAGAGATGCAATTAAACCTCCTCCCAATTAACCCTTGAACAGCAAGCTGCAACCAAACAGTGAGGAGCCAACAACCTCAAATATGTGCAAGCAGGGAAAAGAAACATGTTGGTGCGCTAAGCTAGTCACAGGCTCAAATAATATAAATGTATAAAATGATGCCCACCAAACAGGTGTGAGCATGCTGCAAATACAGTGTGATTGCCTGTCAATGTATACATTTTTTTTTTTGTCTTATGCCCAATCCAATATTACTGGAGGTCTCACAGTACATATAGCCCAGGGGCCTACACTGTCTTAATAAGCCCTTGACATTATTGCTGATTTAGCCATGAGATGTCAAGTTTATACATTACTGCCGATTTTTATATGATAAACCAACTTTAGATTTTACTGCTGATTATTTCAAGGGTTACGCAAGGTTAAAAACAGGGCCGGACTGGCCTACCAGGATACCGGGAAATTTCCCGGTAGGCCGCCTGTCCTGGGCTGCTTTGAGCTGTACCGGCAATTCCCCCCCCCCCCCCCCCTATTTTAATTTGCTATATTATTTAAAAAATAAAATTAAGACATATGTTGTTAAATGATTTCTGTCAGAAAAATGGTTAAAAAAAATTGTAATCCATAATACAGCAATGTAGAAAATTATTGATTTTGTGACTAACAACTCTGATCCTATAGCTGGCTGAGGGTCATGAGGGCTTGGGGTGAGGCAATGATTATATTTATGTGACTTTTAAATGCATGTGGCCCATATTAAAATATATCATTGTACCTCAGGTGGAGGACAGAGGCAATGATATAGTTTAATATTATATTTATGTGGGGGTTGATAGTGGAGCTGAGAGGACTTGGGCTGAGTAAATTATATATTTTAATATTTAGATTTATGTCTGGGGAGGAACTGTAAAAAGAGTGGGCTACAGTGGTGAGGGAATAATATTTTGTAATAGATTTATTTGGAACGGTGGAGTGACTGGTGTATATCTGATATCATATACCGTATTTGCTCGATTATAAGACAAGGTTTTTTCCAGAAAAAAAAATTCTGAAAAATCCCCCTCGTCTTATAATCGAGGTCTCTTATAATCTGACCTCAAATGGGATTCAGACTATAAGGCTGGGATCCAGTTCCCCAGCAGAGCTGCAGGGTACCTGGATCCCCCTCTCTAACAGCAGGGGATGTCTGCGCGATCCGGTTGCCCCCCCTAGCCACCAGGGATTATGAAACAGGTGAGGGGGAGGGAGGGGGCAGAGAGAGAGGGGGAGGGAGGGGGGCAGAGAGACAGGGGGAGGGAGGGGTGAAGAGAGACAGAGACAAGGGGAGGGAGGGGGAAGAGACAGAGCAACAAGGGGAGGGAGGGGGAAGAGAGACAGGGAGAGGGGGGGACAGAGCAACAAGGGGAGGGAGGGGGGAAGAGACAGCAACAAGGGGAGGGAGGGGGGAAGAGACAGAGACAAGGGGGAGGGGGACAGAGACAAGGGGAGGGAGGGGGTTTGAAGAGACAGAGACAATGGGAGGAAGGGGGTGCAGAAACAGAGACAAGGGGAGCGAGGGGGGAGAGAGAGAAAACACTAAGGGGGGAGAGAGAGAGAGAGAGAGAAAGCTGGGGGCAAAGGAAAGAGAGAGGCAGCATTGGCACATAAAAATAAATAAAAACAAGAAATACATGTTTTGATATCATAATTTTTTATTAAAAAAGCAATTACATGTGAATATATACAAGTTGAACTTTTTTCCTATAGGGTAGTCTTATATTCAGGCTTTTAGTTTTTTTCCTAATGGAATATACAAAGTTTGGGGGGTCGTCTTATAATCAGGGTCGTCTTATAATCGAGCAAATACGGTACTTTGTAAATTATTCTGATAAATTCTATAATCTGTTAACTAGAGTTGAGTGAACCCGAACCACAAAGTTCTGGTTCGTACTGAACATTCGGATTTTAGGACCCGGACCCGAACACGGTCATTCCACTGCATCTCCGGGTTGGAGTTCGGGTTGGGGTTCGGCTTTTGCTGCCCAGTCACTAGCAAAACAAGGCCCCCCCCGGTCCCCACCCATGAGCGCTGGGTGGGGACCCTATAATAATAAGGGTGGGGGGGACCTCATGTCCCACCCAGGTCCCCACACCTTGCCAGCAGGTGGGGACCCTATAATAATAAGGGTGAGGGGGACCTAATGTACCCCCCAGGTCCCCACTCATTGCCAGCGGGTGGGAACCCTATAATAATAAGGGTGGGGGGACCTAGTCACCCTCTGTCCCCACCCATGAGCGGTGTGTGTGGACCCTATAACAATAATAGGGGGGGGACCTAGTGTCCCCCCCCCCCCCGGTCCCCACCCATGAGCGGTGGTAGGGGACCACAAATAAAGTGACTAGGGATGCCCAGCCCCTGTTCACTCCCCCCCCCCCAATTAAAAAATGCCTTCCTAACCCCCCTCACCCTAATAATAGTGAGGGGGGTGGGCAATAAACTAACCTGTAAAAAATAACAATTTCATACTTACCATTTCATGTCTTCTTTTTTCTTTCTTCTTTTCTTTATCCCCAAAAAAGGCCAAATAAAAAACCATAATACGCGCCACATATATAATATATTCTTAAAATGTGCTTTAAAGTGCATGGTTTCCCTTTTAATGAACAACAAAATAGTGAAGTTATGCTGTTAGGGCTGGTTTAATGAAGAAATGTTATGGGGCTTGAATGAAGAAGAAATGCTATGGGGATGGTATAATGATGCAATGCTATGGGGCTGGTATAATGATGCAATGCTATGGGGCTGGTATGCAATCATTTCCCAGTCCGGCCCTGGTTAAAAATGTAGAGAACCACTGGTATAACTCAATTATGTGTGTAGATATATGTTCTTCACTCAAATCTTAAAGGAACTGGATAACATAAACATGAGTTTTACTGGGAATGCAGAGAATAAAAAATTATCTAAAAAAAAATGGGGGGAGGGGGCGGGGCGATAGAGCTCCTCTCCATGGCCCACCAAAATCTATAGCAGCAGGCCCATGATGCTCTTAAGCCGGCCCTGGCCCAGCCCATGGGGTAAGTGAGGAAGGCCAAAATACAGAGCACACCTGACCTGTCCGGACCTATCGATCCCAGCTCCTCAACATGACATTACCTCCATTTTGAAAGAATGTTATTTCTTTACCACAGGGCCTACTTGATATTAATTTTGTTATATATTTTTGTATCCATGGAAAAAGGGGCCTGTGCGCTGTGTGTAAAGTGAAAATGATTGATACTTACATAAAAAGGCAAAAGCAGCAAACCAGAAACATGAAAAACAGAAAAATAAATCCAGGCCGCAGCATACTTGAAAGCCATAGCACATCGAAAACAGAAGCTGAAAACATAATCTCAAATAAATCAATTAGATTGTTTTTGCATGTTAGAGAGACCAAGGGATGGATACTCCCAGCGCCCCTTGTGCAGATTGAGTTCTGTTTTCAATATAGGATGATATATTTATGCCTGTATAAAAAAAAACATTTGTACTAAAGTCAGGCAGACAGCATGACATTGTGTAACTAGCCATCCAGAAATTCTCTGTTCACATCAAATAGTTGAACAGTCTGATAATTCAATAGAATGTTTGAGAAAATAAAACTTTAATAATTACTGTACTAAAAGAGGGTCTTGGATGAATTCTTCATTCAGCAATAAATTACACCATTTTAATTACTCTCCACGACAAAAATTCTTCATCTGTATCTCTCCCACTTGTACGCAGGAGTGCTCTTGATTTTTCCATTCAAGTGCTCACATTTTACTTTTAAATCCAAAATCTAGAGGATATTTTCCATTCAGATTTACTTATTCCATGCACTCGACTATTTAACACCCCCCAAAGATAAAAAAAAAAAATGAGTTAATTATTTCCTTGCTTCATTGGTTTTGCAGTATTGTAAGAAATTGTAACCTTGTTTAGAGAGGTCTGAAATAATCACATAAAAACCTAGATCAAGTTCTAAAAGCTGAGGAAGCCTTGGATCAAACCAACATAAATCCCTGTTCTACTTAAAGTGTCCAATATATATTTTAAGATAAGTTTCATGTTAAGTTTAAAAAAAAAAAAAACAGATTTACCTTATCTTTTTTTTCTCAACAATTCCTTTCTCATAAAATAAAGTGTAATAGATGTATTTATTTTGTTGTAGCAACAGTTCTGCTTATCCAGGTCATGGTTTTTCGAACCCTAATACTAAAATTAATCCCCTAAACCCTAATACTAACCCCTGAACCCTAATACTAACCCCCGACCCCTATTACTAACCCCCTAAACCCTAATACTAACCCCCGAACCCTAATACTAACCCCCTAAACCCTAATACTAACCCCCAAACCCTAATACTAAAATTAACCCCCTAAACCCTAATACTAACCCCTGAACCCTAATACTAACCCCCGAACCCTAATACTAACCCCCTAAACCCTAATACTAACCCCCGAACCCTAATACTAACACCCCTAAACCCTAATACTAACCCCCGAACCCTAATACTAAACCCCCAAAACCCTAATACTAACCCCAGAACCCTAATACTAAAATTAACCCCCTAAACCCTAATACTAACCCCTGAACCCTAATACTAACCCCTGAACCCTAATACTAACCTCCTAAACCCTAATACTAACCCCCGAACCCTAATACTAACCCCCCTAAACCCTAATACTAACCCCCGAACCCTAATACTAACCCCCGAACCCTAATACTAACCCCCTAAACCCTAATACTAACCCCCGAACCCTAATACTAACACCCCTAAACCCTAATACTAACCCCCGAACCCTAATACTAAACCCCCAAAACCCTAATACTAACCCCAGAACCCTAATACTAAAATTAACCCCCTAAACCCTAATACTAACCCCTGAACCCTAATACTAACCCCTGAACCCTAATACTAACCTCCTAAACCCTAATACTAACCCCCGAACCCTAATACTAACCCCCCTAAACCCTAATACTAACCCCCGAACCCTAATACTAAACCCCCAAAACCCTAATACTAACCCCCGAACCCTAATACTAAAATTAACCCCCTAAACTATAATACTAAAATTAACCCCGAAGCCTAATACTAACCCCTGAACCCTAATACTAACCTCCGACCCCTAATACTAACCCCCTAAACCCTAATACTAACCCCCAAACCCTAATACTAAAATTAACCCCCCAAAACCCTAATCCTAACCCCCAAACCCTAATACTAAATCCTGAACCCTAATACTAACCCCTGAACCCTAATACTAACCCCCAAACCCTAATACTAACCCCCTAAACCCTAATACTAACCCCCGAACCCTAATACTAAAATTAACCCCCCAAAACCCTAATCCTAACCCCCAAACCCTAATACTAAATCCTGAACCCTAATACTAACCCCTGAACCCTAATACTAACCCCCAAACCCTAATACTAACCCCCTAAACCCTAATACTAACCCCCGAGCTCTAATACTAAAATGAACCCCCTAAACCCAAATACTAAAATGAACCCCGAAGCCTAATACTAACCCCCGAGCTCTAATACTAAAATGAACCCCCTAAACCCAAATACTAAAATGAACCCCGAAGCCTAATACTAACCCCTGAACCCGAATACTAACCCCGGACCCCTAATACTAACCCCCGAACCCTAATACTAACCCCCTAAACCCTAATACTAAAATTAACCCCCTAAACCCTAATACTAACCCCCGAACCCTAATACTAAAATTAACCCCCTAAACCCTAATACTAACCCCCGAACCCTAATACTAAAATTAACCCCCTAAACCCTAATACTAACCCCCGAACCCTAATACTAAAATTAACCCCCTAAACCCTAATACTAACCCCCTAAACCCTAATACTAACCCCCTAAACCCTAATACTAACCCCTGTAATAATGGGAATGGCAATAATGAGAGGCAAATTGATCAAAGCTATTTTGGGTGGTGAGTAAAGTTGGCCACCAAAGTCAACCTCCTCAAGCTATGTTAGTAAAAAGACCCCAGTGTATTCAAGTACCAATTGCAGTTTCACCAAAAATCATTAATGTTAACCATTTCCATCCATGTGATCAGTATATTTCCTACTTTGTGGTGCTAATTATTTTTATCAAAATATTTACAATAATTTTTAGCCATTTCAAAGTTTTGATTTATATTCATTTTAATTTCAGTTTACTTGTGGTTTTCCCCATTTGTTTACTTCCTGACCCATGCTTAAATTACCACCTATGTTTTGATTGCCACCTGCCCTGATCTATTGGACAGTTCCTGACTAAAAGTTTGGATTATCCCTTTTGCGTTTGCACTCTTGTGCGTTCATCCCTACCAGGGTGTTCTGCCTGTCTGCTTCTGTGGACCAGCTGGTAAGGGTGGTAGCATCCTCTCCTCCAACACTCCTAATCCAACACTGACAAGCCCCATAAGTGGCATGGCTGTATTAAATGACAAAGCGTAAAATTACATTTAAACAATCATACAATAAAAAATGGACAAATCCCTAGGACTTGTGCTCAGGGTGGTAGAAGATACATGATGGATCCTAAATTCTAAATTCTAGGGACATCATCATCTTGATAAATACTTGCCACACCACACCTTACTTTCCCCTGGAAAAAAAAACCCTGGATCAGCAAATCCCATAATAAGCAACGGGATACGAAGCTGGCGCTGCTAACGAGGAATGTAATAAACGCGGTGATTCATTGTGTCAAAGATGCTACCACTGCGACCACCAACCTAACGCGTTTCGTCAGTGTCTAGCACCCTTTTCTGTTTTTGACTCTATGATTTTACAGTCTATGGACATTCAATCCAGAATTGGATTATTTTACACCCTTCCATTATTCCCAGGGTCAGCTGGAGCTTTTTCCCATTTGTACATTTGCATTAGGTGCTAATTGCCCAAGGTTTTTCCCTGAAGGATACCAAAAAAAACTGCTGCTGTGAGATCCATGAGGCTAGGAGGGGACCAGGGTCAGTCTGATCAGTACCCAAAACCTGCTACACATATTATAATAATTCTAACATTAACAGAAAAAAAGATTAGTTTCATCAAATACAAGCATCGTTTTCACGAAGAGTGTCAAATTCTTTGGATACAGTAGTTTAAGATATCCGATGACTTTTATTTTGCCTATCCTCTATAATCCACTATAAACATTCATCACTGCTTTTATGTTGTTTTTTTACTTTCACATTACACCGGTGGGTTCTGGTAATCTACGCTAGTCTATTTATCATAGAGGGGCTTTCTGTTTCATACTGGCTACATAATATATGATCCCTTTGTGTTGTATAATATATTTCTCAAGCACTGCATGGTTTCAAACCTGGAGAGTATCTCAGACCACAATCGCCAGAGGACATATTAGAAGACAAAGAAAAAATGGTAAGGGTTAATAAATAGTAACAGAAGAATAAAAGACAGGAGATATAAAGTAAGGAATACTGTAAATACACAAAATATCCCTAACCACAAAAAGGAAGATTTATTTGGTTTCTTTGCTTTTGGTTTTTCAGGAGACCTTTACGAAAATAGGATGGTTTACAAAACTCAAAAGGGAAATAAAAAAATAAAAGCAAGATGTAAGCCAAACCAGTCTAGCATGACCTGTGAAACATGAATATTTAGACACAATGTCAGGTAACACTGGCATTTCTAATGGTGGAGATACATTTATAAGAAACATAGTTTTTGCTTTTTGAATGTTAAGTCATCCAGATAGACATGAGATATTTGGATTGGATTTTTGTTATTGGGAAATAAAATATTGCACATCTTAAGAAAGCCATTAAAGACAGCCCTCCGTAAAAAGAACGTGCTTTGCGGTGCTGTAACAATTTGACAGAGCTTGGAATAAAATGGAGATTTATAAATAGTAATAATTACAATAATACTAATAATACATTATAATAAAGGGAAGAAAAAACTATAGGGTCTATTGAGGTCACTCTGATTTACCTTAAAAAAAAAAACTGGAGCTTTGAAAGCCGACCCAATTCAGATCCCTTTGATGATTGAACGGCCCTTTAATTTCGTCTACTCGAATCAGCATGAAAATTAGCCATTGTGGCCGATGTTTGTGCCGAAATTTTGCAGGCTAAACCCCTGCTAACTTCGATTCAATTTCAAGATGACTTATGACTTGAGCTATAGTGACTTGAGCTATAGTGACTTGAGCTATAGTGACTTGAGCTATTGTGACTTGAGCTATTGTGACTTGAGCTATTGTGACTTGAGCTATAGTGACTTGAGCTATTGTGACTAGAGCTATAGTGACTTGAGCTATAGTGACTTGAGCTATAGTGGAGATGTCACTGGGAGGATTTCAGCGATTGCAGAAAGAGCCAAGATTCTTCTGAATTGGGTCAAAGTTTAAAAATATTTTTTTTTTTTTTAAATGAGAAATAATGCAAAGTAAAATTCTCTCTTTATTGAGTAGGCCCTACAGTTAAATTACACAAACTGGTGCTATTTCTATACATTACACTCTAAATATACAGGTTCTTGCCTTTATACATTTTTGTTTCTCCTCCTTCAGTTGTGGGTTACCCTTATGTTGAGTATTTTTTATGGTTTTCCTCAGAGTAACGATGGTCTTATAACCAGGCAATTTGGCGAATCCCAGCTATAACACGGGTCTCGGCATTCCACGGACTCACGTAGTAACGCTAGCCTGATTGCATTGTGAGTCACTAAACTTCCACATTAAAGTGGAAGCGGAATCTAAATCCTGTGCCGCGATGACTCCTCGGGAGCGCAGTGCTATAACAGGAACTGCGTTATAATGCATAACGTGAACAGAAAATAGTAAATAAGAATAATAATAATGAAAAAAACATGTTTAGCATCATAGCATGAAAAATGGACACTGATCCGCTAAGCAGGCTAATGCACCATTTGGAGAATTTGTTCAATACCCAGTGTAGTTGGCTCAGCCTTTCATCCTTTCAAGGTGGATAAAATGGGCACCATTAAACTGGGTAACTGGCATAGCAAAGGACCGAGCGCCAATAAGATGTCTCACCTGCAGGCTTTCTATGATGGCTACAGGCTGTCTCAGGATATAGCCCAGAAAGAATCGCACCATGGGCTATAGGCTGAGACATCCAGGTAAGTTAGACATTAGTGGGATTCCATTAATGGGATTAAGGGAGGGGATCTTGATTGGGGTTAGTGAAGTTTATCAGTAGTGGGAGTATAAGAAGAGAATAGTGGGGGGGGGGGGTAGCGTAATGAGGCAGGGCTATTTTAACTGGAATATGTAGGTACGGCTCAGTCTCACATACGTTCTCTGGATATCGGGTAAAAGTAACATCTTCAGGATGTATCTGAAAGCCAGAGAATATTCCAAACTTCCTTTGTTATTATTAAATCTAAAATGAGCTTTTTCTAAGAATTTGTGGAAGTGGCAGCGTGACATCCCATGGTGACCACGGCAGGAGATATGTTTAGTGATAATAATAGGCATTATTCTTGCTGGCAACGTAAGTACAGCAATTTATCATTGTATAATTCCCTAGCACTTCACGTCACCTTGTCAGTAAAAATCATGGCAGCTGTGAACTGAGATATATTATTTTTCTTCTAATGTTTCTTTACCTTCTGGTGAGATAGGATAAGTACAAATCTTCCCGTTGTGCAGAACATAAGACGCTCCAATAACAAATCATAAGTCCAGGTATTACTCAAATGACATCTTCAGGCTTTTATTTCAGGTTTCTTAGTCCTTTATGGCTCCTAAGAGGCGTCCAATCATTTAGCACTCACCAAAAGCAACATATGCATATGTAGTCATAACTTACCAAGATCAAGAAAACGTGTGATATCAGCCGGACTGACACCAATGCCGTGAATAGGGTAAGGATTAACCCCCTACATGCTACCAAGATGGAACAATGCAACTGGGACAATCGACGCCAATCTGTCATTTCAAGAGTTAACCATGTTGAAAATCCTGAGAACGGAAGTTTAAGTTACAGCATAGAAAGCAGTTGTGGCTTGGCAATCGCCTTCAGCACAGTAAAGGAAGAGAGTATATTTAAAAGAAGAAAAACTACCACAACTAGAGGACATAGTCTTAAATTAGAGGTGCAAAGATTTAAAAGTAATATCAGGAAGTATTACTTTACTGAGAGGGTAGTGGATGTATGGAATAGCCTGCCAGCAGAAGTGGTAGAGGTAAACACAGTCAAGGATTTTAAGCATGCGTGGGATAGACACAAGGCTATCCTAGCTATAAGACCGGGAACGGGGGACTAATAAAAGTATTTAGAACACTGGGCAGACTAGATGGACCGAATGGTTCTTATCTGCCGACACATTCTATGTTTCTATGTTTCAGTGACACTCTTCTGTACTGCAGAAATATGCCCCATAATAAAATGGAAATCAGCCTTTGCTAAATCGAGTAATGGCTGTGTGTTATGTCATCTTTTCTTTCCACAATAATAGTTATATATATTGTCTACCAACAGATTTACAATGATTGAAACTTACGATGGAAGGTGAAGGGCTTTGTTCATGAAAGAGAGAATTGGAGGAAATTTAGACGGGAATGTTAAACTTAAGGCCAACATAGATTAGTTGGGAAAACTTCTCCCGTTTAGTTGAATTCAGTTGAATGGAAGAATTTCCACAAAACAGAATCACAAATTGGCTACTGTGGCCTTAAAGGGACTGCCTGGCGCCCAAAATGCATCTTCCAAATATTAATGCATATTAATGTGCTTTCAAAGTACTTTAAAACACAAGTTTTACATGTTGCGTTGCTTAAAATATAAAATACTTAGTTAGATGAAACTGTGAAATTACAGCAGTTTGCAAGAAACCAGGACTGCCCACACTACCTGAGTAAAAAGTCAATTTCCTTATTTATTTATTTATTTTGCTGCAGGAACCAATCGGAATAATTTCATTCAAATACATGGAATTTCCTTTCTCTCTAGTGATGTCATTGGACAGTGTGTTGCACTGTTAAGAGGTCCTGCTGTGTACAAGCATTCTATTCTAGCTCAGGAAGTGGATAAACTGTGGATAGTTGGATAAAAACTGTGATTTATGCAGAATGCCTGCATCAAATCACACTGGAAAAAAATCCTGTCCTCTATACAAGCAGTAATCTTCAACTTGCACCAATGTGAGTTTGGGGGCTAGACTGTCCCATTAAGTTTGACATTCCCTTGAATTTTGACGTTGTTACTGCAAAAATAATGTGTGTATAGCAGAGTCTCCCTAAGTATAGAGAGGCCTCTCATGCATTTGTTTTCAGGTTTGATGGAAAGTACAGGGCCACATTTTTGACATGCACGTATCACTTTTCAGGTTGGGATTTTAACAGGTTACTTTACTGGTCCCATGTCACATTTGGGGCAATGTCATAACCCAATAATTGAATTTACCCATAGCAAAGTATATACCACTGAAAGTTAGCAAATAATAGACATTTAGCTAGTTTCCTGCCAAATTTACATTCTTTTTCGCATATTTTTTATACACATTGCATTGCAGCTGTCTGCAATTCATCGTTGTCAGGCGCATCGTCAAATTATCGCGGCGCAGGTATGTTTTAGGGTGTGTGTGTTGGTTTTAGGGTTTGTTTAGGGTTAGTATTAAGGGTGGACAGGGTTAGTACTAGGGTTAGGGGTTAGTTTTACAGTTAGTACTATATTTGCTCGATTATAAGACGAGGTTTTTTTCAGAAAAAAAAATTCTGAAAACTACCTCTCGTCTTATAATTGAGGTCGTCTTATAATCTGACCTCAAATTGAGGTCAGACTATAAGACATGGAACCAAGTCCCCAGCAGAACTGCAGGGGACCTGGATCCCCCTCTCTAGCAGCAGGGGATGTCTGCGCAATGAGCGCAGACTCCCCCTGCTGCCGCCCGGCACGACCGCCGGGACTTCTATGATGAAGCCGGGTACTTCCGGCTTCGTCATAAAAGTCCCGGCGGTCAAGCCGGGCGGCAGAAGGGGAAGTCTGCGCTCATCGCGCAGACATACTCTGCTGCCCCGCTAGCCACAGAATCGGACAGCCGGGGGATGTCTGCACGGTACGTGCAGACATCCCCCGGCTGCCCCCACTAGCCACCAGGGAAAGAGAACAAGGTGAGGGGGTGGAGGGAGGGAGGGAGGGAGGGAGGGAGGGGGGACCAAAGCAACAAGGGGAGGGAGGGGGCAGGGCCGGCCTTAGGGGTGTGCGACCTGTGCGAGCGCACAGGGCGCAACACCCCAGGGGGCGCCCGCCCGCCCGGTAAAAAAAAAAAAAAAAGTAAAAAAAAAAAAAAAAAAGCCGGTAGAGGCACTGGCTGGGGGAGATCAAAAGATCCCCCCTCACCAGCCCTCTGCTCGGCATGCTCTGCTTCGTCCGGGGAGGGGGCGGAGCTAACCGGCTCAGCGTTGTAGCTCCGCCCCCACTCCGGGAAGCAGAGCAGAGTCTGCTTCACGGGGAGCCCCGGGCAGCATGAGATAGTGCTGCTAGGCACCCCATGCCTGCATTAAGCATGGGGAGCCCGAGCAGCACCTTCTCTTGCTGCCCATGGCTCCCCGTAATGCAGACTGTGCTCTGCTTCCCGGGGTGGGGGCGGAGAGAGACAGACAGAACAGGGGGAGGGGGAGAGACTGACAACAGGGGTTAGGGGGGAGAGACAGAACAGGGTTTAGGGGGGGAGAGAGACAGACAGAACAGGGGTTAGGGGGGACAGACAGAACAGGGGTTAGGGGGGGAGAGAGAGACAGACAGAACAGGGGGAGGGGAGAGAGACAGACAGAACAGGGGGAGGGGAGAGAGAGACTGACAACAGGGGTTAGGGGGGAGAGAGACAGACAGAACAGGGGTTAGGGGGGAGAGACAGAACAGGGGGAGGGGAGAGAGAGACAGACAGAACATGGGTTAGGGGGAGAGACAGACAGAACAGGGGGAGGGGAGAGAGAGACAGACAGAACAGGGGTTAGGGGGGGGAGACAGACAGAACAGGGGGAGGGGAGAGAGAGACAGACAGAACAGGGGGAGGGGAGAGAGAGACAGACAGAACAGGGGCAGGGGGGAGAGACAGAACAGGGGGAGGGGGAGAGAGAGAGAACAGGGGGAAGGGGAGAGAGAGAGAACTGGGGGAGGGGGAGAGAGAGAACAGGGGGAGGGGGGAGAGAGAGAGAACAGGGCTAGAGAGAGAGAACAGGGGGAGGGGGAGAGACAGAACAGGGGAGCGGTGGGAGAGAGACAGACAGAAAAGGGGCAGGGGGTAGAGACAGAACTGGGGGAGAGAGAGAGACAGAACAGGGGACGAGGGAGAGAGACAGAACAGGGGACGGGGGGGGAGAGAGACAGAACAGGGGACGGGGGGGGAGAGAGACAGAACAGGGGACGGGGGGGGAGAGACAGAACAGGGGACGGGGGGGAGAGACAGAACAGGGGACGGGGGGGGAGAGAGACAGAACAGGGGACGGGGGGGGGAGAGAGACAGAACAGGGGACGGGGGGGGAGAGAGACAGAACAGGGGACGGGGGGAAAGAGACAGAACACAGGGAGAGAGAGAGAGACAGACATGGCAAGGAAGAGGAAAGGGACAAACATGGGAAGGGAGAGATACACAAACATAGGGGGGTGAAAGAGACGGGGGGGGGGGCGCCACGTGGGAAGCCCGCACAGGGCGCCGGAACACTTAAGGCCGGCCCTGGGAGGGGGGACCAGAGCAACAAGGGCAGTGAGGGGGGGCAGAGACAAGGGGAGGGAAGGGGGGAAGACACAGAGACAAGGGAAGGGAAGAGAGAGACAAGGGGAGGGAAGGGGGGAAGAGAGAGACAAGGGGAGGGAAGGGGGGAAGAGAGAGACAAGAGGAGGGAGGGGGGCACAGGGGGGAGAGAGAGACAAGGGGAGCGAGGGGGGAGTCAAAGGGAGGGGGGGAGAGAGAGAGAGACAACACTAAGGGGGGGAGAGAGACAAAGTTGGGGGCAAGGGAAAGAGAGAGGCAGCATTGGCACATAAAAGGAAATAAAAACAATAAATGCATTTTTTGATATAATTTTTTTATTAAAAAAGCAATTTACATGTTAAAATTTACAAGTTACAAGTTGAACTTTTTTCCTATAGGGTAGTCTTATATTCAGGCTTTTAGTTTTTTTCTTAAAGGAATATCCAAAGTTTGGGGGGTCGTCTTATAATTAGGGTCATCTTATAATCGAGCAAATACGGTATTAGGGATTAGTTTTACAGTTAGTATTAGGGTTAGGGGTTAGTTTTACAGTTAGTATTAGGGTTAGGGGTTAGTTTTAGGGTGGGGGGTTACTTTACTCGGGGGGGATTACTAGTGTTCGTGCTGACAGTACTGCGTCGAAACTGCCGCACTTGTGTTTGGAATTTCCAGAAAGTATCTGATATTTTTCTCAGAAATACCAGAAAGTGTTCATGAATGAAAATCTCCACTGTGACTGATCTGCTCTACCTGCTTACACCTGTTCAATTCTCTGCAGGTAGGGAGTCACCCAGATTATAAGGCTGTCACTCATCTATAGCTTTATCCTTTCACAGAACAATATTATGTGTGTGACAAAGATTATTTTTTTTTAATATGATTTAAGAGAATAAAAGTCTATTGTGTGTAAGTGAAAACACTGCCCTCCCTTCAAACAATTTGCAACACGGTTTCCTATGATGTTTTGATGATTATTTGACCAGGATGCTTAAACAATAACTGTATAAGTCAAGGAACCTTTACAGCATGCCATTCAAATGTTGCAGGAAGGAAATGACACAGTGTTTATAAATTCTGATTATAGATTCCTGTCAGAAAAAAAAGAATGTTATGAATAAAATGTGTCCAGATTCAGAGCGCCTTCTTTCACTATTTAAAACATATCCAAATTCCTCCCTTCGTACTGACCATCAGTTTTGGAACGCTGTTGACCAGTTGGTGTAACAAGGTAATGATAAGACAGACGTCATGTTATGGTAACATTCTAAAAATGATGCTAAGGGGGGAAAAATTAGGATCTTGGATATTTTTTGCTAAATTAAATAGTGAATGAATATACACACAGATATATTGTTATAATTTCTTAATATCTTTTTATTTACATTTTTGTCCCCTGGACCACTACTGTTACTTTAATAAAAATAAGAGTAAGAGGGTAATGTGAGCACTAGTTCTAGAAAAGAGTAGTGGATTGCACAGCCCAGTTATAGTAAAAATATACTTTTAATGAAATCACATTTAATACATATATATAAATAGATATGGCATAAAACAATAAAACAAAGTCAATATAATATACACCGATCAGCCATAACATTATGACCACTGACAGGTGACAAGCCGGAGGAGGCAGTGTGATGCTTTGGACAATGTTCTGCTGGGAAACCTTGGGTTCTGCCATTCATGTGGATGTTACTTTGACACGTACCACTTACCTACGCATTGTTGCAGACCATGTACATTCTTTCATGGAAACGGTATTCTCTGATGGCATTGGACTCATTCAGCAGGATAATGTGCCCTGCCACAAAGCAAAAATGATTCAGGAATGGTTTAGAGAAGTGAGTTCAAGGTTTTGACTTGACCTGCAAATTCCCCAGATCTCAATCCAATTGAGCATCATTGGGTGTGCTGGACAAACAAGTCCGATCCATAGAAGGCCGACAGCTCACAACTTAAACTCACAGGACTTAAAGGATCTGCTGCTAAGGTCTTGGTGCCAAATACCACAGCACACCTTCAGAGGTCTAGTGGAGTTCATGCCTTAACGGGTAAGGGCTGTTTTGGCAGAAAAGGTTTACCTACGCAATATTAGGCAGGTAGTCATAATGTTATGGCTGATTGGTGTAAATACAAAACAATGGATAGAAAATACGCAGAATAGGTGGACCCTGAGATTGCGCAGTGGGGAATCACCCTATGTGTGCATGGTACAGCTAGGATTTTTATGATTAGCACCACATTTGTTAAATGTTAGACATGAACTTGCTAAATGTAATATACTAAATGTAATCACCAAACACGGCCACATATTTGGTTCACTTATTATTCATAAGCATCCTGTGCACCTTTTCAAAATTGTTGGGGTAAAAAAAAAAAGGCCAAATAAAGTCCTATAAAGGTAAAAACATAATGATCCAGTCCCATCCTACCAGTACAGACGTTTCTAATATTAATCATCACAACATTCCAATGGCTCTAAAGATGTTATAACACAAACACAGGTGGAGTAAGGCTGTAATCTTGTCATGTTGACAGATCCACCTGTTCTCGTTTAAGGTGATCTAGGTGAAGCCCATGTCCGTGGGTCTCACCCTGATAATCCGCAGACTTCCGATGCATGAATAGAAAATTAATGTTGTGTCTATGGACTTTTATAACAACAGATTCTTATTTATCTGTAGGAGGTTATTAAATGATCTTCATGGACATGTTCTTTTCTTTGCAATGTCTATCTCTTAAATAAAACAGTAATGTGTTAGATTGTTTAGACTGTCTGTGTTTTCCCATTGTGGCATGTTTGATAGCTTTGCTTCCTGTAGAGGAGATCCGATCTGATCTGGCTTTGTTTTGGGAAACAGAAGAAAAGTCAAGTCTACATTTTCTTCTCTGACTCCGTTGTTGGTGAGGGATTTTCTATTCTGAGTGCAGTGTGACTGTCTCGATACAAGCAGTAAAGGGCCACATGTTACTGTGCACACTCCTCCTAAGTGTTATAAGTGGGGCAATTTGGAACAGGTGCAGTTCCTGAATTGAAAAAAAAAAAATGGAGGATTTATTGGGCATGAATAATAGTAGTGACATCACAGATGGACTCGTAATGGTCATTTTCATGATACTGACATCATACAGAGATAATGGGAATGCCAGTCTTATAAAACACCTCATTATTGGAGAATTGGTCCACGAAAGAAAGCTGACAAGGTCTGTTTTCAAAGTAATTATGGCAAAATCAAATCCAAAAAGTCATAAACTCATGTTTATAAGTGTTTTTGGACAAAAAAATGTTTCACATCACCTGTGGCTTGATATGCAAATTACACATTTCCAACTGAAAACCAGTTAATTAGCATATTAAGCCACATTAAAACACGCTTTTCCCCAACTTTAGGCATTCGCTTGCAGTTTTTCTACCACAATGTATAGTTCATTTTCATTCATTTTTTATTCTTTACATTCACAATAAAAACAATGTTTAGGTGATACGGTCCCTTTAATAACAAAATATTTCTAATATCTGCTGATAAATTGAACTCATCTACATTGTATAATGTATGTTGTATAAAAAGCTTTCTAGCAGTTTAGTTCAAGGTTCATGGCAATCTTTTTGTTATACTTATTATTGTTTAATGTATTATATATTTGAATAACCAACCAACATTTTATTAAATGTATTATTTTTTTGCAAAGTTCACAAGTTTATTTCTCTAGTGATTATTATTTTGGAGCAATCCAGCTGGTAGGATTACACAAATCCCTTGATTTCTACTGAAAAAAACAAAAAAATGATTACTATTGGCAACACAGTAAAAAAAAAATATTTATAGGCCATGGGGGAAAAACTTTATGTGTCATCAAAAAAAAAAATCATTTTATAGGTAAAAATATAAGAATTAAAAAAAAATGATCACCATTAATTAAAATGTTTTAATGTGTAACTCTAGATTTCCATAAAATATTTTTTGTATATTATGAAAAAGATATAAATAAATATAAAACAGATTCTTTTCACAGCGATTTTTTTTTTTTTTTTTAAATTCCTTTTAAAAAAAAAAACATAATAAACATTTATGTCAATATCCTGTGGCAGTTCTTTGATAAATCTGGGAAAGTTTGCAAGTTTATATTTTTGTCTTACATCCAACTAAAATGTTGTCTTCCTCACAAGTAGTCGTTCCCCCACCTTTTTGTTTGGGGTCCCAACAGAGCATTAAATTATAGACTTCTCTCTGATGAGCAGATGGGAGAGAGCATATAAAAGGTGGCAGATATATTTATGGAAGCATAAAATTGAATAGTGCAGTAGAATAATCTTGCCAATGAGAAACGTGAATAATGAGAAAACAGGAAGTGGATTTTATCGGTTATTTATTTTTATCACCGTATTAACAGTGCACACAAAAAAACATAGCAGAAGAAATCTTCCCCCTAAGCATTATTAGGTTCTTTACTATTGAAGCAGAACATCTGTACATCAGCTCCAACAGCACAATCTCATTACCCATTTCTCAGATTTTAACATATGCTATTTAGTTATGCTATTACAAGTTGTCAAAGTCATGAAAGTAACATTTCCCACTATTTATCATAATAATCTGGTGACATGCAGTCACAAAAATGCATGTATTCCAATGGTACCATATTAGTCAGACAGAAGTGTTTAAAATACTTGCAAGACATTTTTTTTTATGTATTTTCCCTTGGTCTGGCATAATATATTCTACTGCAGAAAAAAAAGAGAGAAATTGATAAAGCAAGTTCCCTGGGAATAGACAAAAAAAGCAGTTACACTGTATGAGCAAAATTAAAAACAAATTAAAATGATAAAGTAATTATATCACTGCTGTAGGGACTCACTGGCCAGTAACAAAATCACTAGATAAAAAATACAATAATGATTCCCGAGCTGTGGATTCTGTTTGTATAAATACACTCAACAAAAATCAGTACAAACTTTCACTCATTGTTGATTGTAGTGCATAGGTGTAACATGTTCTATGCAATATCCTCACTACATGCATAAAAAGAAGAGAAATGTGAAAGATAGTGTAACACTGTGGGATGTGCTGGTGGAATTCCAGGATGGTTAGCGATGCACACCCCGGAAGTGTTTGTGGAAAGCAAAGGGTGATCAGAGGAATTGGCTCTATCAAGACTTGCAGGGAAGACACCTATCTAAGGCACATTGTGTGGATTGGCAGAGTTCTGGGAGCAGGTGAAGAAGTCCTTTACAGCCGATGAGGATACAATTATGGGGTGATGGGGCAAGTTCTGGATGTGCAATGTGGGTGATGAGCCATTACCTTTGTGTGAAATGTGGGTGATGGGGCATATCTGGGGTGCAGGGACGAGTCCTAGGTGTGCAATATGGGTGATGGGGCATGTCCTGGATGTGTAATGTGGAGGATGGGGCATGTCCTGGGTGTGCAATGTGGATGATGGGGCATGTACTGGGTGTGCAATGTCGATGATGGGGCATGTCCTGGGAGTGCAATGTGGATGATGGGGCATGTCCTGGGTGTGCAATGTGGATGATGGGGCATGTCCTGGGTGTGCAATGTGGATGATGGGGCATGTCCTGGGAGTGCAATGTGGATGATGGGGCATGTCCTAATACAGTTTAATACCTTGCTTTATTTTTTAAAATATGGTTCTTCTTATCCACCTTTTCAGCATGGTAAAATTAAAATAAAAAGAGGGGGATAAATAGAACCATAAATCTGAAAGTGGGGGGGAGGGACTTGCATGTGGGCAGGCACAATGGGGGGTCTATGATCTTCTGTTGTACTGGGACCCCATGAGTTACTAAGCTAGCTTTTGACCTATTTCTATGTCTTGCTCACTATACACTGATGGGAACAGTGCTTGCACCACTATTAATATCTGGTTAACTACATACCGGGAAACGTCTTACCATCTAAGCCCAGCTATCTATGAAGCTGTGAAGTTATATTGAAGGGTGTGCAATGTTCTAGTCTTGTGTCGGGAGCACAAAGAGCTAGCTGCTGCTCTGCAACGAAGTGGAGAGAGTTGAGGAATAACAACTTGGATACAGGAATGGAGAGAGGAGATAGTAAGAGTAACGTACAATAGATGATCACGAGCATCGTTACATAGGGTGTAGCTATGACTGTGCTCTCTAGATTAAAGGATAACTGTAGGCACTTTATGTTTATATGACAATTACATCAAGTGCAGACATTTTTTAATAGGGATACTTTGATGAAAGAATCCCAAAAAGGTACCTTATTGAGCTCTATTTGCTCCTTATTTCTCTACATGTTGTTCCGAATCTTAGGTCAAATTTTGCTTCATCTTTGGTCAGACTAAGGAAGATCTGACCCTCTAGTTTAATTATTAGGCAACCCCCCGGGTAGAGTTCTGCAGAGCAAAGAAAGTTCAATATGGTCAGTGTGTTGTATTCTTTCATTTTTTTTTTTTTTTTTAAATCTACACTAAGCATCAATCCTCAAAAAAGTTATTTTTTTTTCTAGCTACAGCTGTCCTTGTGAATGCGCAGCCAAACAAAGCAAGCGCTAGAAACATTTGCAGATGCGATGTGGTGAGCACATGTCATAGTAAATATTCATTTAATGTCATTTACATCATGGCCCTCATTTTGCATAGTACCCTGGAGCCATATTTGTCTAATAAAAAAGGGCCGCCCATTAGCTTCCCAAACAGAAAGAATGATTATTTTTTCATGCTAAAATCATTTTAAGCATTTTATTTCTCAGTCCATTTCATCATTAATTACAAAGACAAAAAAACAAAGTATAAAACAAAGAAGAAATTCATTGTTTCCCTGCTGGATTTTGATAATAGTGAAAAACAGAAAGAAAAGAACGGAATATTTTAACAATTACCGCTGTGCGAATTACTAAAGAGTCAGAAGAGAATACGTCTGTCACAATAATAACCTCTCTCACATTTCTTTTTATGTGTTCATTGTTATTACTTTGAGCCATAAAAAAAAATTAAAAAAATCCTGCCAATAATTTATGTATTTTTGTTAATTTTTTTTTTTTATTTCTAAAAACAAGCCATCCGACCATTGAGTTGGGGAAGATTCTTCCTATACGGTTTGGTTCTCACCAGATAGCTATGGAGTCCATCTGTTTTCTGCTGTAGATCCTGTATGCGGAATGCAGTGTAATTCTACAGAGAACAGGCTTATAGGCGTGGTGTCGTTTTACAGACTGTATGGTCTGTTGACTAAACAGGGTTCTGTGGGGAAGTGACAAGGGAAGGGCAAAACTCAGGCACTAATAGCTGAGTTGGAGATATATTCCTGGTCAGTAAGTAATATAATGCAAATGTAAGAAAGTGAACAATTAGAATTGGCAGTACAGGTTGAGTTTCCCTGATCTGAAAAACTCTTATCCAAAACTATCCGTTATCCCTGTACAACATCACCCCAATTGCCTGGCACCATTACTAAGGGGGAAGGGAACCCTCAGGGACCCCTGGTCATCTAGCATTAATTTAACATGTTTAGCAGTGATATATATTTTTTTTTTACGCCATTAATTCCCTTACCACTGAACTAGTGCTTTAGCACACGTTAGTTCGCTGCTGTATTTTTAGTTATTGAATCACACGCTATTTCAAAAAAGATTTAATGGCCAGCATTGAATCCAGACCATTGTGTTGACAGAATTACATTCAAATACATAAAATAATAGAGATATATATGTTTTAACCCCTTCCTGACAATGGACATGTTAGGCAGGTCCAGCCGGGAACTCTGTTCCCGACAATGGACATGCCTGACACGTCCTGCGGTGAAACGAGTGGTGATTGCGAAAACCGCTCTGACGGTACTGGTCTATTGCCTCAATTTAGGGCTCTGGGGCACCCACGATAACTCCACAGAGCGATCGTGGGTGCCATGTTGCAGGTGTAGCATTGTCCTGTAATATGGCTGTGCCTTCTTGTGGTTAGAGCTTCTGAAATGAAAAAAAAAGACTTAATTAGCTTAAATCTAGGATTAGGGTTAGAATAGCTGTTAAGATTAAAATTAAATTAGGGTTAGCATAAGGGATAGGGTTAAAATTAAAATCAAATATATTAAGGGTTATCATAGGGGTTAGAGTTGGGGTTAAATTTAGGGTTACATTTAGGGTTCGGGTTGGGTCAAAAGGTCAAAATAGAAAAAAAAACACTATTTTTGCCCCATAACTCGCATAAAACTGCAGAAAAATATGGAAACAAGCATATTTCTAAACTCGGGACAAAAATTATTTAGACTGGGTCTTTTTTAATGATTGTATTTGTGTAAATTATATTTATATTCATTTTTAAAAAAAATTGTCATCATATTTTGTGATTTTTTTGTACAAAATTATAAGACATGATGAACATAATGGTATCTAATGAAAGCCCTTTTTATTACGATAAAAACAACATATAATTTGTGTGGTTACGGTAAGTGAGAGAGACGAAAATTACATCTAAACACAAACACCCCAGAAATGTAAAAACAGCCCTTGTCACCAAGGGAAAGTCAATGTCAAAATGTCTTGTCATTAAGGGGTTAAATGTGCCTGTGGTGTCTACTGTTTATGACATTAGCCTGTGTCTTCATATGCAAATTATTATATCTCCCACTAAAAATGGGTTCATTTGCATATCAAACCACAGGTGACGTCATGAACAGGAAACACCACAGACATCTTTTTAAATATAGTTTTCTCTTCATTTGTGCAGTGGCTTGCAATTCTGCTAACACAATATACAGATCATTTTTCATATTTGTTTATTCTCTACATTCACTGTTTAGTTCCTTAAATGGGTCCATATTGACAATCAGCCAATAAAGTCACATTTTAGAATTGACTCTGCTGCTTGAACTCCAGTCTAATAAACATTTGCAAGAAAAGAGAAGAAAAATTGCTGGAATAGAGAAACAAGTTAAGATAAATTACTTTGTGTGCACAATACAAACAAAATATAAACACATCCTAAAAACCACAAGCAGAAGAAAATAGACATTTCATGAAAATAGACAGTCATTTTAATAAAATATTTAACTTGTGAAAGACAGAGCATCTTGATTTGCACAGTACTGAAGTTTGACATGTATCATATTCGTTTCCTCCTATATTTTACACCTGATTAGTTTTGTTTCTGTATTTTTTTTCTTTTTGCTTTTGATGCCGCTAACCTATCAATCATTAGAATTGTGTGTGCTTCTTATTCTTTTACAACAATGCCAGACCTATTCCAATTCTTTGTTCTGTTTTATACAAACCTTTTATCTTTTCTCCTTCAGTAGACAAGAACATATCTTAGGCATATTTTTGTTTATCTCTGATTCAAACAGTATTTAACTTGTCAGAATTACGTAAAATGATTCTTGTCTGGAAATTTTTTGTTTCATTTGCTATTCCTTCTTTGAAGTTCAATAATGTCTATCCAAACTATCAGCAATTTTTTTTTTCCCCCTTTGGCATCTTTTATTTGGATATTGGCATGGCATGAAAGTTAAACGAATATTTAAAAAATAAATAAACATGTTCATTTATTCAGTGAATTTTCTGTAATCTCTATATTTTTCATGTCAGTATGATTAAAGGCATACACTCTTTCTCAAAAAAAGAAAAAAAACATGAAAAATATTGTTATAAAATACATACATGAACAGTTTTTATCGATAGTTTATAATGTTTTTTATAATATGAAAAAATATTGTTTTGAATAATTGGGACTTATCAGATGTATACCTTGTTAGCAAACTGACTGGACCCATTATCTTCGAGTAGACAAAAAAAGAAGTTTGGCTTAATTGAAAGATAGCAAATTTGAGTGTTTTAAATAGAACTTTTTTAATCAAAGAACACAAATAAAGTACCTTATTGAGCTCTCTTTGCTCCGTATAGGTCTATCAGGGGGTGGATATGATGTTTAGAATCTTGGGTTAGAGGAAGGAAGATCTGACCCAAGATTCCGAACATGTCTACCCCCTGATAGAGCGACACAAGCAAAGAGGGTTCAACAAGGTGCTTTATTTATATAATTCCATCAAAGCATTTTTATTTCAAATGTCTACACTTAAGCAATTTCTCAAATAAACATAAGTTAATTTTTTTCAACAGTTATTCTCTACCGGACATTGGTCAACTTGCATCCAATTTGGGTCACACTCTCCAGCATATTTACTAAGCTGCTTGGATAGTCCCTGAAAAAGTCCAACATGATCCCCATGCAGTTGGACTGATACAACCAGGACTGATGATGAGGGGAGCTGCAGCAAATCTATGGCTTTTATAGCAGCACCCAGAGACTGCAGGACCCTTTAGGCAAGAGTCTTACTGGGTGATAAGGAGATGGGTACACAGATCAAGCATATACAGGATGCAGAGTTACTGTATTTAGCATGATGATAAATTGACAGACAAGTATAGATTAACTTCTCTATAACCCTGAGACCACCCTCGGAGGCCAGCATTTATATAGTCCTTATTTCTAATCATGTGTCTATTTTGTGTATGTTGGTGCTTGATTAGGATTCCTTGGATTTGACTGACTTGAACAACATAGGTCAAAATACCATATTCTTCAGCTCTGATATTTTTTTTTAAACCAAGCTACTTTTGGAATAACTTTTGTAGTTTTACTATTAATTTGCCACAATTTGTCGTAAAGCTTTGCCAGACTAAACTTGTGTATTGGGTCTCAAACCCTTGGACTCCTTTTCTCTCCTCTTGGCCGTAGGGTACAACTCAGATTGTGTGTTTGGTACTTCAGGTCTCCTAGGTTCGCTTAAACTGTTCAGGCATAAGGGTGGCAGATGTATCTCAGTGGTCCAGTCTGCCTACATGATGTGGTAAAAACTTGACGCTAAGGACTCTTTGTAGTCAAGCCTCATTTGGCTGGATACAGTCTCTACTGGAGGATCATCCTCACAGCACAGCACTTGTTTGACAGGGGCATACTTTCACAGAACAGGCTTAAATATATAAGGTACTTTCATTTTTCTGAATATGGAGTTGGATCACCCTATGAACTCTAGTGTGATCCAACTCCTGATCTCTGCAAGGCACAGGCGATGGGAGTAGATTAAGCCATACAGCATTGCAGATCAGTCCTAAATCTTTAAACTTGAGCAAGGCCTTCATATCTTTCAGGCAGGAACGATACTATAATACTGTACAGACAATCCTTTATATACCGACCAATCTAGAACTTAGATCCCAAGAGATGGCCAAAGGTTTATCTAAGCTTAATGGAAAGTGAAGTCCACAATATCTGGAGTACCAAAGGTGAACTGTGGCCACACATCCAGGTAGCTGAGCATCCTGGGAAAATTATCTGCCAAAAGATTAGATCCTTATCCCAGGATGCCCAGATAGCCACATTAATATTGTGTACTCAATATTTGCATTAGCAGTGTGTATTTTGCTATAATATTAAACAAGAGGTGGGAAATCCCTGTGAGCAATAGAGCTGCGTTGGAGATGGTATAGACAGATTCTTGTTGAGGTGATGGTCTGATAATTATAACTTATGTGGACACTTAATGTTAAAGGACAACTGAACCAACAGATTAACTTGTGTTTAGTTGAAAGATTGTATCATGGGCAGGCATTTTACATAAAAAATGCTTTAATGAAAGAATACAAATAATGTACTTTATTGGGCCCTCTTTGATTCATATACTTCTAACGGGGGGGGGGGGGGGGGGCAGTAGTGTATCTTCCACAAAGCAAACAAGGCACTTTACCAGAGGGCAGCACTTTTCCAGAGGGTGTTAAACCACACTTCTGTTGTTTGAAACATTTTCGCTCCCTCCCCCACCATTCAGCAAGCTTTAGCTCCTTTCAGTTAATTGGGGTGATGGGGGCATGCAATGGACGTGGTAGGGGTATGAAATGAGGGTGATGGTGGCATGTAATGGGGGTGATGGGGCATTTAGTGTCTGGGTGATGGGACATGTAATGGGGTGATGGGGCATGTCGTGGGTGTGCAACGTGGGTGGGGGGGTGCCCGAATTTTGTCTGCCTAGGGCAGCACAAAACAGAGATATACCACTGGGGGCGGACATGTTGTTTAGAATCTTGGGGCAGATCTTCATTCGCCTGCATGAAGGTTAATGCAGATCTGACAAACGCAAAATGCAGATCTGACCCAAGATTCTATACGAGAATGTCTGCCCCCTGTTAGAGCTATATGAAGCAATGAGTGCTCAATAAGGTGCTTTATTTGTATTCTTTCATAAAAGCATCTCTCTACACACCATCTATACTTGATGTAATGTTCTAATTAAACATGAGTTATTTTATGCCTATAGTTGCCCCTTTAATCGTACACCTTACACCAAATTCACCTTGAAATGCCGAATGTCGTAGTTATCCAGAATCAGCAGAATGGAACAGATTAACTATCTTTATATTCGATAGAGAATCCAAAAATATCTAAAGTCTGCAAACTGAAAAAAAAAGAGTGAACCAAAGTATCGGTGGCATAAATAATATTTCAGTGCTGGTAAATTCTGTCTGGAGGAGAAATGGAATCTAAGGCCATAGAAAGCGTATTGTTATCATTGGTTCGGTTTCAGAAACAATATTTGACTTGGTGTCTTGCTGTGATAATTCACATAGGTAGCTTTGGCACCATACTATGCTTTGCTGTTTAATTCAATAATTTTAATATGACAGCATCATGGGATTTAGTGAGCTTAACAAAACCACACTTTTTAAAACCCAATGAATTTTTAGGTCAAGAACTGTGTGAAACTAGCACAGGCAAGGATGGTTTATGGGGTAATATTTATTACAATGGTGCATAATATTTGAGAGGTGTGGGGGTTTTTTTTATTTTGGCCCTTGCATTAAATGCAGGAACATCTGTGAAATAAGTAATTTAAAAAATGATTGATCTGCAGGAAATGTATTGACACCTCCTTTTGTCTAAAGTACGATTTCAGGTGATATCTTTCTATTTTTTTAATGGGATCCAAGTTTTGTGCATTGGGTAACAGTAACATAGGGTCCTGGGTGGTGGCTGCCATTCTTCTGCACTAACCATATCTCAACGTTCGATGTGTAGGTAAACACCACAATCTGCTGATTCACAAGGCCCGTGCAAGGTATTGGCCTCTACATTGAGTATTTGACACCCTGGAGATAGGGGCTCAGAATCACTTGTTTTGGACAGATGAAAGCATTTATTAGCAGCCCCATTTGCAACTGGGAAGACATCACAAGAACACTGGGAGCTGGTCTCTAATGAGTGAGTGAGTTGCAGGCAGGACCGGACTGGCATATAGAGATACTGGGAAATTTCCCAGTAGGCCGTCTGTTCTGGGCTGATTTCTGCTGATTATTTTACTTTTACCATTTTTGGTGGTTTTTATTCTCAGTCTGGCACTGGTTGCTGGTGCAATGCTATGGGGCTGGTATATAATGGTTTCCAGGGCTGGTTTTTATTCTAAGTCTGGGACTGGTTGCTAGTGGAATACTATGGGGCTGGTATACAATGGTTTCCAGGGCTGTTTTTTATTCTAAGTCTGGGACTGGTTGCTAGTGGAATACTATGGGGCTGGTATACAATGGTTTCCAGGGCTGGTTTTTATTCTAAGTCTGGCACTGGTTACTTTTTTTCAATAATACTCACATACACAAAAATACATTTACCATACAGGACAGCACAAATAAAAAATTATCATAACAAACATTAACAAACATCGCGGGGCAAGAGGAACGCCCGCCCCACTCCCCAATCATTCCTTATATCCTCAGGCAATAAAAAAAAAAATTCCGATGGTATCTTCCCTTATGCAAAGAGCAGGACAATCCCCCCCCAGGGTCATTCCCCTTGAATTTTATTAATCCAGCTTTTCCAATTAGCCTTGTTCTTATCCATTATCTCGAATCGGGAAGCAATACCTGCTTCCATCTTAATCTGAACCAATAATTGACTTTTCAGCTGAGGCCATATGGGGGTTTGTGAAGATTTCCAGTTTGTTGCAATAAGTAATTTTGCTGCTGTTAAACAGTGAATAATACAATTTCTATTTTGTCTCGGCCATGAATATACATCCAGATGGAGTAGAAACGTTTCGGGAGCCTTAACCAACTCCTTACCACAAATGGAAAAAACTCTACTCCCCACCATTCTCCAGTACAGTTCTATAGGTTTATAACTCCACCACACATGCATCAAATCACCCCTCTGTTCTCCACATCTCCAACACACATCACTAGCACCCAGAAACATCCTAGAAATTCGTGAGGGCACCAGGTACCATCTATTCAGAATTTTGTAGTGAGTTTCAATTAGGTTTAAACAATGTATAGTCTTAGAGGTGGTTTTGAGTGAAGCAAGCCAGTCTTTAATATTTATTTGTGTTTTCAAATCACTCTCCCATTTTGCCAGCGCTGGAATTATTACTTCTTTATTCATTATTTTTACTAGCGTCAAACATTTAGAAATCGGTTTCTTCATTTCCTTTTGGACTATAAGCTCTTCTAGGGATTTAACTACCGGAGACGTCCCTGTATGTAGATGTTCTTCTAAATATCCTTTACCGTTAAATATGTCAATATTTCATTGTTTGGGAGAGTGTTTGATATTCCCAGTCGTTTAAAGTCGATTTGTTTGTTTCCCTCCATCAAGTCTTCAATTCAGCTGTAACTTTATGCGCATGCGCAGTGAGCAAATTCTCCTGCGATTGCGCAGGAGAATTTGCTCGAGTAATTCGTCAGAACACCGGCACAGGTTGCAGGTGCAATGCTATGGGGCTGGTATACAATGGTTTCCAGGGCTGGTTTTTATTCTCAGTCCGGCACTGGTTGCTGGTGGAATACTATGGGGCTGGTATACAATGGTTTCCAGGGCTGGTGTTTATTCTCAGTCCGGCACTGGTTGCAGGTGCAATGCTATGGGGCTGGTATACAATGGTTTCCAGGGCTGGTTTTTATTCTCAGTCTGGCACTGGTTGCAGTTGAGCTGAAGTGAGTTGAACATTACAACTCACAGAGTTATTGTGCACGGACAAACTTGACAAGAATCAGCTTGCTCTGTAAAATGCATAGTTAAATGTTTAAAACATCTCACTTTTTACTAATTCATTATGTTCTCATCAGGATTGTCCTTGTGCAATGCATTGTTAACCCTTTAACGACAATCCACGTCCATGTACAGGCTCCCAATGCAATGCTGTCTCAGCCATTGCCGTGTGGATTGTGTTTGCTGTAAAGGCTAATCACAATCCATTTCCATCCTCCCCCAAATTTGGGGGGATAGATGGGGTAAGTTGATCCTGGTTGCCTTAACAGTAAGGCAGACCAGGATCAACCATTATTTTTTGCATATATGATGTGATATATGTGAAAATCAATCACACTGATCACATGCAATAAATGCAAAAAATATAGTAAATGACAAGCAGTGTTGTGTGAACACTGATTGTCAAAATCCTTCCCCTCTAATACTGATACACTTAGATCTTGTATGAGAGAGAGAGAGAGGAAAGATATATACTGTGTCCCAGAAAAAAAAAAAAAATTAAAAAGAACACAAATATTTTTTGACATTTTTACACTCATTATTAAAATATATATAGTACGCAAAGGGTTAACTTTTAGAAAAATGGTCTCAAGTGATATCCCTATCTGTCAGGATATGATATGGGAGGATTAATTTAAGAAGCAAGCAGGCACTTTTATTTAAGCACACACATAGCTAAAGTTGTAAAATAGCTATTGTCCAGACATCAAAACAAAGACAAACCCTGAAGGGGTTAAGGGATGAAATGTTCATCTCACTTCAACTCACCTGCAATTCACCTTTTTTGTGAACAGACCTTACTGGAACCTGAATAGAGAAGTCTATTTGGTAAAAAAAAAAAAAAAAAAATGTAATACCTCAAAGATAGTTGCATATAGCTTATCATTAAAGAAATTGTGCAGCCTCTAAAAGTTACCGTTTGGATTTTTTAAATATTTACACCATCTCCAGCTCACAGGATAATTTGCTCCTCAATGGCCTGTACAACGTATCATGTAAACATGCAAATGTACCTCCAGCTGAAGTGGTGAATTTTTATACATCCAAAATTTGATGAAAGAGCAACACTGTTGATCATCAGACTTTCTCCGCTCAGCTGTTAGATCGTTCAAATGAATCCTTCCAAGTGAAATACAATTCTACCTTAAAAGTTTAATAAATCAGTAATCAAAAGTAAAAGAAAGAAAATTAGAATTTATTTTTTTACTATAAAGTTATATTTTTATTTTTGCCTTTGGGGCACCATATAAAAAATCATGAACACAATGCTATGTAACTGAAGTTTGAAACATTACTATTATTATCATGGGACCACTGCCTACCCCTGGATTAAGATTCTATCAGGCTCAATGTAGTAGCATGCTTTGAGACTTTCTTCATCCATCCACAGCTTGATAAAAAAAAAACACATAAATCTGAAAACCTCCTGCAGAATTCATGTCTTAATGTGTATTTATACGAGATACAGCCACTACCAAATGGCAATCCAATAAAAGGGGGTCTACATACTAAGTTAGAAGATCAAGTACAGACTGATACATGAGACAGAGAGCCCTGCTTACAATCTAGAGGTGCTACTTTCACACCACCACAAAGCATTTTGGGTAAGTATATGCAAATTAGATCGATAATAGTTGTTTTTTGCATCATGCATCTACCTTATACATCACCGCTTTATGGTACTATGTATTTAGGCCACTTAAGGCATTGGGTACACTGTTCAAGACATGTTTTCAAACATTAAAGATACAAACAATGTCCTGTACTCCTTGTGATGTGATGTGTATTGCACAAGGAGGCTTGCCTTCTGACACTACATTTAGTTTTAGAAACATAGACCAGGATCAAAACTCAATTCTCTCAATGGTCCTCCTCAGAATAAAGTTGCAGTCAACATAGGACATTTTGTTTTTGATATACTCCTTGGATCAAAATGTATTTTTGAAAACATAATTTTCTTAAAGTGTGAGGTATTTTAGTCGGATGAAAAGGGTCAGGTGTACTTAACTGCACACATAAAAACTATATTTTACTGAATTAGTTGGGTCCAGCGTATAGATGTTCTCCGTACATCATGTGGATTGGAGGTCCGTGCCCTGGAGGTTGCCGATTTGGCTACTGTGTGGCTTGAAAGCTTTAAGGATATTGCCTGAAACTTATATTTCAATTCCTTTCTAGTATTTTTGCCTAATGTTTTAAATGTCTGGTTAAAATAGAAATTTTACAAACATAAATAGCAACCAGCAAAATTTGTTATACACATGTTATAAGCTAAATTATTGCCTACTCTCTTATATATAGAGTCATATATACTCTAGTGTATGGTATAAACAAATGAATCCACAATTATTTTTACAATACTATACATTGTTGGTCTCAGCAGAAAAAATATTTTTGGGTACTTGGAGGAATTATGTCTAATGTTTGTGCGTTAATTTAAATGGATGTTGATATTGCCACATACAGGACAGTTGTATTTTATGTATAAAGCGCCATTTTCTGAGGCAAAGTTCTAAAAGTGAACCAATCAGAAGAAGCATTCCATTGGGTTTCCACTGTGATTTGTCCACATTCAGATCATTGGTCAAGAATTTACCTTCATAAGTAGCCCCCAACAAGTTCTGAGCTCATATCCTATTGAGCAGATATTGATTTAATATAGAAGGGCGAAACAGATACTATAGAACTAATACAACCCAATTAATGTGCAGAACAGCAGTTCTTAAATGGATGGACTCCCCCAGATCCACCAAACAAGGAACACATGAAGCAGTGTAAATACAATATAAATGAAATACTTAACTTAAGTTCTCCGAGTTGGTGTCTCTCACGTAGCTCATGAAAAAGAACACAAACATAGCACAAAAAGAATATAGTGTAGAATATCCAAACAATACATATAGAGTAAACAGAAGGTGAGGGTACTGAACTCACAATTTGCAGAGCATAACGTGCTCTGGTGTAGAAGGCACTTCCTTGTATATATTTATATATAGGCCCAATGTAAAGGGCTCCCTTGGATGTAGTCTAGGCATAAGAAGACTTTCTTCAGGTAGAGATACAGAGAATATTTAATGTAAAAATTAGAGTCTTACATGGGAACAGATGACCTAATCCAGCTAAACACACTTAATACTTATTGAGATATAGTCCAAAGAAGTCCCAAACGAGGTACAGTCCTGTATGCAGAAAAAAACCTGGAGATAGGCAGAAGCATAGATATGTGTCCATTTGTTGAGCAGAACCTATGTGTGTTTATCCACTTCCACTAGAGACTTGTTCAAATGAATTAATTGATATATTTATCACAAGAAGAAATAGAAAAGAAGACCACAGTGAATACTTTTACTCTAATGGTTAAATTCTCATTTAGATTTGCAGCCCTTTCGATTTATTTGAAGAAATCTGCAGGGTAGAACATAGTGCAGGGCTGATTAATGTCTCATTCTGTCATCGGTTTCCACTTATATTCTTGGCCAGTTCTGACATCGGCCCCCTAAAGAATCTCAAAGAATTCGAGAGCGAATCCAAGTTTTTTTTTTTTTCTTTACTGGCATGGGATTTGGAGAATGTGGTGCTAGCAAAATAAGGAAGATGAATGTAAGTCAATTTTCATGTTCTATGCTGAACCTGTCCAAATCCAGGACCACACCAGCCAAGGAAACTCATCAATAACATGCTCAATGCTTTTGTTACAGATGTCTTGTATTTCCTATGCTGCCTTACACGCTTCTTTTTCCAGTTTGTTTGGTCTGAGAGGGTTTAACCTGTTTAGTGCCAAGAAGATGACCACTTTTTTTTACGCAACGAGATTCGCGACAGGCTGGCCGTCAATATAAATTATCTTTGATTTTTTTTTTTTTTTTATAGCTGACGTCAGTTTTGTTATGCATACCCGTCTGAGTCTGTAGAGCTTTTGTATTTCTTTTTCGAAGCAAGTGCTAAACCAATATTTCACCTGCAATGAGTTTGTGATTCTTAAATGCTGTGTATCACCTAAACATTGTTTTTTTTGTGCATGTAGAAAATAGAAAATGAATGAAACTGATCTTTACATTGTGTTAGCAAAATTAAAAGCAAATGCCTAAATTTGTGTTTTAAATGTGTTTGTGGAGTCTCCTATTGATGACATCACCTGTGGCTAGGGTTGCAGGCCGGTAAAAACTTGGCTTGACCCCAATGTTAAGTCTATGGAGGCAGTGCCAAGGCCAGTATTTTTTTTTTAAGAAAAGGTGGCAACCCTACCTGTGGCCTGATATGCAAATGAATTGTTTTTTAATGGGGAATGTTTTCTTTGCATATTAAGCCACGGGTGATGTCATAAACAGGAGACATCACATTTTTCTTCTAATTTGTGCTTGAAATTTTGCTAACACAATGTATTGATCATTTTCAATCATTTCTCTGCAGTCACAGTAAACCAATGTTTAGATGACACAGTCCCTTTAAACTGTCTTTTTGAGGGTCACTTGCTGTCATGTTGGCAGTGTGTAATAATAATACAATTCACTGCTACAGAGACTTGTTATTCCCTCTCTCTTTCTCTATAGGGAATGATCAGTGGATTTCAGCTATAACCCCAGGAGGTGGCACTAGCAGTGTATTACAGAAATCCAGAGATCCTGACCTCTCCTAGGATCTACGACATCTAGGGTTGCCACCCAGCATGCATTTTACCACCAGGCCTGTAAACAATAGGCTTCAGGCTAAAGTTAAGTCTATGGCAGCAATAGCATGGGCGTTATTTTTCAGAAGAAATGGTGGCAACCCTAATGACATACAGTCTCAATTGGGGCTAGTCACTAATATTGAACTGATAAAAAATCAGACATTAATAGCCGAGTTGGAAAAATTACCCAACTGGCCTGTCTTTCCAACCCAGCCCGATTAATGCCTGTTTTTTTGCAGTTCACTTGTTAGTTCACTTTCCGTGAAGATGTGTAACTAGATCTCGCATTGATTGTATCTTATGTGATAATAATGTATTTTCTAATGAAAGGTTGGGCTCTATTTTAATTTCCATGTTTTATTTCACAAAGTTAGTGTGATAATTATTTCATCTCATGACTTCCGGGATGAACACTGGTTTAAACTCTGTCTCAACTCTTTAGGCAATGTAAGGACACAACCAGTGCCGGAACAAGACCGGTAAGGGCCTAGCTGCAGAAATAAGTTAGGGGCCTCCTCACAAGACCAATTTTTTTTTTTTTTTTTTTTATCCCATTCTTATTTCTTTTTTTTCTGAGTAGAATTTTTTTTTAAAACTTTGCAATAAGAAAAATGCTAACTTTTGCAAGTGGAACACTGGAGTAAAATGGCAAACCAATAATGGACAGACTGTCTGTTCTGGGTCCCATTGAAGAGATGAGCCTGGAGGCATTGCACCTGTTCCATCTCCTTTTGTTCCACCTCTAGATACAGCTTTTCTCACAGTTCTTTGCTCCAGCGTTTTCCCCTCCTATACCAGTGATGGCGAACGTTTGGCACAGGTGCCACCTCCGACACTCAAGAGCCTCTGAGGTGGCACTTAGCATCTGACTGCATTGTTACCATATATTTTGTGGAGTGGGGAGCTTTTGTGGACACTGAGCAACCAAAGCGAAAACAAAAAGGAAGAGAGTCTGGAATAAAAATGGGAGACAGGTCAGAAAATAAGGGGGAAATGGCACTCTGAGATCGGTAACTTGGTTTATTGCAATAAAACTGTCACTTGGGTTCAAAAGCCTTTGCCATCATTGTCCTATACCAGTGCTTCTCAAACCTGTCCTCAGGACCCCATAACGGTCCAAGATTTAGGGATTACCCAGTTGTATTTAATTAAGAATACGTACACCTGGTGTGGTTCCCTAACCATTAATCAACCATACCAAGTGTTCTACATATTCTTATTTAAATACAACTGGGTGATTCCTAAATCCTGGACCGTTGGGGGATCCTGAGGACAGGTTTGAGAAACACTGCCCTATACTATCCACTCAGCTACTAGGGAAGTCCTGCCCAGCAGAACTGCTGTCTGGAATATTGCAGTAGACTTCAGCACATATGAGTGGTCTATAATGGGAAATTTCTACACCTAAACAATTTACATGTACAAACATAATACATGAATGCATGACTACCATTCTCTGCCTTCACGTTTTCTTCTCTTTAAATAATTTAAAAGCGAAACAATCCAAGTGTTCTTTGCTTCATCTACGAAATTCCATCTCTGTTCAACAACCGATACCCAGAAAAGGTATGGGCTAAAACTTGTGACCTGACCACTTATTTGAAATGTCCCACGTGAATGAATATTCAGTTTCATTATTTTGCATTCAGTTCTGTTAGCTGAAGATAATCACATTTGAATGCAGTGTCTTGAACTCTTTTATAATGAATGAAGGGGAAAGAGTTTGGGGTATACACAGTACATATAGTACCTATCATTTTTGCACCTTGGTGTAGACAGACGGGAATGTTCTATTACATGTGTCATTTTTGGCTTACATTTTTTTTTTTTATTAAGGTACAAATAAACACAAAAATAGATGGGGAAAGAGTTTGAGGTATACACAGTACATATAGTATGTGTTATTTTTGCACCGTGGTGTAGACAGACGGGAGTGTACTTTTACATGTGTCATTTTTGGCTTAATTTTTTTTATTTTTATTAAGATACAAATAAACACAAAAATAAATGTCAGAACGAGATGAAAGTTTCTCAGGTCATTAAGGCTGTGTATTTACATTGCATTGTGTAAAAGAATCCCACAAAGTTTAACGCAGCTACTGCAAGTGATGCCTAAGAAAATAAATAGAATATTTTTTTAGCCACAGAACCTGCTTGGAGAATCTGTCCCTTTGTGTTAACTGTAATGAATTCGAGTCTGTGCTAATTCAGCAGCTTGTTTACGTGGCAATGGAAATTAAAGTTGACTACTGAGGGGATTTTAGGACAGGAACATAGAGGCTTAATCTAATATGAATTTTAAAGGACCACTCAAACTTAAAATGACCTACCATTTTCAAGTTAAATTAGTATCAAAATATATGAATTTATTATAATGTAATATCAGTATTCTAAAGGTGTTTCATTTGGTCATAAGACTTGCAGCTTTATTGACCCTAGGCTTGCCACCTCAGCCAGTTTGTACTGACCCCATACACTATATGTAGGGTTGCCACCTCAGCCATTTTGTACTGACCCCATACACTATATGTAGGCTTGCCACCTCAGCCAGATTGTACTGACCCCATACACTATATGTAGGGTTGCCACCTCAGCCAGTTTGTATTGACCCCATACACTATATATAGGCTTGCCACCTCAGCCAGTTTGTACTGACCCCATACACTATATATAGGCTTGCCACCTCAGCCAGTTTGTACTGACCCCATACACTATATATAGGCTTGCCACCTCAGCCAGTTTGTACTGACCCCATACACTATATATAGGCTTGCCACCTCAGCCAATTTGTACTGACCCCATACACTATATGTAGGGTTGCTACCTCAGCCATTTTGTACTGACCCCATACACCATATGTAGGGTTTCCCTGCTATTGTCTCCATAGACTTAGCATTGGCATCAAGACAATATGTTACCGGACTGCCTGTATAAAACCTGTATGTAACCGTAACTATATGTACAATTAATGGAGAACTGCTGGGCACCCGTTTTGGTCTGGTAATATCCATCTGATATCATGATATATCATATATATTGAGTGGAACCCAGTATATATTCTTCTCACTGCACTGTGTGCATGTACACTACATGGAAATAGCAAAAGCATTCCAAAGGCACTCAGATTCCAGAAAAAAAATGTGATAAAAAATAGTGTTTCTTTATTTCAGATCCATGGACCATTAAAATCATTCAAAAAATTTAACAAAAAATATTATACAAAAACATCCTCAGCGTTCGAGATTAATGGCTCATAACATTTCGGCTAGTGTCCGCTTGTAGGCAAATGCTTAACGCATTTCGCATGCTTGTGCATTGTGCACAAGCACAAGCGTGCAAAATGCATTAAGCGTTTGCCTACAAGCGGTCACAAAAGGTCAAAAAGTATTGGGACACACCTTTTAATTATTGGATTTAGGTGTTTCAATGAGACCCATTGCCACAGGTGGATAAAATCCAGCACCCAGCCTGTCTTCAGAGACACAGATTTGTGGAAAAAAATTGTGTCGTTCTGAAGAGCTCAGTGAATTCAAGCGTGGTACTGTGAGAGGAGGCCACCTGTGGGGGTTCCAGACCCCGTCTCCAACAAGCTAGGGGCCCCTTACCTGCATCCACTCCCGTTGCTGCCCGACGGAGGGGAAGGCCGTCGCGTGGTAGGCCGCATCCCCGGACTCCAGTAACTCGCGTCCCGCGAGTTGCTGGTGCTGCTATTTCGGATGGCATGGCGTGGCCTATCGCGCGATGGTGCCGATCCATTGGTGGAGACAGGGGGGGTGTGGCCAGAGGCTGCCACTCACCCCAGTGAGTGTCAGGCTTCTCTATGTGAGTGGGTGGACTTCCCTGATTGGAGGAGGCGGGGAGGTACACTTGACAGCCCATAAATACCAAGCACTGACTACAATCAGTGCTTGTGTATTGAGCTGCTAAGTGGTGTAAACCCTTGGTTCCTTCCCAGAGTTCTTTTCCCTTGTCTTACCTCCTGCTCTCATTGATTCCCCGGATTTTGACCTTGGCTTTCCTCCTGGACATTCTGATTTCTCCTGCCCTTTGTTCCTGGCTTGATTTGTTTATTCTCTGGTTACCCCAACCAACATCCCGCTCTCTGCTGCTCCCCTGTGGCCACTCACGACCCTCCTGCCATAGGCTCCCAGCCCCAAACCTGACACCACCATTATAGTAAGTCAGTTCGTGAAATTTAATCTCTGGATATTCCACGCGCAATTGTAAGTGGTAGCATTGGAAAGTGGAAGTGTTTAGGAACAGCGGCAGCTCAGTCACAAAGTAAAAGGCCACATAAAGTCACAAAGCAGGTTCACTAAGTGTGTAAAAGTTACCGATACGCTGCTGATTCCATAGCTGAAGAGTTCCAAACTTCCACTGGCACATCAAACTTCCATTTGGATGTTTATCATACCGGGGAGTCAGGGGTACTTGATCTGGTCCCCCATGTATATCATAGGGGCCATGGAAATTATTTTTCATTTTTGGAGCCAGAGAGGCAATTGTTTTATTTCTCATTGAGTTACCGGATTTCAGAAAATTCCCAAATTGGCCCATCTAAGGCCAGATCGGTCTATCTGATATGCATGAGATTTTTTTTTTCACCACAATGATTGCCATCCACATCAGGAAACATTACCTCCTCAGCATCTATAGCATATATTCCTCCCAATATGGGACAGATCACACAATACTGAATATACCCCTAAGGGGAACTCTTACTTTTTTTTATATATATATGCTGTAAAACTCCTAAATTTCTGGTTTATATATGGGGAAAAAAAACATTTCCAAATGTTGCATTTCTAACAACAGTATATATTAATTTCCCTCCCCAATATTAGCTGTTCAGATTATTCAGTCCAAATTGAAAAATGATATTTTATATATATATATATATATGTTCATTTGCAAGGTTATTCCACAGGTGATGCAATGTCATTGTAAATAATAGCAAATATTGACACACATATATATATATATATATACATTTTTATATCCATGGGTTGTCCTTTTTTATTAAGGTTACTAATTTGTGTATGTGATACATGTGTTTTGATGCATGACAATAAAACTGACAGTTTTTTTCCATTTGTAAGTTGTTACATAAACACTATACGGACAAAATTATGGCATGGTACATAAAAGTTGCCAGTGCTCTGCTGGTTCCATGGCTGAACAGTTCCAAACTTCCACTGGCATTATTCAGCTTCTTCATGACATGGGTTTTCATGGCCGAGCAGCTGCATTCAAGCCTCACATCACCAAGCAAGCATCAGATCGAGTAGTGTAAAGCACACACCGCCACTGGACTCTGGAACGGTGGGAATGTGCGGGGTAGTCACTGTTTGTCAGTCTTATGGGTGAGTCTGGGTTTGGAGGATGCCAGGAGAACAGTACCTGCCTCGCTGCATTGTGCCAACTGTAAAGTTTGGTGGAGGAAGGATAATGGTATGGGGCCACTTACTATAGGAGGGGCCAACTACAAATTAATGTCTATGTATATAGAATGCAATGTCCATATCTAGTCTATGTCTAAATATCATGTAATCATTTTGTATCATGTATGATATTAGGGCATATATGTAACAATTTCCATATGAAAAACATATTTCTTACTGTACTTTAGATTTCAGTCTTCCACCTACAAGTTGGAGAATTGAAACGGCCGAATTACGGAAATTTTATACAAATTCAGCACTTTTAAAATAGCAGAAATCCCGTACAAATGCCTCCAATGTGTTGGCCTGAGATCGGCTAAAATAGCAGATTTCTTCCAAATCTCCGCCATGCAGAATACAGAAAGACTGAATTTTACCAATTTCCGGCAATTTTCTCTGATCAGGCCCCATTTTGGGCCAGATCGAGCAATACTGAATAGACCTCTTGGACATCTTAATTTAGGGGAACTATTACTACTTTTATAGATGCTGTAAAATTCGATCATGTGTTTTTGTTATTTTAATAGAGAAAGTCACATTAGTTATAGCGATATCCAAAACACATTTCTGGTTTATGTCTGAAAAAAAAATAAACATTTCCAAATGTAACATTTTTAAGCTTGTTCACAAACAGCAGTATATATCTATTCCCTCCCCACTATTAGCTGCTGATTTAGACTATTCAGGCCAAAATGAAAAATGACAGTTCATGGCCACTATAAAAAAAAGAAAAAGGCGTAGAAATGGAAATAAAACATTCCTAATATTTTAATAAAAATAAAAGTCAGATCTGTACTGACGTGGAAATAGTTGCCAGAGAGAATATTTGTTTTATCTAAAGGACTATATTGGCAATTACAAAATACTCTAAGAAATGGCATCTAATGAAACAAATTGTTTTGTGTTGACATCCTTGAAAATATTATTCTAGAACAAGATCATATTACCGCATGAACTAGTGGGATAACCCTTTATTACTGCTCTGTTTGACTTTATTTTAATATTGAAGACTGGACATATTCAAATCCGGTCTCTTTCTAGTCAATCGTAGATGACCAGTGCGACATGAGAAATATCCCCCTTTTTTCATGCATATTAAAAATAAATAAATATAAAATACGTGTCTATTATAATTATATATCGATATCATTGCAGCTTCTACGGATCCTCCCAGTCAGCTCTCAGCATTTGGCTGGAGCCTGGGAGAAATAAAATAAAAAAACATTTTAGATTTTCATCAATTTGGAAAGTAAAGGTTCAAAATGACAAAGGACTTGCAATGTGTGTATACATATATCGTACAGGGGCCTATACAGAGCTCATATCTGCTTTGGCAAGGTCAAGACAATTTTTGCTGGACACACACAGTTTAACTTTTACATGCTACCCTATAGAATGTAGAATTCCAGGGGGAATCAGCTAATTATTTACCGTAATTAAGCAGTGGGTGTAAGTGTGATTCTGTGGGTGTCTGTGTGTGTAAGTGTGACTTTGTGTGAGTCTCTGTGTGTCAGTCTCTGTGTGCCATAAATATTCTTGAAAACATACAAAAGATGAGCTAAGGAAAGGAAACATAAGCTATTGATCATCTGTTAGTGAACAAGATCTTGTAGTGTTACAATCTCCAATTAAAACAGACTTACTAGACATAGCTTCCAAATACTTTACACATATTTTTTAACCTATATTAAATAAAAGTGGCATGACCCTTTGGCTTTTGGCTGCAATTTTTTGGGGAGACCTCTAGCAGTTTGGAGCAGGTGGATACTGCAAGCTGTCAGGTTGAATGGAACATCAATATTTAAAACACTAGCTCATTTTTCTTTTCTTTTTTTTTGTAAAATGTACCTTTAAAATGTATTAAGGCTGTCCTGTAGTTTTAAATTAAAAAATAATTTCATAGGGACTCCTCAACTCGATGGCAGTCAGAGGGCCTAGCAGTTTTCATGCTCCCTTCTGAGAAATTGATATAATTTGCCATTACTGTGGAAACAACCTCTCTCTTTAACCCCAAGTGATGCTAGGACCTTATATGCCGTCCTAAATTTAGTGGTCCTAAAAGACGCTATGACGGCATAGAACTACAGCGTTTGACAACTCATCTCCGTTCCCCGCGATGAGCTGTGCTGCGGGATCCTACCTCTCAGATGAGGCCACTTTGAATGGGAAAATGTAGCCGGTGCTCAAAGCATCATCGGGAGGTATTGCAATCATATGGCAGGGACCCACAGGGTTATTTAAGACATGATTGGGTCTCTGCCAGTGTGTTCCTGGCTACCGATCACCTGGTGGCCCAGACAACGTAAGCACCATGTGTCATGAAGGGGTTAACTGTATCAAGTGTTTGGACTACCTATTGATGTGGCTTCCGCCAGCTCTGTGTGCTGTGATGTAACACAAGAAAGCAGGCCTTTACGAGATATACAGGACTGTTGCAACAGCATTAATTTATTAAACTTTATTTGCTGTTTTTTTAGGAGACACTTTCTTTTTATTTACTTTACATGATATAATACTTGGACACTGTAGGTGGATTGACGTCTTTGACCGAGTCATCCGAAGAGATTCAGTTTCCCATTTTGAATTTTAGCTGTGTGTTGAGGGTCACTGTCCTGTAAGAAGGTTCAGTTAGAGACACCAATAGCCCTACTGGAAATATTGCTAATGAATTAGCAAAAAGTTCAAAAAAGATGCAACCCACCCCAGTGGGGTCATGTCCAAAACATAACCCTAGTATGCAATAAAGAAACATAGAATGTGTCGGCAGATAAGAACCATTCAGTCCATCTAGTCTACCCAATTTTCTAAATACTTTTATTAATCCCCAGTTCCCTTATAGCTAGGATAGCCTTGTGTATATCCCACGCATGCTTAAACTCCCTCACTGTGTTTACCTTTACCACTTCCGTTGGAAGTAATAGAGCAGTGGGTAATGACACAATGACACAAGTAATGACACAATGTAATTTTACAAACTACCCGGAAATGAATAAAGTTTATTCACAGTAACAAACTTAGAATTCCTCTTGGCTTGGACAGTATTCAGAAAAAGCCTCACCAAAGAGGAGAAACGCGTTGTGTGCTATAGGAAACAAGGGATGTGCAACACTGGACTCTTTTTCAAGGATTTTTACCATTTTTACTGCTTTTAATGAAATTGAGGACTCTTCAGATTTTAACTGTAAGAATTCTATGTTTTATTTGTATTACATATTAAACAGTGTTCATTAATATCCTTGCCTTCCTCATGTGTTTTGTGGAGTCTTCATGGATGAAGTAACGGAACATCATTAACCCTTTCCCTGGGCTCCCTTATGCTGATATCCCTGAGCAAGTAGTTGCTCAGACGAATGTGAGTGGCCACTTGGCACAATTCATTCACTTTATTTTACTTTTTCTTTGATATATTACACTATTGTGTGTTTTATTCTTTTATTTTTCATATTCTCTTTCTACAACACTGCAAGATACATACTTGTTCTAAGGGTAAATATAAGTGTGTGTAGTGTTGGTTGAAGCGCACTGGTCACGTTTTTCTTTGTATTGTATTTATTTTGCTAGAAGTGAGACACTAGCGGTGCCCGAGTGCTGCATACCCGTTTACATACAGGCGCAGCAGTCTACACTTTGTGTTTAGTATTCAGAATGCCTACTTTCTTTTCTCAGCTTTGACGTCTGGATCAATATCTCATATTAATAATATATGTTATTCTAAACCTAGTATATGTATCCTGATATGGTGGGATGATCTTCCTAAGGCTCAATGTAAAAGGGTCTTCCCATATTGTGGATTTATTTTGAACCTTTAGTTATAGGATTCTAGAGCACATGATTTAGCCATCTCTATTAATGTCTTTATCCCTTCACCCCTGTGTCACTTTTTTGTTCTTTATAAATTCTGGTTGTTACTTTTTTGTTTTTGTTTATCTGACTACTCTGGTGTTGAGGAAAATTACCCTTTACATAGAATGTGTCGGCAGATAAGAACCATTCGGCCCATCTAATCTGCCAAAGTTTCTAAATACTTCTATTAGTCCCCAGTTCTCTTATAGCTAGGATAGCCTTGTGCCTATCCCACACAGGCTTAAACTCCTTCACTGTGTTTACCTCTACCATTTCCGGTGGAAGGCTATTCCATACAACCACTTCCCTCTCAGTAAAGTAATACTTCCTGATATTAGTTTTAAATTGTTGCCCCTCAAATTTTACACTTTGTCCTAAAGTTGTGGTAGTTTTTCTTCTTTTAAATATACCCTCTCTTCCTTTACTGTGTTGATTCCCTTTCTGTATTTAAATGTTTCTATCATATCCCCCCTGTTACGTCTTTCCTCCAAGCTATACATGTTAAGATGCTTTAACCTTTCCTGGTACGTTTTATCCTTCAACCCATGAACCAGTCTAGTAGCCCTTCTCTGAACTCTCTCCAAAGTATCAATATCCTTCAGGAGATACGGTCTCCAGTACTGTGTACAATACTCCAAGTGAGGTCTCACCAGTGCTCTGTACAATGGCATGAGCACTTCCCTCTTTCTACTGCTAATACCTCTCCCTATGCAACCAAGCATTCTGCTAATACCTCTCCCTATGTAACCAAGCATTCTGCTAATACCTCTCCCTATGCAACCAAGCATTCTGCTAATACCTCTCCCTATGCAACCAAGTATTCTGCTAATACCTCTCCCTATGCAACCAAGTATTCTGCTAATACCTATCCCTATGCAACCAAGCATTCTGCTAATATGTCAGGGTTGGTACTTGGGAGCGTAGTGCAGGGGTGTTGGCACTAGGTGGTGCGCACACTAGAAAAGTTTGGAGTGGCAATAGTACCAAGGGGTAAGGCAGAGCAGCGTCAAATACAGTCCAAAGGTTCAATGCAGGCAGAAAAGATTCAAGGTAGGTATGAGGTAATCCGTGGTCAGGAGTGGAGAGGTAAACATAGTCCAAAATACAGTCCAAGGGTTCAGTAGCTGGGAGATCAATAATCACAGGGTAACAAGGTACAAAGGTATGGGTAGGATTCACTGTAGAGAGACTAGCCATACTACAAGCTTGAAAACGACCAAGCACTGAATGTTTAAATAGGGTGAAAGGACCTTTGCTCCATCCACCATAATACCTCTCCTTATGCAACCAAGCATTCTGCTAATACCTCTCCTTATGCAACCAAGCATTCTGCTAATACCTCTCCTTATGCAACCAAGCATTCTGCTAATACCTCTCCCTATACAACCAAGCATTCTGCTAAAACCTCTCCCTATGCAACCAAGCATTCTGCTAATACCTCTCCCTATGCAACCAAGCATTCTGCTAATACCTCTCCCTATGCAACCAAGCATTCTGCTAAAACCTCTCCCTATGCAACCAAGCATTCTGCTAATACCTCTCCCTATGCAACCAAGCATTCTGCTAATACCTCTCCCTATGCAACCAAGCATTCTGCTAATACCTCTCCCTATGCAACCAAGCATTCTGCTAGAATAGAGAAAGAACCATGGATTAGTCAATATATAAGGCAGTGGTTATGTCCAATGGTGACCCTCTTACCATTTGCTCGGAATACAGATATTATGATTAGTAAATCTCATCAAATCAAGTGGCTTGAACAAATAGTATAAACAGATACTCCCTTTCCACTAGTACAATACTGGGCAATATAATGTGAAATGCTCCTCCGCACTCAGTATAGTTTCAGCTTTTGTGGTAGGGTCAAAAACGTTTTGAAGACATAAACAATTAACTATTTGTGTCCCATAATCCCCCTCATAAAATTACCTGCGTGGATTCGTTTCTCAGTGGGCTGGATTCTTAACAATGTCCTTAGGGCTCTGGGGTTAAAGTGGACCCGAGCTTTCTGTCTCATTGAATCTGCTCTAATAGATATCAAAGTGTCCCCTAATGGAGAATAGGATTATTACAATTAACAGTTGATCTTATATTATTACAAATTATTAAATTCAAATTTAAACTCTTTAACCTAAACATTGTTTATATCAGGATAATTATCAATACACTGTGTTATCAGAATTACATGCATATCATGCGTAGACTGTTTTAAACTTATCTTTGTTGTCTCCTTTTTATGACATCATCTGAGACTTGATCTGCAAATCAACTACTTTTGAATACTAAATGTGTAATTTGCATATCAAGGCACAAAAATTCAGATTTTTTTTTTTTCATGATGAAGCCACATCTGCAGATGGCGAAAGACGTTGAGAGGCATTTACTGTTTGAACTCTTTACTCTGGCGATCCCGCACATTTGGATCCCCCTGTTTATTTCCTGAGCCGTTAAACGTATTTATGAAGACAATCACTAGATGTCTTTCCTCATTGTGAAGATACTCTGATCTGTGAGTTTTGTGGTTATTAAGGAATCTTACTATTTATGTTTGTGAGTGTATCCATTGTTCTATACACTTAACTATCAACTATATTCAGTATTACACTTTTTTGGGGGGGGGAGGGGGGGGGTGTTGTATTTATTTAAGTTGGTCCTGGTATTTTTACGCCAAACCATTTTTATCACAACTGACTGATCACAATGTGGTTTGATTTTTTCACTCCTCACTGGCACTATCTAAAGAAATCCCAATTATATTTCTACTCTACATTGTTATATGATGTAACTCTCCTGGATACCGCTAGGTAATGCTCCTCAGCTGTCATTCTCTGTCTTTTTATTGGCAAATCTGCCCTTGGTGGTAACGTTAGTGAGAGCTCGATTGCAAATTGTGTAAGGAAGAGATACATTATCGTAAGTGAATGTGGGCTGCTTTTTTCTTGCTTAGCCAATAAATCTTTTGGTCCATGGTTCAGGGTTACATGGGCCCTAGCTACTAATATACAAGAAGGACATTTGCTAAGCCTGGTGTGAATACAATAAACCAGATGTGAACAGGAATGTACATTACAACACATGTTAACTCTTTGGGGTGTACTCACTGTAGGTCGAACTGGAGTTGAACCATGTTGTTTGCCTCTGGGCCAGGGGTTTGGGTCAGGTTCATTCGACTCAGGTTCATCAAGAACCAAATGTCAAAATTACTTCCCGAACATAGATGAACTTAAAAACATCCAAATTTTGGCCAATGGCAGCCAAAACTGAACGGAATCGTGGAATGAATGGAAAGGAATTAAATTAACTAAAACTTAGTGTTTACAGTGGGGATGCACAGCATAATTACTGATTGATATATTTTTATTCCAGAAACGCATGCAAATGTAAACCGATCAGCCATAACATTATGACCCCCGACAGGTGGCAAGCCGGCGGAGGCAGTGTGATGCTTTGGGCAATGTTCTGCTGGGAAACCTTGGGTCCTGCCATTCATGTGGATGTTACTTTTACATGTACAACCTACCTAAATATTGTTGCAGACAGTGTACACCCTTTCATGGGAACAGTATTCCCTGATGGCATTGGCCTCTTTAAACAGGATAATGTGCCAATCACAAAGCAAACAAGGGGTTGACTTGGCCTCAAAATTCCAATCTAGTATCTGTGGGATATGCTGGACAAACTAGGCCCCACCTCGCAATTTACTGGACTTAAATGATCTGCTGCTAACATCTTGGTGCCAGATACCACAGCACACCTTCAGAGGTGAAGTGGAGTCCATGCCTCGATGGGTCAGGGCTGTTTTGGCAGGAAAAGGGGACCTACACAATATTAGGCAGGTGGTTATAATGTTATAGCTGATCTGTGTATAGACCAAATGGACAATGTGCTTTATATGTGTCTGTTCTTATGGCAAGGGTTTCTTCTACAAGTCAATTATTAACTTACAATAAGGAGTTATTTAGCCTCATATTTATCGCTGGAAGTTTGTGTCTAGACAAACTGACCTCTCTTCTTCAACAGCTATTGCAGACGAATGACATAGACGTAGAATGCAGGTGTTCACAAAGTCTCAAAGTGTTGAAGACAAGATCCTGGTAGACCAGATCTGCAGGTTGGTCAGTTACTCTCTTTCTTAGTAGGGAGGGACAGATAGAGGGCTTATCTGACAACCCCAGCTGGGTAGTTCTCTTTTCTTTTGGCCCAACATTCCTGGGGTTCAAGAGGTCTTCAAAAAAATACCTCATGCCTCATTAGACTTAACATTGACCTCAAGACAATTTTTATTAGCAGTCTGTCAATAAAATGTTGGCTGGGTGTCAGTGGCAACCCTATCTGGGAATTATGACTTACTAGTACTTGAGACTAACACACTTGAGCCTAAACTAACTACAAGATCTACAGGGGCCTGGAGCTAGCTGAAGCCAGCTCGCAGTGCACCAGTAGCATGAGCGGAGGTCTGATGCATAGGTAGACACCATCATTGTTCATTGTGGACGTTTGCTGGTCTTTGTCACTGACATCGTAATGATGTTTTGTCGACATTTGTAGAGCTTCCCATGGACACTGGTGTCCTCATACGGACACTTTGCCTATCCCTGGTCTACTAGCATGGAAAGAAAGTATGCTATGGAGAAAACCAAGCCACCTTGGGACCAGGGAGAAGTCTATCCCGCTATAGAGCAAACCAAGTCACCTTGGGACCAGGGGAAGTCTATCCTGCTAAAGAGCAAACCAAGTCACCTTGGGACCAGGGAGAAGCCTATCCTGCTATAGAGAAAACCAAGCCACCTTGGGACCAGGGAGAAGCCTATCCTGCTATAGAGCAAACCAAGTCACCTTGGGACCAGGGAAGTCTATCCCTCTATAGAGCAAACCAAGTCACCTTGGGACCAGGGAGAAGTCTATCCTGCTATAGAGAAAACCAAGTCACCTTGGAACCAGGGGAAGTATATCCCGCTAAAGAGCAAACCAAGTCACCTTGGGACCAGGGGGAAGTCTATCCCTCTATAGAGCAAACCAAGTCACCTTGGGACCAGGGGGAAGTCTATCCTGCTATAGAGCAAATCAAGTCACCTTGGGACTAGGGAGAAGTCTATCTTGCTATAGAGTAAACCAAGCCACCTTGGGACCAGAGAGAAGTCTATCCCGATATAGAGCAAACCAAGTCACCTTGGGACTAGTGAGAAGTCTATCTTGCTATAGAGTAAACCAAGCCACCTTGGGACCAGGGAGAAGCCTATCCCGATATAGAGCAAACCAAGTCACCTTGGGACTAGTGAGAAGTCTATCTTGCTATAGAGCAAACCAAGTCACCTTGGGACCAGGGGGAAGTCTATCCTGCTAAAGAGCAAACCAAGTTACCTTGGGACCAGGGAGAAGTCTATCCCGCTATAGAGCAAACCAAGTCACCTTGGGACCAGGGAGAAGTCTATCCCATTATAGAGAAAGCCAAGTCACCTTGGGACTAGGGAGAAGTCTATCTTGCTAAAGAGTAAACCAAGCCAACTTGGGACCAGGGAGAAGCCTATCCTGCTAAAGAGCAAACCAATCCACCTTGGGACCAGGGAAAATCTTACCCTTACATTCCCAAGGAGGCTATATTTATTACCGTTAAAAAAAAAGTTAAAAAATAAAACTCCTAAAATAGGAGTAATTATAAGTGCAAATTGTACTAGTAATTTTATTAGCTGATGGCTGTAGAAAATAGAAATAACCTTGAAAACATAACCCTCACAGTATCAATAGCAGAGCATTGCATTGTTAGCGGATGCAACATATTGATGGTTTAAAATAGTTATAAAATCATGTATTTATGTTTGATTAGCAGTGACATGAAAATGCAATCTTTGTCAGTAGCTGGTAAAGTAAATAAAGTATCTGTGAAGAACAAAAGTGAAAAAGCTTTCACTTTATCTGTGGAGATAGCAAACTATTTGATGGTACCAGCGTAGAACATGCATGTCTATAAAAGGGTTTACATGTCACAGAAAGAATAATAGGAGGTCAGAATTCATCTCGGAGATTAGTATCCTACCGGCTTGGAGAGCCTTTCCGTTTAACACTCCAGATAACATATCCCTTCTCCATGGAAGTAGCACTACTGAACTATAAACAATACTGCTCCAGCCAGACAGTTTGGTTGTGTTTACAGATTAAATGACAGGATGTGTATATAAAATGTTCTTGTTATAGGATATTAATGGTAAAATGAACTTGTTTCTGATGTTCAGACCACATTACTGCTTGATAGACTGCTACAGTGCTAAAGGTTACATGAGGCATGTGTTAAGCCTACTGTACGAAATCACATTTATTTAGAAAATAGTCAGATAGGCTCTATTTAAAGCTTTCATGGGGAATAGGCTAGGCAGATAGACAGACAGGCAGGCAGACAGACAGGCAGATAGACAGGCACATAGATAGATAGATAGATAGATAGATAGATAGATAGATAGATAGATAGATAGATACAGACAGACAGACAGACAGAATAGATAGATAGATAGATAGATAGATAGATAGATAGATAGATAGATAGATACAGACAGACAGACAGACAGAATAGATAGATAGATAGATAGATAGATAGATAGATAGATAGATAGATAGATACAGACAGAGAGAGAGAGAGAGAGAGAGAGAGAGATAGATAGATAGATAGATAGATAGATAAATGGAGACAGACAGGCACTATAGATAGAGAGATAGATAGATAGATAGATAGATAGATACAGACAGACACAATAGATAGATAGATAGATAGATAGATAGATAGATAGATAGATAGACATTTCGATGAATAGAGATAGGCAGACACATAGACAGACAGACAGATAGACAGATATATATCTGGAGACAGACAGATAGATAGACAGACATATAGATGAACAGAGATAGACAGACATATAGAAAAGTAGAGAAAGACAGACAGATAGTTAGATAGATGGATGGATGGATAGATAGATAGATAGATAGATAGATAGATAGATAGATAGATAGATAGATAGATATACAGACAGACATTCAGACAAGTAGATATAGACAGACAGCCACATAGATAGACAGAAAGGTATACAGAGATAGGTAGACAAATAGATAGCTAGAGATAGACAGACATACAGTCAGATAGATAGATAGATAGATTGATAGATGATAGATCCCTCTGAGGTCAGTAAAATGAGTGCCATAAAGTTTTACAAGATTGACACACCTGAGAGTTATTTGAAAGTAAAAAGGTTATCTCAGTGTACCCAACCATTAAAACCTATTATTATCACCATTAAAAAAAATAACACACCCTCTTCTTATTATTTAACAATTATGTGCTAAGGTGCACTGAATACCCATGTGACATCCAGCTTGGCTACCCTCCACGACGGCAAACAAGACGTTACAATGCGTAATGTTCCTCATAGAGTTAATTTCCTCCTGGTACAACACATGATGTGGCGGTGAATTCCCATCTCTCCCGTCAGGCCTGTTCTTTCAGCAGTTTCAATTGGTGGATTATCAAAATCTGTGGTTTTATTGTGGATGTAGAAGGTTGGGGGGGGGGGGGGGGGGTTAGGTTCTGCTGGGCAAACTGTGTCATATGGGACCTTTATCTCACACCCGCGTTCATTTATATATGTTTATCATAAAGTATAAAGCTTTACCGGCCATAAAAATGAAATGTGAATTTTTCCGACCTGTCAATCACTTTCTTATGAAAATAGCTTTGGAGCCTTAACAGAAGCCATATTATTACTAAAAATGTTCCAATGACTAATATACCATTCTTCTCCAGCAGTGGCTTCACATCTGCTACTTTTCAAACACGACTGAATGTAAGAACCAGTCAACTTCTTGGAAATACCAAATTACAGCCTCTGCTAAAGGTCTTTCATTTCCCTTCAGAATGCCGGATAAACTGCTCATGGCTGAAAGGTTATTTGTTAGCACCTACATTTGCGTAAGGGATTTTCAATACATGTCAATTGGGAATGAAATGATTTTTTTCCACTTGGTTTCTCCAAATCTATTTAAAAATGTGGGCCTGTTATGTATGTTCTGTAGCCTGTTACATGGTTTTAAGGCCTCAATTACATTCTCCACACTAAACTTTGTGGTAACAGGAGAGTGAGCACCGGTCACTCACGGGAGAGCCAGAGGCTCACTTTATAAGATTACTGCATTCAGGGCTGCCATCAAAAATGTTGTGGCCCCTTACAGAATTACATTCCCCCCTGTCATTTTATCCTGGTCTTTTATATCATGCCAATGATTCAAATGCACCCCAGGACATGCCCCATCACCAGCATTGCACATCCAGGCCTTGCTGCTGTGCCCAGGACATGGCCCATCACTCACACTGCACATCTGAGACTTGCCCCATTAATATACCACCGCCAGTTTGTCCGTTAGTATGCCACAGTTTGCCCATTTATATGTCCCTGTTAGATTGCTCAGGGACACAGACAGTTTTCCCATTAATATGCCACTGTTTTCCATTAATTTGCCACAGCCACTTTGCCAATTAATATGCCCTAAGTGAAGCATGCCCTAGGTATTGGAAAGGTACATGTGAAAACTTGTGTTTTAGCTGTCTATTCCTTTAAATTGTATAATTCTTCTAATACTGCCACATTAACTACAGCGCAGTATGCAAACTGTATATGTCACAATGTAGCAGTGAACTGGCTCCGTGCTCTATAATCTTCGGGTCTATCACAGTTAGGGATAGTGGGCATCTTTATGATGAATGATTCCGATAAGACCACTCACCATATTTATCATTTTATATCTTAGCAGAATCTGTATATAACAAATACCAATGATAAGAGAGCTGGAAACACATGGTGCTGTGTATAATAGCTGTTGAGCACTTGAATATCTCCTTTATGGGAAAAGGATAAGAATGATTTTTTGCAGGTTATTGTGTTGTTTTAAAGATGCTGATCCCAGTGTCTGTGGCAAGGTCAGGGGAAGTCCATGAGCCACAGATTCCTTGGAAGGGGAGAAACACTTAATTGCCGGACAACTTTGTGCACACCTCCAAATTGTCACGGTGTAGAGCGGTGATGTGATAAACAGGTGACACCACAGTCCCATTTAACCCCTTCAGGACCAGGGATTTTCTGGGACAATTCTGACCGAATTTTCCATTTCTAAAATTTGTTTGTTGAAACGTAATTTTCCTCCCTGTCATTTAACGCACCCATACAAGTTATATGTTGTTTTTTTAAAGGAAAGTTAGAGATTTCTTTTTATACCCTATCCATAAAAATAATCTACAATTTAGTATTAAAAAATACACATAAAAGGGGAACATTTTGTGGAAAAAAATGTTCTTCCCCATTATTTTCAAAATAATAATCTACACAACTAGTACAACACTAACCCACTTATCCCAACTAATTAACTAACTAATAAAAAATAAAAATATCAATTCCCAACCCCCCCCCCCCCCCCCCCCAACAAAAAAACCTCTGAGCAGTTCGATGTCAGAGCCATAAGAATAATGTTACAAACTGTGATCAGCAAGGAAAGGGTTAACATTTTTTTTTTTTACGGGAACGGTTTTATTTATATATTTTTTACTTACAGGTCACACTCTTTCCTTCACTATAAGTACGTGAAGCACAGGCAGTGAATTAGAGACAAAGTCACACTGACTGTGCCATCTAATTTGCATGTTATCACAGCGATCACACGTCTGGAGCTTTGCCTTGGTGCGAGGCAGAGTCCCTGACCCATTTTGGACTGGCTGGCGGTGCGCACGGAGCGCACCGCCACGCTAACTACATGGCGAGTCAACTCGTCATAAGGTCGCTAACGCTGCGACTCTAATGACGGATTAACGCATCATAAGGTTGCAGAGGGGTTAATAAAACATTTTATTCCGTTAACACGATGTATTTATTCTCTACATTCACAGTAACAGTGATTTAATCTGCAAAAAAACACTTGAGTCCAACAAATTCCATTTGTCGATCCTCATTTGTGTTGTCCATCCACGAAAGGCAAAAATCTCTAATTATAAAGCAATTCTGAATGTTGCCGCATAGGGCAGAATTAATTCCTCAGACCAAAAGGCAATCAAATATATCCTGGAATCAGCAGGCTTTAAACATAAATGTTCATATAATTATTTATAGCACTGGATGTTCTAGTTTTCTAAAAAATAAAAATATCTCCAAACCTTTTTTAAAGGCATTGATTACATTTGGTAACACCAATAACTTTATTGTACTTGCTGTAAATAATCTATACCTTTTGCTGTCAATAAATCTTCTCTTTACAAGTCTCAGAGGATGGCCTTTTGTCCTTTGTACAATTCTGTTAATGAGCAGGTCACTGGAAAGTTCTTTACATTGGCCCTGCCTATAGATGACGCCGTTTTTCTAAAATATTTAAATGCAACAATTCCGAATGGCCCCTTCATTTGGACTACTCATGGATCAGCGAAGTGATCCCGAATCGGCACGGAAATGAGCCCTTGTGGCTCATTAAAAAATAATAACACCTCTGCTGGCCCCATGCATAATATATATTATACCCCATGGGGTCAGGGGCTGGCCAAATGACCCTGGCTGCATAATAAAATAAATATCTGACCCATGGGGCCACAGCGAGTAAAATATCCATTAATGAACCAGTGCATTACTGGACCCCCATGGGACTATGGGTTGGCCAAATGACCCATGTCCCATAAAATAAATTAAATTATTGGCCCAAAGAGCCAGGGTGCCCCATACAATTAAATAACTATTTTTTTTAAAATTCTCTACCTACTCATCCTCTACCTCTACTTTGCCCAATTGGGGGAGGGGGGGGGATGCTGAACACCCCCCACCCCCCACCCCACCCCCCTCCCTGGGCACCCAAAGAGTGCCTGTGAACAACAAATCTGCTAAAAATGTCCAGCAATTATCTAAGATGCCTCTGGATCCTCATATATAGCCCAGGGAAAATACAAATAAATCCATCTATTCTATTTAAAAAATCGGCAATAATAAATCAAAGACCACCGCACATATCTAATACAGCCAATATTATTATTTATGGGGCCGGCAGCATTGACGCTAAAACTGGGGGGAATCCTTTTTTATTTTTATGCTTTAAGTTCCGTATTTGTTTGCAGAAATTGGGCATTTAGGCCTATACCGATTATGTATCCTATGGATTCCCCAAGTCAATTTCCCTGAAATGAATACGGCTGAAAATCCACAAATTCGAGTAGCCGAATTTCAGATTTCTCTACAATTTGGCTATTAGCCATGATCTGGCTCCGTTTCATACATACATTGTGTCGTAAGGTAACCTCTTCTTTGTTCGGTTCATCAGATGCTGGATGGGTTATCTGTTGCATTTACAAGATAAATTGTAAAAAAAGGTATAGAAACCATGTGGCATGTACTGAATCAACATTTTTCGGTCAACTATTTTTTTTTCATGTTTTGATTTAAAAATCCAAACCCCACAAAGATAAAATAGATATTTGACAGAATGTTTCCTGACTTCACAGTCATGCTGGAATTCCACGGCAGAAGGTGATGGACACATTAGAAGCAGGTAGACCAAAAGGTAGCTGAAGAAAAGCTCAGGATTAGCCAGTTTTTTTTTAGTTGTGCCAAATTTCTAAAGGAGCAGTGATCATGCGGCATTTGAACAAGACAGCACACAGCAGTGATTTCCTTTATGTCTGCGGTTACAATACTTTGGGGGAATAAACACTGAGTTACTATGATGTTTTGACAGCTTTTAAAGTTCATTGTAATTTAAAGTTACAAATTAGGAATTGGATCAAACCTGTCAAATAAAACTGAAATACTTTTTGACGGGGATTAAAATTTCTCAGCTATGTACCAGGACTTGTGCGATTCTATAACATGTGCTTTTTTGTTTTGTTATTTTGTTTTTCTTTAGTGAACATCTGACTTAAAAAATATTTGGGGGTCTTTATGACCCCATTCAATGCTGGGTAGCAGGTTCCCCTTTAAATAGGTTTTGGACATCTGAGATGGTGATGTTCCTGACATGTTATACAATGCGCTGGGGGCCTCAGAAGATTGTATTGTAAATGTAGTGTAGGTTGAATGATCTTATGGCCACCAGCACCTAAAGCAGCCAAAGGTGTTTTAACCAAAGAGGCTGTCTGTTTCCTCACACCGGATGACTTACAGTTTATTTACAAGAGACTCTTGTACACAGGTACATCGATTAGATGGTGGCAAACAGGGGTATAAAAGATTCCTAGTTTGTTCCATGAAAACATTGCATGGACTCAGAGTTTGGCCTCTGGTGAAGAAGATCCATAGTCATGGTGAAGGCTCCAACCTGGCAACTTCGTCTGCAGGGTTGCAAGGGGGGGCAGGATTGCCCCCCCCTCCCCGCACCCCTGGACTGCTTTCAAATCTCTTTCAATGGGCTGAGGTTCCAACACTTTTAATGCCCCAAACTGTAACACAGATCCATCCAATTGTCATGTCTACCTCTCAATCTCTGTACATTATCTGTCATGAAATCGGTCTTGCGTGTCTATGTGGGTCCATCTCTGATGATACCAGATGGGCTGATAAAGTGGCACCAAGGGCAACTGAATTGTTTAACAGTGTCCAGTGCTCCCCTTTCCCCTCCTGTTCCCCAGCGTCCCTTTCACAAACTAGGGATTATATTATCTTTATTAGCAGGTATGTCCACCGACAAGGATTGGTGGAGTTGTAGATATCATACCACAAATGGGGAGGTTGAGGCTTTACTTATTGGCTGCCTAGAGGAAATTACAGGCGACTCCCATTTTTTTATATTGGAAACAAATTTGCTGTTTTTAAGTAACAGGAATAAACTGCAGATTTATCTCCATCATCGTAATCCAGCTTGTGTTATAAAGAATGACATAAACATACCTCCTTAAGCTTCTGTACCACGGCACATACGGATGCTCAGGGGTGGGAGTCAACATTCCTGCTGTCACTCACACTTAGTGCTATTGCACGTGCGCCTGCCCCATGTTTTTGGCTGCTTTCCTGTTCTCTCTGCAACATACTCATACTATGCTGTGCTCTCCATGATGCTGAATCTATGCAGCCAATCATTATGCTCAGACAAAGATTGACTGAATATCATCAGGAATATAGACTACAATTGATTAGCCATTACTAGTGCAAGTGATTAGCCATTAATATTTTATGTCCATCAAGTTCAACCCTTCTCCTATTCCGTGTTTACCTCTGTTGATCCAAAAGTATTCAGTAAAGTTCAGTATCCAGGCCTCTTTTAAAGGTATCTAATGTTTTTGTATATTGTTGCTTCAGAGGTACTCACATAGATGACCTCAGGAACTTGTCTACCAGGTGCATGAGTAGAGGCTTGCCCAGTGGCCCTGCTTACATTAAAGTCGGCCCTGACATACGACTTACAATACCAGCAGCTGAACATGAAAAGGGTGTCTAGGGCCCTGCTGGTTTATATTATAAGACGTCACAAGTTCCAGGCCCAAGGCTGGAAATGCCCTAGTAAAGCCATCTAATAAGGGAAATCCCACAGTACATTGTTTCTGTTGGCACTGCCCTATAAACTGACATAATAAAGCTGCATATTTTTTCAGATAAAAAAAAAAACACAGCCAATGTTAATAAATTGGTGTGTTTTGATTACTGATATTCTGGTGTTCTAAGGTTAACTGGGGCTAGGCTTCAAGCCCATTTCTTGAAAAAAAGAGGTCTGGCCTATAGTTCTCCAGACTTACATGAAAGCCCTCTTGTAGTTTGCCCTGATTATGTGAGGTATAAATAATCCAGTTATGAGGTATGAGGGAACCCAACTCCTCGCTTACATAGGTAGCAGCCCAGTAAACTTCTAGATCTACTGTCACGCTGGTTAACTGTTGCCTACACAGTTCCAGAGAGGTCACTTCTGCCTGGAGCAGAGCCGTCTGGCCTTCTCTCTGATGGAGTGGAAGTCAGAGGAGTCCCCACACTAAAAGAATATTTCAGGTAAGATGAACATCCCAACTATACACTGTGCAGGGTGCATTTTGTTGATTTAACTGCACTCTTTTCTTCTAGCAAAGCTCACGAGGTTTGTCACTGCAAGGGACTGTCTTGTGCCCAATATGGGTCTTCCAAATATTAATGCATATTAATGTGATTTCAAAGTACTTTAAAAAGCATGTTTTACATTTTGCATTGCTTAAAATATCAAATACTTACAGCTAGATGGATTTGTGGAATTACAGCAGTTTGCAAGAAACCAGGACTGCCCACACTAACTGAGTAAAAGTCGATTTCCTTTCTTCTTCGTTTTTTTTTGCTGCAGGAACCAATGAGAATTAGACATTTGCAAAACTAACATTTTCGTTTCGTTTTCGTCCATTCGGACGAAAATGTTATTTATTTCGTCTAAAACGAGTTTCATTCATAACTGCATTCGTTTCAGACGAAATTCGTTCATTATTTTCGTTTTGTTTCGTTTCGTTTTATTAGTTCGTTTTATAGAATACATGTAATACTATTGGCTTTCTATAAACCGAACGAGAGCCCCATTCATAAGAAATTCTTATGAATGGGGCTCTCGTTCGGTTCATAGAAAGGCAATAGTACTACACGTTTTCTATAAGCCGAAAGTCTATAAACCGAAGGTCGTTCAGTTTATAGATTTTCGGTTTATAGAATACATAGAATTACATGTAATTTTATGTATTCTATAAACCGAAAGTCTATAAACCGAACGACCTTCAGTTTATAGACTTTCGGCTTATAGAAAACGTATAGTAGTATTGCCTTTCTATGAACCCATTCATAATTCTTATGAATGGGTTCATAGAAAGGCACTACTACTATACATTTTCTATAAGCCGAAAGTCTATAAACCGAAGGTCGTTCGGTTTATAGACTTTCGGTTTATAGAATACATAGAATTACATGTAATTCTATGTATTCTATAAACCGAAACGTTCGGTTTATAGAATAGCAATAGGATTATATGTATTCCATAAGCCGAAAGTCTATAAACCGAACGACCTTCGGTTTATAGACTTTTGGCATTTGTAATGAATGTATTAGTACTATTGGCTTTCACTACACAGAGACAGTGTAGTGAAAGCCATCAGACAATGTGTTGCACTGTTAAGAGATCCTACTGTGTACTAGAGCAAGTCTATTACAGTCCACACAATGTACTCTATTCCAGGAGCACAAGAAGGGACTAAATTAAACAAAACTCCTGTTTATGACATCATATGTGGCTTCCTATGTAAATTTACCTGTTTTCAACGGGAAAAAGTGTATTTTGCATCTCAAGCCACAAGCTCATAAACATAGACAGATATTGATGGACAAACAAGATCATTGTATAGAAAGCTATGCACTGGGCATTTAGAAGTAGAAAGTGGTGCAAACCCAGCCCAGTGAGTCAGGTTATATAGCATTTGTCTTTTTGCCCTCCTCACTATGAAGCCCTTGATGGAGCTGTATGGTGAAAAGCCCTAGCATCGACCATGCCATATGCACATTGGGGGTATTATAAAAAGTAGGTAATGGGGCAGAGTTATAAAAGTGGAGCTATCACCGTGGAAACCGATGGAATGTTCCCACAGTTCAGACTACTTTTCGAACTTTGTTGCAGATTTGCATTTTCTACATAACCCACCATGGTGTTCGGGAGCTGCTACAAATCACGCGCTAACCCAAAGTGATGAGCTACAGGTCATTGGAAGAAAGTTTAACGTGACAACAAGAAACTAAACACATCTCTCCTGGGCTGCATTATATTACTGCATACCACACTGAATCCAATGCACAATGGGGGAAATAAATTCTGGAACTTCTCTAAAAAAAAAAAAAAATACTGCCGAGCCATTAAGAAACATATAAAAGTTTTTGTACGTTCAGTGGACTGAGTGGCAGTTATTTTCTAAGTAACAGGACCTCTGCGAGTGTCCCAGACACTGAATGTCTTCAGAGCGGGGCATGCTTTTCTTTAACATCACCGTGCTCTGACCTAAACTCATTGAAGTGCAACAGGAACCGCTTTATGGAAAAAAAAAAAACTGTTTTAGTGGAGGTCTTGGTATTCTCAATTCTGACATGTCCTAGAAACATTTATTCTGATGGTGGATATGAAGCAGTTGGTCTCTCTCTAGTCTCTCTCGCTACCAACAAAACACACAAGCCTATACTTTGTTGGTTCTCTTAAGGCTACTCTTTTACATAGGCTACCATTTCTGTATTGAAGGCCAGTCCTGATAGCTACAGCTCGTTTTTGAATATTCCTCATCACTTCTCCTGCTCCGTCATGTTATCCAATTATAATATTTATAATTTAAAGTGTGACTAACATTAAAGCTGGTGCTGGGAGAAAAAAAATACAGGTTTCTTAAAAGACAGATGCCATTTGTACGTGTACGCAGTAGTCCAAAGGATATATGTTGGTCCAGTCGGCAACTGTTTGTGCGTCCGCTGTGATATACTCTAGATTTTAGGCTCAGTTGAATATTGATCTGCCTAAAAATTCCCTTCTGGCTAGTTCTTGGGCTGACAGTGGCAGCTGACAGCATACTGATAACTTCCACTGAGGCATGGAAGAGGTGAAGTGGTGTGTACCTTCTAAAGGTAAGCTCAGGTTGACCAACTCGGAGAAGTTCTCAATGGGCTAGTAAAGCATTATTTAAGCTGCACTCAGGCCTGATGATTTAGAATATGATAAGACTAAAAATGTATTCTTGCAGAAATAATCAGCAATGTACTATCGTAATACGAGAGAACTTCTCGTTAATTAAAACTGAGGTGTCTCATTGGATAGAAAGCCACCAATCAGAGATCAAGCATTATATCGATGGACAGAATCAACAAACGACAATTAAAAAAATAAATGGCATAGGCAATCTTTTGTTTGAATATTTCTTATTAGGCACTGCAAAATTCCCATTTGTAAACAATTTTTGCAGAGGGTAAGAATAAAATCTGCAAGTATGCAATCAATGTCAACATCACTATAGATTAAATAATGTATAATGAGTAAATCAATAAAATAATATAACTGCGCAAAATCTAAAGTGTTGTATCTTCTTCTTCACATCTTCCTCCGTATTTGTACTTGATATATAAATTGTGATATTATTGCAATTCAACACACAAATATAACTCAAATATCCAACTCCCACCCCCCTTCCCCAACCCGTGTCACAGTGTGATAAAAATCTAGTATATTTCAAGGTACTATATTTAAAGGGACTGTATGACCTAAACATTGTTTTTACTGTGCATGTAGAGGATAAAAAAGGATGTATAGTTATCTATGCATTGTGTTAGGAAAATCCACGCAAAAGTCTAAATTATGATACATTATTTATGTATTATTAAATACATAAAGGGAATCAACACAGTAAGGGAAGAGAGTATATTTAAAATAAGAAAAACTACCACAACTAGAGGACATAGTCTTAAATTAGAGGGGCAACGATTTAAAAGTAATATCAGGAAGTATTACTTTACTTAGAGGGTAGTGCATGTATGGAATAGCCTGCCAGCAGAAGTGGTAGAGGTAAACACAGTCAAGGAGTTTAAGCATGCGTGGGATAGACACAAGGCTATCCTAGCTATAAGACCGGGAACGGGGGACTAATAAAAGTACTCAAAAAAAATTGGGCAGACTAGATGGACTGAATGGTTCTTATCTGCCGACACATTCTATGTTTCTATGTTTCTATGTTTCTATGAGAAAAATGTGGTATAGATGTGTCTCCAGTTTATGACATCACCTATGGCCTGATATGAAAATTATTGTTTATTTTTTTTTTTATAGCAAAAACAATGTTTATGTGAACCAGTCCCTTGAAGTCAAAGTCCCGTGCAAAATTATCCTATGCAATAGGTCAGAATGCATGTCATCTAGAAATATATGTGTAGAAATTCTCAAAGTATAGCAATCTCTCAATAAATGGACGTATGTGTAGTAAATATCTGCACTCACCCGTAAGGTGTGTATTCTCAAACTTAATAAATGAAATGCTCCACAACTTAATATAAGCAAAACAGTAAATCTTTAATGGCAAAGTGTCCAGTGGACACTCTGCAGCCAGTAGGACATATATATGGAGACATACATACGTAAATTATAAGAAGACAAAGTGAAAAAGTGCGCTTACACCAAACACTTAATACATAAAAAATAAGTGGATTACCCTAAATGCTGAGGTAATACGCTTGATGTATATGTGGAGGGAAAAATAAACAAAAAATAAATAAAAAAAATAATATAGTGTAGTATGTTATCTTAATCTTGGAAATGTGAAGAAAAAACATGGATACACTCACAAAGTGACTTGAAAAAGCCTGCTTTACCGGGCGAAACGCGTTGTGAGGAGGAAGAGACCTGCTGGAACTTCTTTGGATCTGCCTACTGGATCCTGTGTATTTTAATGTAAGAGTATTTATGCTATGTTGTAATAAATTATACATTGATACTTAAGGTCTCTCCTTTTGCTCTCCTACCACTTCGGATATACCTCCTGGGAAGTCTTTGGAACATTTACCCAGCGTGGGCTCCCTTGATGTTTTGAATACTGAGCAGAACTCTGCTCAGGAACATGTGAGTGTATCCATGTTTTTTCTTCACATTTCCAAGATTAAGATAACATACTACACTATATTATTTTTTTATTTTATTTTTTTGTTTATTTTTCCCTCCACATATACATCAAGCGTATTACCTCAGCATTTAGGGTAATCCACTTATTTTGTATGTATTAAGTGTTTGGTGTAAGCGCACTTTTTCACTTTGTCTTCTTGTACCAGGAGTGAAACACTGGTAGATTTTGTTGCTCCTTTTACCGTCACTATTAGGCGCAGTGTTTTTCTTTCTTTGTTTTTTTTATAAATAAATTATAGGTCAAACCAATGAAACATATTTATTAAAAATAGTCTTTTAAAAAATCCAGATAGCAGCTTCCACATCCGTACAAGCTCCAGATCACAAAGGAAAAATTGCAACTCGGAACACAGTTCGCCATAAAGAAACTTCATATATTAAAATATTAAAAACACTTATCCATGAAAGAGATAATAACTTATTTCTCGAACGCATATCAAATACACATCCACACTGGGTTATTTTTGCTACATAGATATGTGTAGTCAGTTAAGTACTAATTTATAAAGACACGGAGGCTCCTATTATGCATATCTTTTTCTTTATTGAAAGAAAAGAAAAGAATGAATAGGGTTGCCACCTTTTCTACAAAAAAATACTGGCCTTGCTGGTAGTTCCATAGACTTAACATTGGCATCAAGCCAATTTTTTACCGGCCTGACAGTAAAATACCGGCTGGGTGGCAACCCTAAGAATGAAATAAAAATGAACCAATTAAAACATGTATAAACTCCCCTCCCTTCTCCTATTTATATAACAATGTAACCATATCACTTCCTCTTTCTTTGCTGCTGCCTCAGAGTTTCTCTGGCTAGATGGGTTAAATGGGTTCTGAAGGATGCAGGGGTCGACGTTTTTGTGGTTTTGGTCCCCATTCTATTAGAGGAGCTATAGCTTCTAAAGCAGTATGATTAGGGTGTAGGTTTGTAAGACCTTCTTAAAGCGGCTGGTCTGGTCGTGCGAATCTACCTTCCGTGAATTTTACTTTAAACCTACTATTCCTTTTACTTCTACTGTGATTGCTATGCTTTGGACTTGTATAATAGGAGCCTCCGTGTCTTTATAAATTCCTAGATTTGATTATGAATATGACGTAAGGTCATGATTTATAAAGACACGGAGGCGAGTATTATTCCCAGACGGGTTTATTTGTTGGGATATATGTTTTTTCTTCTTACACCCTTATTATGTATTGATTTATCCGATTGCGTTTACGTTTTTACTTATGCTCAGTAATAGCTATCTGCAGTTATGACCTTGTATGTATATCATACAGTGAGAGATCATTTACTGATTCCTGCCATGTTTTCTTCTCTATTCTCTTCTAGCATGATGACTTGGAAGTACCTTTGTGGTTCTGGATCTTTCTTTGTTACCTGATTACGGTTATTTTGGACTTATGCGTTTTTTTCTCACCAAAGAAAAAGGAAGTGATATGGTTACATTGTTATATACATAGGAGAAGGGAGGGGAGTTTATACATGTTTTGATTGGTTCATTTTTTTTTTAATTCTCTTCTTTCCTGTTGATTGAAATAAAGAAAGAGATCTGCATAATACTCTTTACGTCATATTAATAGTAAAATCTAGGAATTGTAATTTATGTATTATTTATGCCATACTGTATTCAGCGCGAGGCAACCTAGGCAAGTGCCTAGGGCAGCACGTGTCTAGGAGGGGTGGCAGGTGAAAATGCCGCCCCTTTAAAAAATAAAAAGCTTACTGGCAGAGGCGCTGGCTGCAGAGATCAATAGATCTCCCCTCGCCAGCCCTCTAACGACAAGCAGGCAGCAATGTCTGTGCTTGTCCTTTGCTGCCTCTCAAGTTCCCCACGCAGTATTCCCAGGTCGGAGCACCGGGGGAGCTCTGTCTTAAAATAAAACAAACCCCAAATTAGGAGAAAACTCCAGAAAAAGAGGGACGATAGAGGAAGAAAAAGGGACAGAGGTATTTGGGTGCAAAATAAGTACTCTCCCTCCTACATAGGCTCACTTGGGAGGTATGGGTACATGACGTGAGAGTGTATAGCTATCAATGAGAAAGGATCGCAATGTGGTTTTACCAGAATGACTAGTTTCCTAAGCGGAATTTCAGAGTGGAAGTTATTCCCAACACCCCTTGATCTCATATTAATACCCTTCCATTAAAATCCCAAGAACACTGCATATATCACAAATGCCATAGTACTTTTTTTTTTTTTAAAGGTTATAGCTGAACACTTTAAAAACGAGATCCGAATGAAATAATTTATTTTAAGGATATACAATTCAGAAGCCTGCTACTTTCGGTGACATTATTCTTTAATGGGTGAGAGCCAAAATCCACTTATTAATTCCATATGTATAGGTTAGGCAACACAGCGACATGACAGCCCACTGAAGTAATCTAGATAAAAGATTTGAGTTAGACAAGGCTGTCAAATGACTATAGCAAATTATATAGGTTTGAAAAAGTAAGGTATTGTGTATCCTGTGAACCTTCCCATAAGATATTGGAAAAGCTGTCGGATAAATGTGATTATTTTGCTTGGGTTGCAAACGTACTTTTATATATCAAGAGAGTTTGGTTTCCTTGTCTCAGAAGAAATGCAGGGCCAAAAATGTAATGTATATGCTGCTTGCAAAGCCGAACGTACATTTACAAAGCATGATTCTGTATTTCTTTCAGAGAATCCAATGAATCAAATCGAGAAGGGACAGAGGCAGTCTGAACACCAAGCATCTGGTCTAATATACGAGCAGGTCCACAAAGTGTATTTTTATAGAGGTGCCACTAGAGGGCAGTAGAGTTATAACATTTGGAAGTCAATATCTTTCTGTCGAAAACAGCCTGGACAATTTAAGAGTTTTTGATTTTTTTAATTGACCCCACAAAACTAAATAAACCCATTAGACAACGTTGTATTTTTTTCATTTTCAGTTTTGTTTTTTTCAGGATGGATGCTATGTACCAAAAGATCAAGAACATGACAAAACAGATGTTTTGAGAAAAATCTGTGGTTTGATACTGAGCACAAAATGTAGCTAATATAGAGGAGAACCTTGTGGAACTGTCTATCCAGAAGATCGATACTCCAGAGTGAAAGCAGTTTTGAGTTCATTTTGCACTAAGGATGGCAGATGGAATCATGGCTTTGATTTTGGGATACAAATCACCCAGACCTGCTTATTCACATTCCACTAGACCGAGATTAAAGGGTGGTTTCGGTGTTCCCGACGTTTTTAAGTATTATCGGACAGCTCACCTAGGGAGAGTCCTAGAATGAACATGGGGTTAATTCTGAACCCTTTGTATACATTTGTTTGGGTGGAGAATCCAATCAACAGAGCCAATGCACAGATCACCCTACATTTAATGCATCACTGCAGATTTAAGAAAGCATTTATATCGACATTCTCTGGCCCTCTTTTCCCTATAGTACCTAAAATTAAATTCCAACCAGGGATAGAGAACATGCATAGATTGACAGCTTTATGTGAGCATAACAAATATATTAGCTTAAGTACAATTCTTAGACTTAGATACAGGGGACAATATTTCTACGGACCACAGATTCAGTTTAATCTCTTTTAAAGCTTTTTTTTATTTGCAGCTCAGACATTTCATGTCTACAATTAAAACCAGAGTAGAATTTCCACTAGCATATGCTGTGTTCTAGAAATTATGTACAAGTTTGAGACTGATCTCAAATCTATTATTTGGAATCTAATAGTCTCAACATAAGGGATGGATTTTCCATACGACAAATCATGGGAGTGGGACCTGGGATTTCTCTTACTCAAGTAGAATGGTCAAAATGTTTTACTTAGTCAAGCATTGTGTAGAGGCCATCGAAATACCAGGAATGGTACAAGGTCCCGGGAGATGTTCACAGGTTTAATATTAATATTTCAAAAAAATGTTGGAGATGCAGAGAGGATAAAGGGGATGTGTTGTAAGATCAGAGACTTTTGGAGTAAGATCTAGGACATAATCACAAGATTCCTGAAGACAGATGTTATAATAAGACCAATTTTTAATTTTTTGTTTCATATTAAGATCTCAACCGTCTCCTTAAGACAATCTCTACTACTTAGATTAATAAATTTAGCAAAGGAACGCACACCAAATCGAATCAGAGCCCATCTCTTACAGAATGGATCAAAAGGGTCAATATCGAATGTTCTCGATGGTGTCTGCCAAGGCAGAACACTTGCATCTAGTTCCTTCTGCAGAAGAAACTAGATGCCAGTGTCCTGCCTCTGCCTTTAAAAAAAAAAAAAGAAATGTGTGGAAGTGTCTGTGGAAGTGTGTGTCAATGTGTATAAGTGTGTGTGTGTCAATGTGTACAAGTGTGTGTGTGTGTCAGTGTGTATAGGTATGTGTCTGTGTGTGTTAATGTGTATAAGTATGTGTGTGTTAATGTGTGTGTTACTGTCTGTGTAAGTGTGTGTACATGAGTGTCTCTGTAAATGTATCCTGTGTCTAAGTGTCTAAAGGTGGCTGTGTGTGTATTTATGTGTGTTTGACAGTGTGTATAAGGGTGTCTGTGTAAATGTATGTCTGTAAGGGTGTAACTGTGTTTGTGTGACTGTGTGTATTTATGTGTGACTGTGTGTAAGGGTGCTCTTGCCCAGGGCCCTCACTGCGCTTGTCACAGGGAGGAGTTCATAATATAGCCACGCCCACCTTTGGGCGCCAAAAGAAAACCTGCACCCAGGTGCCCATTACCCTAGGATCGGCCCTGCGTAATATTATTTTAATATGGACTCTCGGGATTAGGGTGCAGGGATGATTACGAATTAGGATTTTGGTAAACATACTCAAAGTGATCTGATACCTCTTGTATAGTCTTAGGAGTTAAGACTGATTGGAAAACCTGTATGTTTCCCTAGAATACATATATTGAGACTCTGATCTTTTGACACATAATTGGGATAATTTACTGTCACTAATGATCTTGACTGATGTAACTGGTAACATATGAGATTGTGCAAGACATCTATTTAAAATGCAAAAAAAAGGAACTCAAGAATTATATTTTAAGATAAAAATTGATTGTTGATATAACAGTTTTGTGTTGTTTTATGATTTTTGTTTGTATCATTTTGTATTTTAGTTTTAAAATGGAAAATAAAGAGAAAAAGGAAGGATGGCAATATTAGGCCATTGTCCAATATACAAACTTAATCTCAGGGGGTTTTCAAAATCCAGCCAGTGCTGAAGCTGGGATTGAAAGCTTCTGATGGAGAGGATCCTACTACCTAACATAGGGGAATCTTTTTTTTTTTCACATAGGGCCCTCAAAAACCTAGAACTACCTCTAGCTTGTCAAGACAAAATGAAAAGGTATTATAGATTACCTTTTTTTTTCCTAAAATGAAACCCCCACTCTAAGAGCAGAGACTTAATTCTACATTTGTCGTACACTGGTGATCAATGGTTACGAGAGGTGAAGTGCGTTGGAGTTTTTTGCAATTTTTTTTTAGGATAGGGGGATTCATTTTTATTTTTGGGTGACCCCTATCACTGGGCCAATGATGAGGACTCAACGGTGTCGCAGGTGATATTTTATGGGATGGGGAGTGATTTTCACTGAAATCGCCATAGTAGGTGGGGAATTTATAAATACAATAAAAGCAATTTATATCCTATTGTTCTTTAGTAGCAGTTGCAGGATTTCATTTATCCTGTAATGTCTATAATACTGTCATGTTGTTTAGCCAAGCTAGAGGTAGATCTAGGTTTTTGAGGGCCGGTATTTTACCGGCAGGCTGGTAAAAAATTAGCTTGAGGCCAATGTTAATGGAGGGAGTAGCATGGCCGGTATTTGGCAACCCTAGTTCCCCGTGTTAGGTAATAGCATCTTCTCCATAACTGCTCCCCTCATTGCTGTGGGAGCCCGCTAAGCAAGTGAGGGTCTAAACTACTGCTTAATTTGCCATGCACTCTGAGGTGTCAGGAGTCCCTGTGACCAGGTTTTAACATATATCAGGAAAAGACTGCTCTGTCCACACTCACAGCCCCTTACTAAAATATCTGTACCCTGACACATGCACTGTAACATTTCCTAGGCCATAACACAGCACAAAATGTATAGAGAGGAAAAAGCAATAATGGAGGAGGATGTGGATAAGAGGAGTAAGATAGGTCAAGTGGGACGGAGCAGGAATAAAGCCGAGGAGGGGCAAAAAGGAAAGAAAATTTACAGAGCCGTTACTACTTTAACAGGGATGGCATTAATATAACAGAATTCCAAGTGTCGAGTACAGTCTATGAGAGAGAGAGAGAGAGAGAGAGAGAGAGAGAGAAAAGATAAAGAAAGAGATAAAGGTAGACACACAGAGAGAATGAGAGACAGACATAAAAGAAATGAGAGAGCCAGCCTGCCTTACAGCTCAAAATAATATGGGAAAGTATCAAGTCCACACAACTTGCCTACATTGGAGGCTATTCACTAAAAGGTGAGTTGCAGGTGAGTTGAGGTGAGATGAACATTTCACACCAGTTTAGCTATATATGGTGCAGGGACAAAGCTGATGAGTTCCCCCCACTAAGCAAACTCACCAGGTTTGTCCCTGAACACTGTATAGCTAAACAGGTGAGATGGAATGTTCATCTCACCTTTTGGTGAATAGGTCCTAGAGATTGTATCCCCTTCATACTGCATAGCGATACCTGGGGATATCCTCTAGAATGCCTCTAACTTTGTGTTCTTACACCAGTCATCTCTAACAGAGTTCTGTGACTGACTCTGCAGAGGTGTCTGGAGAGGCCCAGATAATGGACAGTCCCAGAGAAGAATTCTTTGAAGAAAACTGCAAAGAATACGTATTGCAAAAATAGATTTATTGGAATTAAAAATAATCTTTAATACACATTTTTAGGGTCCATTCCATGTACGATTCCTGCACAATTTTCAGTAAAATAACATTTCTAAAAAATAATGTGCTGTAAGAAATAGTTTGGAATGACATGACACACTGCTGGGTAAATTCTGCTATCAGATCACTGATCTTATAAACATTAAAAAAGCATCGAAGTCAATTACAGCTCATAACTGGTATGTTTTTATAACTGCAAACGGCTAATCTCCTCGATTTTTAACAGATGTGTCTCAATTAAAACGGTTTCAAAAGGAAATGTTGTGTTTAATACAATATTTAAATCATGTGCGCTCCTTTGATCACGTTACAGTGACCTAATCCAGAAGGGTTTTATAGTTTGGGTGACTGCAGTAACACCAGCACAGAAATGAAAATAAAGCTGGCCGTGTATCAGCTTGGGATTAAGGCTCGCTTCGGGAATTGGCGAATAAGATTTCAAACCGAGGTCATATCTTACAGCTGGTCCCCTTTCGAAGTTCCAAGGGAACCATTTTTTTCTTTTTAAAAAATTTTTTTTTTAAGGCTCGTTAAAATTCCTTTAGTGACGAGCGTTTTTTGGATAGTTAGAAGCGTATTTTGAATCTAAGATGGCCCAATTTGAGCACCGATTATATTATAAGATACTTAGCTTGTATTTTATACTGCAGATAAGTGGAAGGGGCATTTATTTTTTTGTTTATTTATCCCAAATAATTTCTGTACCAGAACAATTATAGGGCCTCCTTTTGAAAGGGCCTAAATATGAGGGTGACAGTTTAACCTTGAAGACAAATTGACACTAGACATGTTTTGTGTTAAAACTTATTTTTTCTTCCAAAACGCCCCCATCCCTTTATTATACCCCATGTAAAGCAGCATAACTAGCCCTTGACTTATATTAACCCACGCTTCTCCGATCGTTTATATGCAATTAAAGCTAAATAGAAAAGTTATCGGTATATAAATATTAGACAGCGCTGACACGTGATAATAATATTAGACAGCGCTGACACTTTATAATAATATTAGACAGCGCTAACACGTTATAATAATATTAGACAGCGCTGACACGTTATAATAATATTAGACAGTGCTGACACTTTATAATAATATAAGACAGCTCTGACACATTATAATAATATTAGACAGCGCTGACACTTTATAATAATATTAGACAGCTCTGACACGTTATAATAATATTAGACAGCGCTGACACTTTATAATAATATTAGACAGCGCTGACACGTTATAATATTATTAGACAGCGCTGACACTTTATAATAATCTTTTATTAAAAAGAAATATATAACTCGACACCAAAATATATTTTTGTATACAAAATATATTTCGTAAAGAAAAAAAATGAATATATACAATTTTTATCATATACAGATAACATTCACTTGGCATAAAATATTAATTTAAAATAAGGAATCACTGATGTTGTCTAGCTTGCAACAGTGCATGTATTTACCTATACAGAAATTTGTGTTAAAAATAGATTAAAAAACAGCATATTGCACTAATATCCTAAACAAATACACTTCTTACACTAAATCATTTTATTATTAATTTTTAATATCTGCAGTAGTGTATTTGTTTAAGATATTAGTGCAATATGCTGTTGCACTAATCTATTTTTAATTTTTTTTTATACATTTTTAATATATTTAGCAGTGTATTTGTTTAGGATATTAGTGCAATATGCTGTTGCACTAATCTATTTTTAATTTTTTATACATTTTAATATCTGCAGTAGTGTATTTGTTTAGGATATTAGTGCAATATGCTGTTGCACTAATCTTTTTTTTTTTAAATGTATACATTTTTAATGTCTGTAGTAATGTATTTGTTTAGGCTATTAGTGCAATATGCTGCTGCACTAATCTATTTTTAATTTTTTTATACATTTTAATATCTGCAGTAGTGTGTTTAGGATATTAGTGCAATATGCTGTTGCACTAATCTTTTTTTAATTTTTTTTTTATCCATTTTTAATGTCTGTAGTAGTGTATTTGTTTAGGATATTAGTGCAAAATGCTTTTGAGAGGAACACAAATTTCTGTATAGGTAAATACATGCACTGTTGCAAGCTAGACAACATCTGTGGTTCCTTCATTTATAATAATATTTTATATGCCAAGTGAATGATATTTGTATATGGTAAAAGTTGTATGTATACCTTTTTTCTTTATTAAATAAATGTTGTATACAAAACTAAATTTTGGTGTGGCATTATAAATTTATTTTTAATTAAAATTATTATAAAGTTTCAGCGCGGTCTAATATTTATACACATTTTCTTTCCTCTCCCTAGAGATGACCCACTGGATAATTTAAGACTGGCAGCTATTCCATTTACTTGTACATTTACTGAAGTACATCTGAGAAAATTCTCATCCATATGTTTTTCCTTGATTCCTTGTGTTTGTATTAAAAAAAAAAAAAAATATATATATATATATATATATATAATGTGTTACATTATCGGTGGTGTTTTGTTATAATTAGGCGCTGTGTATTTTTTATTCAATTCAGAAAAGTTATCTGTTTTCTAAACATATTGTACCATTTGTTCTCTCTTGTTCGAGACTCAACGGGGTCTGTTCAGTTAAAAATAAGCTGTGTGGTGAACTGACTAATCAGGTACTAATGTTTCCAACTTATCTATTAAAGTGACAGTATTGCCTACATTTGCTGATGCTGTTAATGAAGAGAATTAAAGATAATTGAAAATGATCTGTACATTGTGTTAGCAAGCTTGCAGGTAAATGTGTCCATGGTGTCTTATAGTTATGACATCACCTGTGACTTGATATGTAAATTACACCTTGAAAAGAAATTCATTTGCTTATCAAGGCAAAGGTGATGTCATAAGCAGGCACATTTAAAACACGTTTTATCCTAATTTAGGCATTTACTTGCAATATTACTAATCATTTTCTATAATTTATTTATACACTATCTTCACAACAATTATATTTAGGTGAATCAGTGTTTAGTAACCAGTATCACTGGTTTCTATCCACTAGACTGACAAAGAAACTGAAACATAGAAACATAGAAACATAGAATGTGTCGGCAGATAAGAACCATTCCGTCCATCTAGTCTGCCCAATTTTTTTTGAGTGCTTTTATTAGTCCCCCGTTCCCGGTCTTATAGCTAGGAAAAATCATTGACTTTGGAATGATAGGTGAACGCCTGAGATTTTTTTTCCAACTCAATGGTTTTGACCAAACTTAAGATTTCCTCGTCAGTCCACCGAAGTTTAGTAGATAGACTCCAACATAATTTTTTTTTAATGCAATATTTAGAATAGCTGCACTTGTTCCCCAGCCTAAACTGACCTCACATTGTGGCTGGGTAAACACTTCACTTATAAAGGAGCTTATTCATGCTGATAACATCCAAGCCTGGGAGGCAGATTAGGCTTACCAGAGGGGAAGATGTCTATACAATACAATGTTTCTCAGAAAAAACATATAGTGCCAGGAAATTGGAGAGAACTAGATGAACATTCAGTTGGTAAACAGCCCTCACTAAAGAGTCAGATTACTATTTGCCAAATCTAAAGGCCACTTCTCCGTACTGATCCTCTTGGATTTCCCCGCTGCCTCCTTTTTACACAGAATGGCCTCGATGGGCATAGGTGTCATGGCTCTCTCTTGGACTGAATCGTATCAGTCTGAGCTCTCCGTCACCATGTAGCTTCGCCCATCCCGTACTCGGTTGGTCGCTCCTTGACCCTTTGCCATTTTCCCTGGACACCTCCTCTCTAGGAAAACCCATCCCCCTTGTGGATTTCCATACCACCTGAATGACACTCAGATCTCGCTTATTCTCCCCTGACCTCACACCTTCCATCATGTCGTATGTCAGGAACTGTTGGCCATCTGTACCTGGATGTCAATCAATACCTATAACATAATCTGTCTTAAACGCCACTGATAATCTACCCTCCCTCGAGCTCCGTTCCTTTACCTGAGCTCTCAGTTATCATCGAAAATGCTATAATTGTACTGACTGGCCAAGCACAATGTCAGGTTGAGCCCACTCTTGAGCCAACAAACGTAAGCAATCTGGAGTTGGGTAAAGGTGGTAATCATGGACAGCGAAAGGAGGGAAAAAGGGAAAGATATCAGAGAATTAGGAAAAAAATAAAGTTTGAAATGAGCCATGTTAGAGGAATTCTTGTCAGGAAACGAAATACCACAAATAAAAAGCTTAAACGGCAAATTGAAGAGGAAGTTGTGTCACAAAAGTTAGAGTTATTACAGTTCAAAGGGTGAATTTATTAGCAGTCAGAAACCAAATGAGTTAAATTACCTTAAACATCCAAACTTGGTGCCCTGAGCTGTAACCAACAGATTAGGTCTTAGCGGATGGTTAGCTATAAATCTTTTCAAATAAATGTCACCTCTTGGCTCCCAAAACTAATAATTTATGCAATTAGCTGCCCTGGCAGTTGCCTGAAAAACCAGACAGACCTAGTCTCCACTTGGCAAGAGTGGTCTATAAATGTATCTGTTTTGTAATGTATCTCCAGCACCATTAGCTGTACGAGCACAGTGCATTCCTCGGGAGGCCTTTCTTGAGACAGATGTGCTAAAAACTACACAAGTGAAGGCTGCCTGGAGCAGGTAGAAGAGTTTAAGGTCGGTGTTTATGTGGAAGTAGTAGTGGAGGTGATGAAAAAGAGTATGTGGGGGAGGCTGGATGGAGTGTGAAAGACAGTACAACACAAGTCTTTACTTGTAACATGCCGAGCTCCCTGTCCAAATCAAACAGCAGACATTGCTGATGTCATCGGAATGTTATTAGTGATATTTGGTACAGCTCTTTTCTCCCTGTAAATGTCCAAAGTAAACATTTCAAGTCTTTTTGGATGCCCTTGCTGCAAAAAAAAAATAAAAAAAAATCACTGGATTACACACACTTCAATAAAGAACGTCAAACATTCTAGAAAAGTGAAGGTTCCAAGATCTTTGGAAGAAAACGTTGAGTTTAGTATCTCCTTTTTCCGCATCGCCTATCTCCCAGATAATTAGAGGATTATGGTAAATATACGGACTGTAGCTGGTTCTATAAAGATCTGGCAAAAGCTGTGGATTTATTGTAGGCCAAAGGGTTTGGAAATGCCATTGTAATGTTCTAGGTTTTGAAGAACGGTTCTATTTTGCATAGGTTTTAATGTCCCATGCTCCCCCTCCAATGCTATCAGTTTACAAAGTATCATTGTTAGAGAAGTACTGCGTCATGATAATTGAAGGGGGAAAAAAAGCTCCAGGTATCGGTCATTTGTTTGTTTTTTCTCGATGTCTAAAAAACTGCAAATAAAGTAGATCCAACAGTCCTACAGATCTTCCCAAGTCCATCTTTCTCCACTGAAAGCAGAATTAGAAACTGCTGAAATAAGGGGTTTTTATTTGTCTTCTTTTGGATCAACAGCGGTAAACATGGGCTAGGAAAAGGTTTGAACTTGATGGACGCAAGTCTTTTTTTCATCCTAAACTACTATGTAAATAGGACTGGATTTCACACACCTTAAAAAATGCCACTGCCACTTTAATACTGCCATTTCTATGAAACAGATACAATTTAAAACTTGGCGGGCAGAAGACAACATGTGGTGTGAGGCAACATGTTGAACATAATTATCTTCACAGATCCATCAAGCATCACATTAAAATTATACCCCACCACCACCAGTGCATTAACAGGAAGGCCGGGTGCCCAAAATACATCCTTCAAACAATAATGCATGTTTTAGAATTCACATTGGTTAAAATAAGAAATATTCACAGTTAGATGAAGTTTAAACTTTGCTAGCTAATGAGGAATACCCACTCTCCCTGGCTGTGAGAAACATTTTCTTTTTCTCTGTCCAGTAGCAGACACCAATAGAAATCATTCCCATTCATTTGAATGGGAGTGATTTCAGTCGCAGGTATCCCCCAGGCACAACTGGAAAGGCCAGGCGTTCAACGGGGTGCGTGACTTCATCAATACAAACTGCACCTGGTCTCTCTTACTGTGCTCATGTACCTCCAATACAGGCGGGTGAAGCCGTTTACTTGCTTCACAGCTGCAGAGGTAAGTGATGAAAGGAGAAAAAAAAAGGAACATTCTCAGAGCAGTCCACAGCTCCATACCCCGTGTGGCCACACTGGGGTGGAGCAGAGAATGACCACTGGTTTAAGGCTTCAACAAAAACTGATAATAATTTTCAGAGAACACCTGCATCAAATGGCATAACAAAAAGTCTGTGTACTACACAGACTTCAACTTGCAGCATAACTACTACTACTTGATGCCTAGACTGTCCCTTTTAGGGGGAAGTTCCACTGACAATACTTTCCTATTTTTTTTGTATGTTATAAATGCATTTGGGATTCGTTAAAGGAACACTGCATCTCTTTTAACCCTTGCTTCCTCGAAGAGCGAGATAGAGCGCACTAGCACAGAGAGCCGGTCACCGACCAGACTGCTGCCTGCTTCCTGTGGAAGAATGCCATCTGTCGGCCAGAGGATAAACAGACATGGACCATCAAAAGTACACGCCAGTTTATCCGCATACTAGGGACAACTAACATTTCACTTGTTCCTTTAAATAAACTTTAAAACAAAATGACAGTAGTCTTGTTTATAGTCTAAATTCAGTTTCCCTGCTTATATATGCACACTCCTATAACTTCAATGTGCCTCTCTCTGTGGCAGCTGGCTCCTAAATAGCCTATAAGTACATAGTACTTACTTCCTCTTAGTATTGTATACAAGAAAGCTTTGAGCTGCCACACCAGAAGCTCCCAGCATTTCACGAAAATATACATTTATTCTACAAGTTTAAAACCTAAATGTGCAAAATTCAGGAATTATTCTTTGAATGCCACAACCCAAGTAGTCGTATAAATCTTACATGATCCAATTATTTTGCTTTCTTTACTCAACCCGTATACGATAAAAGAAATACCACATGGAATTACGCCACCATCCCTGTTCACAGCAACATGTTTATTAGTCAGAGCAATAAATATCATATTTCATTAAAAAAAACAAAAAAATCACAGTAGTGGGATTGACCCAAATGCTCGACAGGGGCCCTCCCCCATCAAAGTAAAACAATATATATTAGCTATATAATTATCTCTTTCATTTATACCAGTCTACGTGAAAAGCACATGAAATTAAACATTAAATAAGTAATAATAAATAATTGCTAAAGAACTCTGTGACCCATGTCCAATACAAGTAGTAGCAAGGCTTACTCTGACACTAGATATATCACTGCATGCCAAGATCTTAAAGAACCACTAAATGGAAAGCAAATGGGTGGGGGGTTGTGTGATGTCACATGACATCACAGAACACAGAGCAAGAGATAGCGCCAATGTAAAGCCTGTATCAGCTCACTTCTGACAGTTAAAGGACAACTAAATTGTTTTTAAACCCTTTCTTCCTTGAAGGTCCACCCTGCAAAAAACGAGGGGCTCTCTCTGCGCTAGCCAGTCGCAGACCAGACGGCTGCCTGCTTCCTGTGGAAGCATGGCAGCTGCTGGTCAGAAGATAAGCTTACATGTACCATCAAAAGTACATGATAAACTGGTATCACACTAGGGACAACTAAGCAGTGCTATGGAGCAAACAGAACTACATGCGGATGGCCAAAAGAGCAGATGGTAAGGAACACTATTATCTTATACATTATGTATCATTCTTCTTGGTTCAAGTCCTCAGTGTTCAATTACTAGGATTATTAGGACTTGAGTCAAGAAGTATCACAGGATCAATGTCGGTCTCAACAAAAAGTCCCCTGTGGGGGAATGATATGTGGATCTTTGTAAATTACCTTTAAATCGAATCCCTGAGAGTGCTCCTGACCCCATTTCCCATTATAAGGTAAAATAAGGGTTTACTTGAACCAAAGTAACCCTCAAGAATAAATTAGTGAAAATGAAAGTATCCAGGATGGATACATGGAACAAAAGGGACAATTAACGTCAGGCCAAGATCTCGAGAGTTACTTCCAGCCATGGTCAACTGCCGGTGAAGAGGCCGTGGATAAGGGGCTGTCACTGTAACTGCTACAGTTACTTAATAACAATTTGGAAAATGTGCAAAGGTTATTTATAACATTTAGTGGTTCTTCACTGTTTATCATTACAATTCACCACTTTGTCCCTATAAAAAAAAAAAAAAAAGACACCTGGTTATTATGTACTTGAATATATATGTGCACATCGACAGAAGTCTAAAAGTTTATTTAATAAGTCCAACCATGATTTCACTGATATCCCAGAGTTTTCGAGCAACTAGATCATCCATTGCTTTTGGCAGCAGATCCTCCTCTTTGCAGTCACCAAAGTATTTCCCCGTCACTCCCTCAACTTCTGGAGAGGATGCCAAATATACAGAGGTCTGAGCCCCTTCCAACGGAGTTTTAAAGAAGGCCCATGACACAACATTAAACAGGGGTTTGATCAAGACCGGAATATTGATGTATCTTCCTAAATTAGTTCTGACAATCCCGGGATGGAGGGCATTGATGGTAACGCCAGTTCCTTCCAAACGCCTGGCGAGTTCTCTGGTGAACAAAATGTTGGCCAGTTTGCTGCGGCTGTAGCCAAAGCTTTTATTGTAGCTTTTTTCACTGTTCAAATCTTCAAAGTTGATTTCACCGTATTTGTAAAGTTTGGAAGAAATGACCACGATCCTACTTGGAGCAGAGTTCTTTAGAAGACCAAGGAGAAGGTAAGTAAGGAGGAAATGGCCCAAATGGTTAACACCAAACTGCATTTCAAATCCTTCTTCAGTATTCATGTAAGGACACTGAAAGATACCAGCATTATTGATGAGGACATCCAAGCGAGTTTCTTCCTTCAATAAAGTGAGAAGAAAAATAATTAGTGCAAGAACAGGAATACCACTACAACTACATGCAAAACTTATATTTATTTAAAAAAGGACTCAAGACCCCTTGATAATCAAGGAGTCTAAACACTGACAATCTAGGCCAGATATCTACAACTGCAGTGTACTATATGTTCCGATAAGGCACTATTGTTTTTGTTGTCAGCAATTTACATAGTACAGAGCATAGAAGGGATGGTTGGCGCTAGGTGGGTTTGGTCAGAGATTGTGTGTGTTCTAGCTGACGAGTTGTAAGCTAACTTTTCAAAACAGTGTTTGAGGACAGCGAGTGCTAGGTGGGATTAGCTAGAGGTTAATTAACAGGTATTCTAGTGGGATGAGTAGTATGAGAGATGGGTTTTGAGGAACTTTTTGAAGTTTGAGAGAGAAGGAGAGAGCTGAATACTATGTGTCAGAGAGTTTCCGAAAGAGGGGGCAGATCGGGCAAAATCTTCCAGGCATGAGTGTGAAGAGGTGATTAGGCTGGAGGAAAGCTTTAGTCCATTTGAGGAGCAGCAGAGGTTGTGCAGGGTAGTATTGGTTATTCCTGTCCTAGTATTGCATTTAGACATACTGAGGAAACATGTTGCTCAGAATCATGGGTCAAATCTTAATTTCAATGGACATATATAGACGGAAGATGCACCCCAAAATTCTAAATAACATGTCTGCCCCCAGATAAAAGTTACTTTACCTAAAATTTTGCTTTAAGAAATAATTTTGCACAGTGATTAGGGCACACAATTTTACACTGGCTTTACCCCAAAGAATAGGTGTCACCCTTGTCCGGTTATTATACATTGCAACATCTTTCAATTTCAAGATTTTAAAGTGCAGCGGTCATGGTGTAGCGTTAAAGAGAATTGAAATGCATCTATACATTAACCAAAAAGTTACACAAAATGTACAAAAAGGTTATGGCAGGTTGAAGACTGTAGCTCCTATATGCATGAAGTTAGTATGCTGTATGTATACATATCAGCATCAAACATGGCTATGAGTTGTGATGTATGTTAGGCATTACATGTGCTGGGAATTGTGGGAAAATAAGCATTGTGAGAATGCTGACTGTGTTTTTTTAGGCCACTTTGTTGCCAAACAAAAGCAGGATTATAAGGGACAGTATCGTCACCAAGTTACCCTCTGTGTATTAAAACTCATAAGTGCTAAATTAAGATTAAATGACCTTAAAATGTTAACACTGCTGTCAGTCAAGAACAGCCTTCATAACTTATATTGCACCAATAAATTCTGTTGAAGGACGACTGTCAGCCAAAAATAAGTTCTGTTGAATTGAAGTGTAGACATTTTAAGCTTTAATGAAAGAGTAACTAACAAAATCACCTTATTGAACACTCTCTGGTTGTCCAAGTGTTAATTTGACAGACAAACCAAAATTACTTATTGAAAATATATTCCACCGGGAGACAAAAAATGTCTTTACTTTTTAAGTATGGTTACTTATACACACAGATAACCAGATGTTTCTTGTAAGACAACACACAGTATTCTAGAGATAGTGTTCTATGTATACAAGGCAGTTTCACAGACACTGTACCAGCAGATGAGGGAAGGTGATGATTTATCCATTTATATATATACACCTAATAATCAGGAAGCAAACTATTAAAGCCAGTGATGTTTTTCATCATTAGGGTCAGAGGGTCCAAGCCATGGGCGGCTAAAACTCACAATAGCTGGCTGAGCTTGATAAGAGTTGCAGCCATGATCAGCAGATAAGTTAGCAGAGGTCATGGCAGTGGCTACATTTCCCATTATGCCCGGCCCATAAAATAGCTGGGAATCATCTGCCAGAGCTGCATAGACTTCCAGCGTGTGACTGAGCTTGATGGGAGTCGTACCTGCACCACCTGTTGGCAGAAGCGCCGCACAGATCGCAGTGAGCTGAGGTCCAGCTCCTTGATGATGATCTCTCCGCTTCCCTGGGTCTCCATGCGCAGCTCCTGGGCGGCCTCCTCTGCCCGGTCACGGTCTCTACACGCCATGATCACCCGGGCCTGCTGCTTGAGCAGCTCCGCCGCTGTGGCTCGCCCTATCCCACTGTTGGCCCCCGTGATGATCACCGTCTTCCCCAGCATGAGCCCCGACCCCGCTACTCGGACGCTGCTGTTGCTCATAATCCGCCGAACCACCAGGATCAGCCCGCCGCCCAAAGCTACGGCGGCTGCAGCCATTAGAGCGGAAGAGGAGGTAACCGCCATCTTCGTTTCGGGCAGTGCGGCGGGTCACAACTTGCAATATAGGTTGATGCAGACACAGCGACATGTGACCTGACCCTCTGCGCATGCGCGCTGGCGTTTTACTGCACCCTTGATGCCTAAGCTTCTGCGCTCTGGATGTTGTTGTGGACTACAGTTCCCGTGATGCTTAGTCAGCCTAAATCCTGTGTGTGTACCAAACATGATCTCTCACTACTACCAGATAACACCTGTTATGTCTTAGACGCTATATCATATACATATCTTGTATTATATGTTTATTTGTTATACAAAGCACTGTGTGGTTCCAGGGCTATGTCCCTATTTAAAGATGCTGCCTCATTAATGGACATATCATCACGTGATCATTTAGGGTCAAATGGAAGGGACACTATAAAATAGTTCTGGCTTTGAATGAATTACCGCTATACAGCATAAGTAATGCACAACTAGCAACTGTCCTGTTCTCCTCTAATTGTGTGTGAACTATGTTTCTAACCAAACGTCATCATTTTTGCATTTGCAGCTAAATGAATGAAGCTGCTTCAGGCACTGTCTGGTGTCACAATTGCATCTTCCAAATAAATTATTGTGCTTTCAAAGTACTTCAAAATGCATGTTTTACATTTTGCATGGCTTAAAATATAAAATACTGTACTGCCCACATTAGCTGAGTAAAAGTCAATGAATGGAATTTCCACTCAAGTGATGTCAGAAGACAATGCGTGTTGAGGTGTTAAAAGAGATCCTACTGTGTACAAGAGCAAGGTCGCTCAGAGTCCACACAATGTATTTTTTTCCCATGAGCACAGGAAGTGATTAAATGAAACAAAACTTTATATCCTCAGTGTCTGTATAATCAGTGCTAGACATGTGCATTTGTTTTCGGACTAATGCATTTTGGTCCAAAAATAGCATTTTCGTCCGAAAAACGAATAACGAAAATGCTAAACTAACGAAAGCCGAATGAACGAATGGTTAATAAACGAAAATCATTCGTCCATTCGTGCTATTGGCATTCTATAAACTGAAATAGAGTCGGTCTATAGAATACCAATAGCATTACATACGTTCCATAAACCGACATAATGAACGACTTTCGGTTTATGGAATGCATGTAATGCTATTTCTATTATATAAACCGAAATAGAGTCCCCATTCATCCGAAATTCTTATGAATGGTGTTTCTATTTCGGTTTATAGAAAGCCAATAGCATTACATGTATTCCATAAGCCGAAAGTCTATAAACCCAATGTCTTTCGGTTTATAGACTTTCGGTTTATGGAATACATGTAATGCTATTGGTATTCTATAAGCCGAAATAGAGTCCCCATTCATACGAATAGGTCAATTCGTACGAATGAGGACTCTATTTCGGTTTATAGAATACCAATAGCATTACATGTATTCCATAAACCGAAAGATATTCGCCTTATAGACTTTCGGTTTATGTAATCCTATTGGCTTTCTATAAACCGATATAGAGTCGGTTTATAGAAAGCCAATAGCATTACAAACATTCCATAAACCGAAAGTCTATAAACCGATATGTCTTTCGGTTTATAGGCTTTTGGTTTATGGAATGTGTAGGTCAATTGATTCGTACGAATGAATAAAACGAAACGAAAATAATGAACGAATTTCGTCTGAAACGAATGCAGTAATGAACTAAATTCGTTTTAGACTAAATAAATAAAATTTTCGTCCGAATGGAAAAAACGAAACAAAAATTTTAGTTTTGCACATGTCTAATCAGTGCTGCCGCACCTGCAGTAAACATGCAGAGTAACCACCAGGGGAGGGCTTGAGTCAAATATTAAAAATGTGATTTTTGATTCTGTCAGGCTGGCCTCATCTCACAGGTAGGATCCCGCTGCAAGTCTCTGCAGCAGGAGCGTTTAGATGCTGGATGTTCTATGCCGTCCTAGCCTCTTTTAGGAACTCTAAAATTAGTACGGTCTGATCAGACGATGAGGAATGCAACATGCTGATGTCATCCTCTCAGTTGCCAACAGTCCGAAATTTGCTGAGACAGTAGCATTTTTTGGGCCCTTTCGCATCAAATTTGGGTCTGTCCCGGCATTAATACTGCCTATGCAAAGGGCAATGCACTGTGCACACTGTAGTATCATAATTGCAAGCAAATGCTTAAATAAATATCTTTTAAATGCGTCTGTTGTGGTTCCTGGTAATGACGTCACCTGTGGCTTGATATGCAAATTCAAAACTTTCAGTGGGAAATGTATATTTTGCATATTGAGCCCATTAGATGATGTCATAAACAAGAGACTTCACATACACATGTAAAACATATTGTGCTCTTGATTGATGCACCTGCTTACAATTCTGCTAACACATGTGTTATGTATAAAACTCTCCAACTGCAAAGTGCGCAGAGATTGTGCCTTTTTTATAGCGCCCGACACTTACCAATGCGGCAGCGAGATCTCCACCAAATAGTGATTTTAAGTGTCTGATTCTTTTTACATTGGCTGCGACAGCGCACTGAGCGCCATTGCATCATAGAAGTGCATGAAAATCTGACATTGCTTGTTTGGATCTGCAACTAGACAACATTAAAAGTGGTTTCACTTTATGTGTTTTCCTGAGTGCTGGTGTTTTTTTTTTTTTTTTAACATACTGAAAATCATACACTTGGATGAATTTGTGAAATTACAGCAGTTTGCAAGTAACCAGGACTGCCCACACTAGCTGAGTTAAAGTCAATTTCCTCTTTTATTTGTTCGGCAGGAACCAGTGAGAATAATGCCATTCAAATGAATGGGGTATTCTGTATCTCTAGTGATGTCATCAGACAATGTGTTGAACTGTTAAGAGATCAACACTTAGGTTCCACAAAATGCATTCTATTCCATCAGCAGAGCAGCAGAGGAAGTGTATAAAAGGTCACAAAACTGATACATGCTCAGTGCCTACACACAATCAGTGCGGCAGTAACTGCAGGATAAGATGCAGGGGAGGGCTTGAGTCGAATATTAACCCTTTAAGAACCAAGGGTTTTCCTAGGCCAGTGACCAGAGTGATTTTTACATTTTTGATATGTGGTTGTTTAAATGTAAATTTCCCCTTTACCATTTAACACACCCATACAAGTTATATGTTGTTTTTGAAAGGACATTTAGAGCTTTCTTTGGATACCACATACATAAATATAATCTGTAATTTAGTATTAAAATTACAAATAAAAAGAAATAAAATATTTAAAAAAACATGTTTTTTCATCATTTACACATTAATCTTGACCGTCTGCTGTGTAATGCTGCAAGAAAGCACCCCATTTTGTGTTCAGCAACATCTCCCGAGTACAGGGATACCACCCATGCATAAGCTGGTTATGTTATTTGGGGGCTAAAAGGCCACATTTGGGACATATTTGAAGCTGGCCAGTGTATTTTACCCCCACAAAACCATATATTTTTGAAAACTAGACACCCTAGGGTATTTTAAATGGTGGTATTTTAACACTTTCCATGCACTAATTCTACCACCAGGCTTTGTCGAACTGTTGGGTAGTAATGTTTTTTCATATACATAGTACTTCAGGCATGAATTCACAGATCTTGTTAGGCGTCACTGACAAACTACACCTCAATATGTGTTCAGCAACATCTCCTGAGTACAGGGATACCACCCATGTATAGGTAGGTTATGTTATTTGGGGGCTAAAAGGCCACATTTGAGAGGTGCACATTTTGAATTTCACACTTGGAATTTTGACATGCTCTCAACCTGGGCTCAAGTCCCATTTGGGACATATTTGAAGCCGGCCAGTGTATTTTACCCCCACAAAACCATATATTTTTGAAAACTAGACACCCTAGGGTATTTCAAATGGTGGTATTTTAACACTTTCCATGCACTAATTCTACCACCAGCCTTTGTCGAACTTTTGGGTAGTAATTGTTTTTCATATACATAGTACTTCAGGCATGAATTCACAGATCCTGTTAGGCGTCACTGACAAACTACACCTCAATATGTGTTCAGCAACATCTCCTGAGTACAGGGATACCACCCATGTATAGGTAGGTTATGTAATTTGGGTGCTAAAAGGCCACATTTGGGAGGTGCACATTTTGAATTTCACACTTGGAATTTTTACATGCTCTTAACCTGGGCCTATGTCCCATTTGGGACATATTTGAAGCCGGCCAGTGTATTTTACCCCCACAAAACCATATAGTTTTGAAAACTAGACACCCTAGGGTATTTCAAATTGTAGTATTTTAAAACTTCTCATGCACTAATTCTACCACTAGCCTTTGTCAAACTTTTGGGTAGTAATTTCTTTTTCCATACATTGTACTTCAGGCATGAATTCACAGAGGCTTTTATGTGTCACTGCCAAAAAACACCACACTATGTGTTCAGCAACATCTCCCGGGTACAGGGATACCACCCATGCATACGTTTGTTGGGTTGTTTGGGGGCTAAAAGGCCACATTTCAGAGGAGCGCATTTACAACGTAGAATTTTGACATGTAGTCAGCCTGCGCCTGTGTTCCATTTGGGACATTTTTGAAGCTGGCCAATGTATTTTACCCCCATAAAACCATAGAGTTTTGAAAACTAGACACCCTAGGGTATTTCAAATGGTAGTATTTTAAAACTTCTCATGCACTAATTCTACCATTAGCCTTTGTCAAACTTTTGGGTAGTAATTTCTTTTCCCATACATTGTACTTCAGGCATGAATTCACAGATGCTTTTATGTGTCACTGCCAAAAAACACCACACTATGTGTTCAGCAACATCTCCCGGGTACAGGGATATAACCCATGCATACGTTTGTTGGGTTGTTTGGGGGCTAAAAGGCCACATTTGAGAGGAGCGCATTTACAACTTTTTGACATGTGGTCAGCCTGCACCCATGTTCCATTTGGGGCATTTTTGTAGCCAGTCTATTCAATTTACCTTCATCAAACCATATAGTTTTGATAACTAGAAACCTAGGGTATTTTATTTGGTGTCCTTTCAGGCATTTGACGCAGCCATTTTGACACAAATTATTGCCAAACTTGGGAATATAATTTTTTTGGGGAATGCTGCCATGTTGCTCACAACATGTCTCTACCAAACAATATATTTTTGTGGTTTACCAGTATTCCAGTTTTGTGTGGTATTGGCCAAGACATTCTACACACAAGCCTGGCAGAGAAGGACAGGATGGGCAGTGGTAGATGGACTCTTTCCTTATGCCTCTTTTGTAGCACACTCTGCAGCGTTTTAGAGGTACTTGCTTATTGGCAGTTGGGGGATTTTTTTTTAGGGAAATGCCTCTCACTCAGCCGGACAACATTTTCTGCTTGCAGGTTTGCAGGCGCAGGGGGCTGCTCCAAAAGAAAATGACTAAATGCTTTTATTTGGTAGTCTAAGAAGCTGTGTCTCTTCCCTGTACCTGCCTTGTTATATAAAATGTACGAATTGTACGTGGCAATTTGAGTTAAATAAATTGCCACCTTTGTATACCAGGAGTGGGTTTTTCGTTGGACTAGGTATGGTATAATGCGCTGGTCTGCAAGGTCCACTCCCCCCATGTGCCTGTTGTACTCCAGGATACATCGTGGTTTTTTAATTTTTTTTGTTTGAAGGCTTTATTCTCACTGATACTGTGCTTTCATCGTGGATTGTTAAAAGCATGTACACATCCTTTTTATCTGTGTACCTAAGGGCCAGTAGTTCATCCTGTCTTAAAGAGGATGATGTCCAATGTGTTTGCCTTGGGTAAACCAGCTCCTGGGGAAATCCTTTTCTATTTTTTCTGATTGTCCCACAGGCAAGCCTTTCCAGGCAGTAAAGATTTTTAAATAACTCAATGCTGGTGTAGTAATTGTCCATGTACAGGTGGTATCCCTTATTTAGTAATGGGAGGATGAGATCCCACACCATCTTTCCGCTTGTACCAATAGAGTCAGGGCACCCTGGTGGATCTAGATGGGAGTCTTTCCCCTGGTAAATGCAGAAGGCAAAAGTATAGCCTGTGTTACTTTCACAGAGTTTGTAGAATTTGATACCATATCTGGATCTTTTAGATAGTATATATTGCTTCAAAAGCAATCTGCCTTTAAATCGCATAAGTGATTCATCTACACAGATTCTTTGGTCAGGCACATATATGTGAGAACATGTTTGGGACAAGTTTGTTAGAAGGGGCCTTAGCTTATAGAGCCTGTCATATGAGGGGTTCATCTTTTGGCAGACACTTAGTATTGTCACCGAAGTGGAGGAAGCGGAGAAGTATTTCAAATCTCTGCCTGGTCATAATAGCTGGGAAAAGCGGGGTGGACAATAATGGATGTTTGCTCCAATAGGAACGTATACTTGGCTTTTTAATAATTCCCATAACCAGCAATAGTGAAAAAAATGTTTTTATCTCCATCAAGTCAGTGGAATGCCAGCTCTGATGCCTAGCATAATATGAGGTAGGTTTTGCTGCCAAGTACTGTTGGGCATAAATATTTGTTTGCTCAACGATCAGCTCAAATAGTTGATCCGTGAGCAGCAGCTGCACAAATTGATGTGGTTCAGTAGAGGTTATGTTTTCTTTAACGCCAGGCGATGCCGTGAATGTGGGTATGTCTGGTTGCAGGAAACAAACAGAGAGTGTGTCAGCGGTAATCATCCGGTAGGTAAATAAAGTAAATCCAAATTGAGTTGCATGAAAGAAGAATCTTCTTTTATTGTAATCCAAAATATATAAAAAGCATCAGGCAGAGGGATAGAGGACAGGCAAAAAGACAAACGCTTGGTTGCAGACTTCTAGGTGGCACCCATGAAAGTTCTTCAGGGACTGTGTGCTTTCTTTGTGGGGCTTGCGGGCTGCCAGCAGATCCCATACTACTGTCACTTTCCGAATCAATATTGGCTCCATATCGGAGGCCGTTTCAGTCTCTGAACTGGATGCCAGAATGGCATAAGCCTCTTCCACGTTGTACATAAGGGGCATTTTTAAGACTGAACTATAACAAAAAAAAATATTTTTTACATTTTTTAATTTTTTTAAACTCCCAACCTAACTCCCACAAATCCCAACCAATTTCCCACCTAACTAACTAATAAAATAAAAGACAATATTCCCACAAAAAGGGGGGGGGGGGGGGGGATAAGTAGATCAGAGCAAATTTGGAAGACGCACGAAAAAAATTCACTAGATCACAGCAATAGCGGCTGCACAATGGCACTGGAAGGGTTAAATTAATATAAATTAGCTTTTAAAAAAGCTTTTCAATTAAAAAATGGGAGATTTTTTATTTATTTTTTATTTTAAATGGAAAAAAGAAAAGTAAAAGAGCACTGATCACAGTTGATCACTGTGATCAGAAACGGAAATGAAGGGGTTAACTTTTAAAAAAATCTTTTATTTTATCACTTCAAACCTCCTGGAACGCTATGTATCTCTTACTGTCACTCTCAGTACCTCACGATCGCAATGAGAGGTACTGAGGGTGACACAGTGACAAAGTCAATGTTTCAAAACATTGACTTGTCACATGGGCATCAGTGATCACTGTGATTCGCTAATCACAGCGATCAGCTGACCCCACGTTCGTTCATTGGGTCCAGGAACTAAGCCTCGGTTGCGAGGCAAAGTCTTGGACCCGGGAAGCCGCTCGTTTACAGCCATGACGAGTTAACTCGTCATAAGGTGGAGATCCCCGCGGCTCTTATGACGAGTTAACTCGTCATAAGGACGGGAAGGGGTTAAAAATGTGATTTATGCAGAACTCACCAAAGTGAGTTTAGGTACTAGACTGTCACTTTAAGGCGGTAGAGTCCCTTTTTAGAATGTTCATTGTTAGTGCATGAATTGCTAACATAAAACAACCTCATTTAGCTTTACAAATCTTACCTGTGGCTAACGGTTTGGCCCCTGGTTGGGTTTGTTATCTCTCTCTGATGTAAACTGTTATATTTGGCACTAACACCGCATTGTTATTCTGGATATATTAAGTGATCCTTCGCACTGTGGAAGACCTGGGAAAAGCAGTTCATACATCTCCATAACGGGGGAGTGGGGCTCATTGCAAACCAAATTGGTTTGCAGGTCAGATATAGTCTATTAAATATTTGGATACTGGACAACATTGGAGGCACGCTTGCTAACTCTCATCGGAATTGTTGCTTTAGCCAAAATAGGGGGAAGAATAACCAGTCCCATCCAGAAACACAGTATCAATGGAAACTATCAAATGAAACATAACATCACTTTTCTTAACCAGTTTGGTTCCAACATTCACACCTGATACCTGATGGCAATGCTTTTTATGGAGAAAGCCTGGAATAAGTGCAGTATATCTCTGTTCCACTGCGAAAGACGTGTGTTATTATTTATAAAGCCAATGCTATTGATGCATCGCTCAACAAGGAATTTTTGTGGAGTGAAAAGAACGTATATTTGTGTATTGTGCGCTGGCCAATCATTGATCTCTGATACAACGCCACATTTAATCAAGCAAAGATCAGGATCAGGCACAAGATAAGAGGGGAACATATTTATATGGAATACTGGCATATTGTCATTCTGTTGAATGGACTGAAAATAAATAAAAAGACACAGTTATGTCTCAGAGTAAATGTAATGAAGATGGCACAACAGGCTGGACATTGTTTAACCCCTTCAGGACAATGGATTGTTTTGTTTTCATGTCTGTTCTGGACAATAGCTTTTTTCTACTTTATCTAAGTGTGCGTTTAAATTAAAGTGTAAGCTTGCTATTTTAATTAATCCCCACATATAATATATTGTTTTTTAAGGAAAGATAGGGCTTTTCTTTTTTTAAGATTTAACCCTTTGTGTAATGTATACAATTTAACACCTTGCCGACACACAGGACGTGCTAGGTCCGTCCTGTGTGGCGAGGCCTTAGTGACACAGGACGGACCTAGTCCGTCCTGTGTCAAAACGAGCACTGAAAGCGGACAATCTATATGAAAAATTAAAAAAAAATTTTTGCTGCAAACTTTGGCAAAGATTGGTGGTAAAATGGCTATATGAAATGTGTCAAATGTGGTCTAGTTTTCAAAAATATGTACTTGTTGGGGGTCATTCATTGATTTAGTACAGATATCAGTGTTACAATTTCACTATTGCTAATTTTGAAAAAAAGGATTTTAAAACTTTTGCACTACTTATGGTTCTGGCCCTGTAACATGAATAAAAAAGCACAAAAACATAAAAACATGGGCTATTTCTGAACTCAGGACATATATTAGAAACTATTTAGCAGTGTTTTTTTGTTGTCTCTTGTACATGAGTATACGATTTTTCAAATAAAAGTCATACAAATGTTTTTTTACATTTTTTTGCCATATTTTATTTTTTTTTTTTACATAAAATTATATGCTATTATCAAAATAATGGTATCAAAAGAAAGCCCTTCTTATGATGATAAAAACGATATATAGTTTGTGTGGGTACACAGCAAAACACAAACACCTCAGAAATGTTAAAACAGCCCATGTCACCAAGCGTCGGACAAGCCAAAAAAGTAACGTCACTAAGAGGTTAATAAACAGTGTAAAAATGGTAAAAAAAAAAAAAGTGTTTTTTTATTATCTTTTTTTCTGGGACACAGTATATTTCTCTCCTCTTTCTCTCTCTCTCTGACACAAAATAAAAATGTATCAGGGAGAGAGAGGGAAGATTTTGACAATCAGTGTTCTTACAGCACTGATTTTCATTTAATGTATTTTTTGCATTTATTACATATGATTCATGTGATTTTCACAGTGATCACATAAATAAATGCAAAAATAATGGTTGATCCTGGTCTGCCTATCTGGCAAGGCAACCAGGATGAACGTTCCCCATCTCTCCCCCCAAATTTAGGGGAGAATGGAAAGGGATTGTGATTATCCTTTTACAGCTATCACAATCCTCACGGCAATGGCTGAGACAGCCTGTCTCAGCTATTGCAGGTAAGACCGTGCATTTCTGTGTATTTCAGACTTGCCTTTATCAGAGGCAGCCTGGAACACCCCTCACCCTATTTGCAAAGGGTGAGGTGGCGTGATTGACAGGTCAGTGACTATTGTCACTGGCCTGTCACTTTAAGACCGCCCATGTGCGGTCCCGAATGCCATTTTTTTTTTTTTTGCTTTGTTGGATGCCTTCACTCGTAAAGCCTTCAGCAAAGCCAAAATTAATGCAAATCGCTGCAAAAACGCCGGGATTGTGCTATTCTAAAAACGCAGCTCGTACGTGTACTGGCATTGTCACCAATGCATTGCATTGGGAGCCTGTACATGTACGGGCATTGTCCTCAACGGGTTAAAATAAAACTTTTTATTTTAACCCATTAATATAAATAACCTTCGAAGCACCTCATTAAGGTCCCCTATGTTGATCCTCTTTGAAAAGGAGAAAGACTGTCGCTGACCAGACTGGGCTGCCTGCTACCCAGGAAAGCATGGCAGCCTCCGCTTAGAGGATACACTGGTACTAAAACAAGCATCACCTTTAATGGGGTATTTACACTTAGATTATTTTCTGCATGTTGTGGATGTGTTTAATATGTGTGAAATGCACTTTATTTTTTTTTATATTTTTTTTTACTGTAAATCAATTTTCAGTTCTCCTGTAGTTTTACATTGAAAATAATTTCACAGGAGGGGTTAAAAGGACTGTCTGGAGCCTAAAATGCATCTTCCAAATGTTAATGCATATTAATGTGCTTTCAAAGTACTTTAAAATGCATGTTTTGCATTTTGCATTGCTTAAAATTTACAGTACAGTTAGATGAATTAGTTAAATTAGAACAATTTCAATCAAATGAATGGAATTTCCTGTCTCTCTAGTGATGTCATCAGACAATGTGTTGCATTGTTAAGAGATCCTACAGTGTACAAGAGCAAGGTCACTTAGAGTCCATTCAATGTTATTCAATTTTATTACAGCAGCACAGGAAGTGACTAAATGAAACAACATTTTGTATTCTCAGTATATAATGCAGAGTAATCACTGGGGGGGTCCTTGCATAATATATAAAAAAATGTCATTTATGCAGAATGCCTGCATCAAATCACACTGGGGAAAAAGCCAGCTCACTATACAAGCAGTAGTCTTCAACATGCACCAAAGTGAGTTTGGGGACAAGACTGTCCCTTTAAAGAGATGGGCCGGACTGTTGCTGTAGAAACTGCAGTAACTATTACATAGGAAGTGCTGAGGGGGGTGGGGGTGGGGTGGAGAAATTATGAGACAGATCTTCATCTTTTTCTTTACTTTGCGTCACCGGATCCCGCCACAACTTATACATTAGAGCAGACGTTTAGCAAGATCTCAGAACTCACACTGAGATCCCGCTTAGATGGCGATGTGAGTCCATGGACCATGCCCGGTGTTATATAGCGGGGCTCACCTATATTATGATAAATAATCTACGCAATCCCCAAATGTAAAAAAAATAAAATAGCCAATCTGTTTGTACTTGTTTGGGTGTATTATTATTCCCTATCTTACGGAACTAGCATCTCTATTGTTTAAAAAAAAAAAAAAAGTACATTCCTTATGCCTGATATGAAAAAGAATTGTTCAGACAGTGTGGGATGCCAAGTACTGCATCATTACTTAACATGGAGTTTAGTGGATTTTTTTTTTTTTATTAAAGATTTTGGACAGAAGAAACAAATATGCTATTTTCTCACAGATCATGAATACATTTGGTCTTTTTTAATGATGTTTCATGCATTATAGGCCCTGGCCTCCACGGTCCTTCCAGATTATTGATATCCATACAGTAACAGATGTGAGGCCAAAAATGTGTAGTTTAAACTGACATCCAAAATATTGTTTAATGAGTGTTTATGAGGTGGTTAGTATTATTAAATCATTTTTTAAATTCCTTAAATTCCTTTCACCTCCTTTTTTTTTTTTTTAAAGTGGTTTAGGTTGGAAAAATAACACTGAGGTACTAGTGACGAAACTTTCTAATGCAAAAAATCATGGAAACTTTCTAGGCCCCAAACTGTACACCTTTCACTCCGAGACATGGGACAGTGAACCAAGGGGAACACATCTTGGTTTTTCCCTTCACACTGTATTATTTCCGTATTAGTTGTCTTTTTGATTCCATACCCCTTCCCCAAATTTGTTATGGGTTGACACAAGGCACAGCTGTGTAACCACATAACTGCAGGTGTGGTCATGGAAAAGGAGGGGGTGTCAGCCCACTTAATATACAAAAAGTTATACGGGGTCTGGAATGGTTGGGAGATATTTCCCTTTCATCTTCTTCTGTATTACTTTTGGTGTAATTATTTGCATTTATTGAGCTCAGGGCCGTCCAATGTTCGGCCCATTGGAGTCACCTGCCCATAGTCTCATTAGCCCTCAATATACGTCATAGTTCCAACGCGTTTCATGGTTCTGCATTGCATTTCCTAGGAATTAATGGTGTGGATTATACTGAGAGCGGAGTGCATAATATTGAAACCCGATATTGAGGCCCCTTTGCTGAAGTACAAGCACTTTTCACTGCAATGATTAAGATCTTTAGTCAAAGCAATACATTGTCTTCACAAAGCAGAATTAAGTGACATTAGAAACCTTTGTTACTGTGATAAATTTTACTGAAAAGATTAAAAATGATTGAAAAATGATCTACATATTGTGTTAGCAAAACTGCGAGCAAATTGCCTTAAGTAGGACAAAATGTGTTTCCTATGTGACTCATGTGGAGTCTCCTGTTTATGATCTTAATCATTGCAGTGAAAAGTGCTTATATATTGATATTCATGGAGGGATAAGCCAAATGGCAAATGATTTAGCTAAACTAGAAAAATGGTCAGAGCGGTGGCAACTGGCATTTAATGTGGACAAGTGCAAGATTATGCACCTTGGGCGTAAAAACCCAAAAGCAGAATATAGACTATTTGGTACAGTCCTAACCTCAACATCTGAGGAAAGGGATTTAGTAGTAATAATTTCAGAGGACTTGAAGGTAGGTAGAAAATGCAATAGAGCAGCAGGAAATGCTAGAAGAATGCTTGGTTGTATAGGGAGAGGCATTAGCAGAATGCTTGGTTGTATAGGGAGCAGGGGCGGATCCAGAGTCTGATCTCGGGAGGGGCACATGTCCGTCTGTCTTTTCCTCTCTCCCTTGTCCGTCTGTCTTATCCTCTCTTCCATGTCCGTCTGTCTTATCCTCTCTCCCATGTCCGTCTGTCTTTTCCTCTCTCTCATGTCCTTCTGTCACGCTCCTCTCTCTTCCCATGTCTGTCGCACTCCTCTCACTCCCCGTGTCCCTCTGTCTCTCTTCCTTCCATGCCCGTTTCTCTCCTCTTCCTTCCCATGTCCGTCTATGTATCCTCTTCTTTCCCATGTCCATCTGTCTCTTCTCTCATTTCCCATCTCTCTGTCTCTCCTCTCCCATCCCATGTCTGTCTGTCTCTCCTCTACCATCCCATTTATGTCTCTCTCCTCTCCCTTCCCATGTCTGTTTGTCTCCTCTCCCCTTCCCATATCTGTATGTCTCTCCTCTGCCATCCCATATTTGTCTGTCTCTCCTCTGTGAACCCATGTATGTCTGTCTCTCCTCTACCATCCCATTTATGTCTCTCTCTTCTCCCTTCCCATGTCTGTTTGTCTCCTCTCCCCTTCCCATATCTGTCTGTCTCTCCTCTGCCATCCCATATTTGTCTGTCTCTCCTCTGCGAACCCATGTCTGTCTGTCTCTCCTCTACCATCCCATTTATGTCTCTCTCTTCTCCCTTCCCATGTATGGCTCTCTCAGCCAATTTGCCCAATAATATGCCAGTGTTAGTTGCCATTTAATATGCCCCAGCCAATTTGCCCAATAATATGCCAGTGTTATTTGCCATTTAATATGCCCCTGCCAATTTGCTCAATAATATGCCTGTGTTAGTTGCCATTTAATATGCCCCAACCAATTTGTCCAATAATATTCCAGTGTTATTTGCCATTTAATATGCCCCTGACAATTTTCCCAATATGCCAATGTTATTTGCCATTTAATATGCCCCTGACAATTTTCCCAGTAATATGCCAGTGTTATTTGCCATTTAATATGCCCCTGCCAATTTGCCCAGTAATATGCCAGTGTTATTTGCCATTTTATATGCCCCAGCCAATTTGCCCAGTAATATGCCAGTTATTTGCCATTTAATATCCCCTGCCAATTTGCCCAGTAATATGCCAGTGTTTCCTTTCATTAATAAGCCCCTGCCTCTTTCCCCAGTACATTCCCCCCCATCTCCCCAGCACTTACCTTTCCCTGGTGGCTAGTGGCAGGCAGCATGGTCTTCTCCATGCTGCCTGTTCGTCTCACAGATGGTTGTGCCGACAGGTCACGTGACCCGGCGCGTGTATAGGGAGAGGTATTAGCAGAATGCTTGGTTGCATTGGGAGAGGTATTACCAGTAGGAAGAGGGAAGTGCTCATGCCATTGTACAGAGCACTGGTGAGACCTCACTTAGAGTATTGTACGCAGTACTGGGGACCGTATCTCCAGAAGGATATTGATACTTAGGAGAGAGTTCAGAGAAGGGCTACTAAACTGGTTCATGGGTTGAAGGATAAAACTTACCAGGAAAGGTTAAAGCATCTTAACATGTATAGCTTGGAGGAAAGACGTAACTGGGGGGATATGATAGAAACATTTAAATACATAAAGTGAATCAACACAGTAAAGGAAGAGAGTATATTTAAAAGAAGAAAAACTACCACAACTAGAGGACATAGTCTTAAATTAGAGGGGCAACGATTTAAAAGTAATATCAGGAAGTATTACTTTACTGAGAGGGTAGTGGATGTATGGAATAGCCTGCCAGCAGAAGTGGTAGAGGTAAACACAGTCAAGGATTTTAAGCATGCGTGGGATAGACACAAGGCTATCCTAGCTATAAGACCGGGAACGGGGGACTAATAAAAGTACTAAAAAAAAAAATTGGGCAGACTAGATGGACCGAATGGTTCTTTTCTGCTGACACATTCTATGTTTCTATGACATCACCTGTGGTTTGTCAGATGAGCACATTTTTTGTGCTCTATTCATTTTAAATTATTTTACTACAGGTAACTAGAAATAAACACACCTGCCTTTCCTTGTAAACAATAAACCTGTACAGGTTTATCACACTTACTGAGAGCACTGAAAAGAACCTTTAAGTGAATATCGATTTCAAAAGGGACTAAACCCAAAGCTTTTCTATTGGTCTTTGCAGTGACCTCCCCTGTGGCTTGATATGCAAATGAACTACATCAATGGAAAATGTGTAGTTTGCATTTCAAGCCACAGGTGAGGTCATAAACAGGAGACTCCACAAACACATTTAAAACATGTTTTTCTTTTAAGTTATGCATTTCATTGCAATTCTTCTACACAATGTATACATCATGATTTATATATTGATTTTAAAACTTTTTTCTCTTATACATTTTCTTGCAATTTTTTTTTGATTCTCTGCATTCCCCAACAGAATCCCTTTAAATTGAATAAAATGACAGAATTATTATTATTATTTTCTTCTTCTCTAGATTAAACTGAATTGGTCCATACGTAAATGGGCATTAGTGAGTCTATTCACAAAATTCGACTTTGGATGTCAACTTTCATTTTGAGACTAAGTCAAATTAGGCACCCGACTTTGGAGGTCGACTTTCAAATTTAGCACCTGAGTTTGACTTGGGGAAAAAAAAAATAACAGGTTTTAATCTCCCCCATTGAAAGTAATGGGAGGTGAAATAATCAAAGCCATTTTTTAGACGGAGTCAAATTTGGAACCCGAGTTTGACTTAGTCTCAAAAATAGCTTCAATCATTTCACCTCCCGTCACCGGGGAAGATTCAAACCTGTAACCCCGCCCTGTCAAACTTGGGTGCCGAATTTGTAAGTCGACCTCCAAACTCAAATATTAGTGACCCTTTTGGCTCTCCAACTTTTCCTCTCTTTGCAAGTCCCTATGAACTATGGGTCAGAGGTCTTGCCTGTTATCATTTATTACTTTTGAGATTCTTAGATTAGGTCCAAAATGTCTGATTAGAAATTGGATGACGGGTGAGTAATACATTTGGAAATACAATTAGCCGTCTAGCGAACATGTTGCTCTAAGTGCGTCATAGAATATGCAAGTACCTGCTCCTAATCCAGCCAATTTCGTATAAACTGTTTTACCATCCGCCAGCCAAATAAAATAAGTGTTCTTGGTAACACAACGGACGTTGGTCTACTTTGTTTCTATGCTTATGGATAAGCATGACTTGTTGACTTGTTCCACATCTTGCTCACAAAGTAGACAATTAACCACCGATGAAACAGAACATTCTTTGTATTTTATATATAGACTTTATCATATATAATATCATGGTTGGCAAACGTATAGCGATTTCTCTCTGTTCTGTGCCCTTATGGAAATGTATGGATTCATTTTGATTCCATATTTATCTTTATAAAGCATAATTGTATGGTTTTTTTTTTTAGATTGCTACGCCCCTCGTTTACATTCATGACGTGTATTTACTCGATTCGAAGACTAAGAATCGATGGCGTAATTCAGCCGCCGAATGTAAGATGCAATTTTCATCTCATGAGCTAGGATTTTCTTCTTGACCTCCGAGATTAGCCTTCTGGAACCCGAAATTCACCTTTCGGCTGATGTAAGGAAGGAGGGGTTTCGGCACTGGAGATCTTGCGACCTCTTTAGGGTTAGTATACCTCTTTAAACAGATTCTTCGAGTCTAAGACTTTTTTCTAAGATGCCCCAAAAAAAGAGACAAGTCTTAGAATCGATGGCGTCTTCTACTCAATTAAAAAACAGTACATCGTATGTCCTTAACCCCATCCCGCCTGTAGGACATTCTATGCCGTCCTAAACAACTATGAGTGGCCTTAGTCTGACAGAGCAAATGTAAAGAGCGCTGACAGTGATGTCACAAGTAGTGTTGAGCGAATCCGAACCGCACTGTTCGGGTTCGTACCGAACTTTACGGTTTTGGGACCCAGGACCCGAACACGGATATTTCACTGTATGTACGTGTTGGAGTTGGGGGTTCGGCGATTTAATGGCGCATTTTGAAAGGCTGCAGGGCAGCCCATCAACAAGCGTTTGACTCGTTTGCCCTTAGAAGCCATCACAGCCATGCCTACTAATGGCATGGCTGTGATTGGCCAGTGCAGCATGTGACCAAGCCTCTATATATAAGCTGGAGTCACCGCACATCACATGAGCTATTCTTAGTGTAGGGAGAGGATGCTGCAGATGTGAGGGACAGATTAGTAAAGAATTCTGGTGTTGAATCTGCAAACTACAGCTATTATTCAAACTACAGCGATTATTTTAGTGGGTTCTATACTACATTTTTGTACTCTGCCCTGAGCCCAGTGCCACAGAGAGTGCAGTGCACTTGCAACTGCATGTGTGCAAGGCACATGACTTTAATCCTGTTCTGTTAGGTCAGTGGGCAACATCTAGGCATTTTTAAATACTGCAATTTGTTGGTGTTAAATATTACATTTGCGTCCTGCACTTCATATCTGAGAGTCAAATAGAACAGTCCAATACTCTGCTTACAGCGCACTTTGAAAAATTCTAATTGTTTTGGGTGCTAAATAGTACATTTGCGTCTTGCGGTGCACTTCATATCTGAGAGTCAAATAGAACTGTCAAATACTGTGCTTCACCACCAATGAGTGGGCCTCCATGCGAGACCTGTTTCGAGTACTCCACCAACATGGCCAGTGCCAATGACGCCGTTCTCAGCCTTACTATCCCGTTTGTATGTCTCCTTGAAAAAACGCTTGTTATTCAATGTTATACTCAAGTGCACCTATTCTTTGTTTTCTGTTATATGTCCCAATATTTTGGGGATAACCCCAATTTAAAAAACCAAAACCAAATAAAAAAGTGATGGCTACCTCCTCCTCCTCCAGCGCCGCTTCCACCTACACCGTCACCTCAACCTATGGGTCACTTAGTATAAACTGAAAGAGAATACCCTGCAGTCCAACCCTCTCTCAAATGGATAATTCTGTTGATCCTCCTGGCAGCCATGCTTTAGATTTAGATTTATGTTCTGCCAAAGCTAAAATCAAAGATTCCATCTAGTGCTTTTTTATGGCTCAGCTGTATTTTTAATTTGTATGTATATTATGTTATTTTAAGTTATTTCCCTATCCACATTTGCTTGCAGGGCACTTGTCCTACTCTTACCCACATTTTACTTCCTTTTGCAGCCCTCTAGCCCTTTCCAGGACTTTTTTAGAGGCATTTTAGTGGCCAAAAGTTCGTGTCCCCATTGACTTCAATGGGGTTCGTGTTCAAGTTCGAGCACGGACCCGGACATTTCTTTGAAGTTCGGCCGAACCTGAACATCCAGGTGTCCGCTCAACTCTAGTCACAAGGTCTCGCTAACTTTCGTCAGGGACCCACAGTCTGTAAAGATCCTAATCGGGTCTCTGCACTTGTTTCCTGGGCTCCATCTAACGTGGTGGATTGGGGCCAGGATCACAAAATTGCCATTGTGGTGCTTTTGTAGGATTTCTTTAAAATAAAAAAATGAAGTGAGTAGCATTTTCATTACATATATGTTTATTAAAGTAGGTAAAATATTTTTGAATATACTTTTCAGTGAAAAAAACAACAACAAAGTTCTTTAAAAACAGGTCACACAGAAACATGGATTGGTGTTTTTTGTAAACACAGAAGTGTGTAGTAGGACAAGACATCAGTGCATCCAGAAAGTTTTCAGCCGTCTTGCAAAACTAACGCCTCTAGGAAACTACATTCTTCCCTATACATCTAGGTAATAGATTTTTTAACGTACATACAATAGAATATAGCATATTTCTTTTACAACACAATTTGTGTTGTAGAACGACCATAAAAAAAACAAAAACAAAAGAAAGGCAACCAATACCGCGGTTTCTCTCCCTCCCAAAACATACATATGAAGAAATAAAAAGAATAAAAGTAAACAAGCCATGAAGTATACCCACCTTTTCACCAATCTCCTACTACCCCGAATAGGAGGTAATTATATATCTATTTTTTATATAAAAAAATTAAAAACTGTATGGAGATTGCCGGGTACAATGCTGCTTTGAGTTACAAAAGAAATCTATAGCTAATTAAAAACAATAACACAAAAACAGATGTATTTATTTTACATTGTACAACCTCATTTATCCCATTTCGAAAATAAGGTGCGGCAAACACCAAGCTTTGGTCCATTTTAAATTGCATTGATTCCTCCACGAAAAGGCACTTTATAGTTTGGAATAATGTGTGGCATAATGATATCTATGCAATTTCAGTATTTACTATTATAGAAGTCTGAACTATTCAAGTTAAGTTTGCAGGGATTTGGGTCACTGGTCAGCAAACGCGCTGTGAATCGAGTCAGTGACCGTTCTTTGTGGGATGAAAGAATGACTCTGTACTGGGAGAAAATCCGAGATAGGATTCTCCAAAGCCATCTAAGAGCATGGCAAGAGGCAAGTGAGAAATATTGGTATTAAATATGGGATCATGTCAGAACTCTGGGGCTTAGGCACTTAGGGTATTTTTGATGCTGTCAATAAGCGTGTCTTTCTGATAAGAACACCATGTAGCATTCAAATTACAGCGATACACTTTGTAATTCTGAAAACAAACATACATTTTTTTAGAATCCTTTAAAAGCCATGGAGTTAATTTATTACTAACTTGTACAAGTGCAATTATTAGATATCTATCATCTTGGAGGTCACTAGGTAGTCCTCCTGTTAAACTGCAAGTTCCTGAGAAAAACAAAAATCACCCCACATCTCCTAACCAGCTTTTTGTCTACAATCCAGACACCCTCAGTGTGTGATTAAAGGCTCACCAGTTTTGGTTAATCTGTCACCTTTTGAGAGGCATAACTTGATTTACTCATCATTTGCTGCTCAGAGATTTCCTATGTAAGTAATAAAATATGTTTGATGGAAAGTATGAAGCGCTGGGATTGGGGGCATCGCCTCTCCAGTCATACCAAAGCATCCAAATGATTACCAGCATAATGTGGAAAAGGCATTACAACTAGAAACACATTGATTTCAACTGTGACTAACAGGCACATCCTTGGTGTATCTAAAAAAAAGAAAGAAAAAATACAGTAAAGTGTCACTAAATATTAAAAATAACTTAAGAGTTATTTTTAGACTGCGCCTAATATAGAGATGAAAATGGTAGTACTTTTAAAGAGACATGACCGTTTCCCCATATCTAGAATCCAAATGTTTCAAACTGAAGCACATGGCTACTGACACTTGGGTTTTATGGATTGTTGATGGGTATTTAGCTCCATGACAAGAAACTGAGTGTTTCACTGCGATACAAGTGGTAGGCGTAAATCAGCGTGTACCCCCTAAGGTACAGACCACTTAACACAGTGATCGGGGTGTCGTAAAAATATTTGAAAAGTTTAGAGGCGCTTTAAAGACAAGGATAATGTAAAACAGGGACTTTTTAAAGCCCAGAGAGGAAATATGTATGGATTATCTGGCAAGTTTAATACACTTCCATGCTGACATGTAAAAGAATTTATTAACGAAATATATCCCTTAGCATTGGAATGATCAAAACTAATTCACTTGTTTTTGGACATCAAGGTTAAAAGTTATTTCAGAGTTTTAATGACACTTATAAGTGTCAAAATTCATTTATCAGACATTCTCATCTACTCTGAGGCAGCTCAAAGTGATGCAATAAATATCTTTTATTAAATGTTTTTTTTGCCCCCCTTAATCTGAGCTGGGGAATGTAGTCGACTTGCCAGATTAATAACACATTGTTGTTTTTTTTATGTGGGAGTCCAAAGAGATCAGTTTATATTACACTGTTGTAAAGTACTATTTGTGAATTGGTAAAGTAATGATGTACACTTGTCAATATACATGTACGTATGACGTGTACACATACACATGGGGCCTTATTCATGAAAGAGGGAACTAAAAAGGGAATTTCAAGCTTAAGGCCAACGTAGGCGAGTTGGAAAATATTGCACTTCAGTTTGAACTTTCCTTGTCAATTCCCTACAATCCCCTCTTTTACAAACAAAGCCCATAGACATCAACAGGGTTCTCAGCACCTGTCATTAACAGTATTGTGTTTACTATTTGTTTTAAAAGATTAGACTTTTTTTTTTTTTTTTACTTTTGTAATCCTAGTGTGTCCCTTCTTCTAAATCAAATTACTTGCACCAATTGGAAATCAGTTCTCTTAAATATTAGTGACAGCGTCGGTATCTGAAGTCCGAGCCGGAAACCCTTTCAACACTAGCAATGCATCATCTTTATTTCTTTTCAGCCTCCTTTTTATCAGCCTCCTTTTTTTCAGGCTCTTTCCGGGTCGACTTATGGTACTTTTGGCCAATGCCGTACGGGACGTGTGCTGCAATGGTACCCAGTTCCTGGGCTCCTTCTATGTGGAACATCTGGTCATCGAAGAAAAGATGAGGGCGGATCTTCTCCAGGATGGGACCTTTGGGAGCGCCTGCAAGAAACAGGGCTTCGTCCACCTCCAAACCCCAACTACGCAAGGTCTTCAGGACCCGGGCTCCAGAACTGGCAGCACTCCTGGCCGTCACAAGGTAGGTCCTTATTGGGCAGTTCAGACGCGCACCCTTGGCGTGGAATTTCTTCTGGAGTTTACCCAAGGACACCAGAAAGCATTTCAAGGGACCCTAGGATTTCAACAGACAGGATACATATTTTTAGTCTTCAGACATACAATTCCTTTTCATCCAACATTAGCCTGCGAGTGCAAAGTGAAGGACATTTTCGAAATTACCACATTATAAATAAATGCAAGGATCCCTAGCGTAACCTGTTTATATCTCAGGACTTTGATTGTCGGTCTGGCATTGAGCTGGGGGATTGGCTCTGTTGTTACATGCGAAATCTACAATCATTTTTCTCCGATGTTTTGCCAGTGTACAATAACAAACTATGAAACCTCCGTGATACCAGCTCCATTAGACATGCCAGATGAAAGCAAGCTGTAGTGAAAACAGAACACGGATAAATGGTTTCAGCATGAAAAGTTACAAGCCAATTGACTTCGTTTGGGTGGATACACAACGGTTGACCCTGTGCTGTCATTACACCCCTTGTCTCATGGTAAATAAACACAAAGGGTCTTGTTCTATGGCGTCCAGAGAAAACACCTTGCTTCCTTTATTAGCAGGAACCTGGGTTATTTCAGTACAGAAATCAATAATGTTAATTGTCCATGTGTCTGGGAGCTGCAGAATTTGCGTGCTGATCATGTGTTTCACCGACAGGTAACAGATTATTAATGCAATCCAAAACTAGATCCCCCCCCCCCCCCCCCATTTTCAATATTACCATCTTTGCAGATATCTTAGTGCATAACATTCTCGGAGCCAGGTTCCTGACCTCCCTACTGCTGGCTCCTAACTTATTTGGTTGCATTAAATCTATTTCTGTGGAAGTACTATTTTCCAGGTTCCTAATAACTAGGCTGGCTCCTAAAGCCAAGTCTGGGGGTAAAATAATTAGTATGGATGCATATTCAAAAATGTAAAAAAAACCATGCCAAAAGTTTGCCACGTTAAATATAATTTGATAGCAAGGCTTACACAATATGATTCACATTGTCAATGTATTTAGCAGTTTTCCTACTTTCAGATTCATTAAAAATGTAAACTTTTCCAATTCCCTGAGACTGCTGTACTTTTGCAGCTTACACAATATTCAAAATTATAGTTTTTTTTTTTCTTTTGCCAATGTTTGGGAAGAGCCAAACATAATTTTTTAATACCCTGTAATGAGGGAAGAGCTTAGGACCAGGGGGACAATGATTTCATTCAGTGCATATTTTGGGACCAAGGGTGTTGAGCAGTTGCTCTCTAAACCTATAATTGCACGCATGGCCAGGCTACTAGCGTTAAGACTACCAGAGCGAGTCACCAGATCGTAAGCTGCTCACTTGAGCACATTGTAATGAGAGTAATGCAAAAAAACCAATAATGACACCTGCTCGCTAAAAGTGAACTGAAAAATACACTGTAAAAAAAAAAACAATGTTCAAAGTTACCAGTTAAAATTCTACAGGCATTAGAAGAATAAACTAAATCTACCAGTCTCATTAACATTCCAGCCTTCGGTGATACAGTTTAATTGTATGTTTATCATGGTACAAGGGGTTGGCACCACCAGTATACATAGTGCACATTTAATTGATTTAGTGATGCTCGATGGACATTCACAGACCTTGCCCTGTCCTGTTACAGACACTTTGCCTATCCCAGCCACAAGCTTGTAATGCCTTGCTCGTCCACCTGGCACTGAATTGGTTAAACATCCATGCACCTATCTTTAGAACGTGTACAGTAGAAATGCTGTTAATAAAGCACTGTATTTCTTTTATTCCGCGCCAACGCAAACACGTCCCAGTGCCAGTTGCCAACATTTTCAAAAAAGTGTTGGAGACAAGTTATTAAATATTATGGCTGCCTTAAAGTGAACTCATCATCCAAAAACAACATAGCTGCACATGGTATATATAATTATGTTATTTTTTTTTTAAACTATATAAACCTGCTACAGGTAAATTGCCAGGAAACATATAGATCCGAAGTTACTGTATATGAAGGATTATGTCTATGTTGATCCAGCAGGTAGATCTCTACAATACAACTTCTGCCTAACCAAAACACGGAGCTCACAATTACAGGCACACAATGCATTCTGGGTGTGCGAGCCACGATCTGATCAACTGGTTGATTGTTGCCCCTCTTATTTAAGACTATTAGAAGTATTACTTTACTGAGAGGATAGGGTATGTATGGAATAGCCTTCCAGCAGAAGTGGTAGCGGTAAACACAGTGAAGGAGTTTAAGTATGCGTGGGCACCAACGATCGCCCCCACGGAGTGATCGTGGGCACCATATTGATGCAAATATTTTTTCTACCTCTTTTGATAGCACTTGCTAAAGGCTGTTGTAATTTTCACACGCAAAATAAGAATTATTTTTCACAAAATATTTGTAAAAAGGTCTTTAGATTGCGCAAATATAATCGCAATATATTAGTGCAACCGGAAAAATGCACGCTAATTAAAAATAAATGGAAGAGGCGCAAGTCGGGGAAAAAATTGCAGCTTATTCACATTGTTACCTACTCACCCCCCACTGCGCTTGTTTAGTACATGAGCCCCTATAAATCTTACAGGCTAGAGCTGTAATGGCTCAGCGAGACTTAGCCATTATTGACATAGAGAACTGATGTCCAACTGGTGTTCCATAGGTCGGGCTTTTGATGCCGTCACTATCCTAGCTAAAAATTCCATAGGTTCTGTATTGTAATCTTCTGAAATGAATAATGACTGGTCTAGAGGAAAGACCATCACTGTTAGCACTTTACCTGCGCCAGAGGTTTGTCCTCAAATTGCTTCTCATGTTCAAAAAACGTGTCCAATCCATGTTCTTTTACAATTTGCTCTGACTCGTCAGAAAACAATACGGCATCCCCATCAAACGCTACCCGGAGTTCCTTCTCTGGCAGAACCAAGTCTTTCGTGGACACAAACATAGTGGCCGCTGCAATACCTGCAATTGAATTACATCCGGTTATAGCACAAAAACTGAAAAACACCGGGGTAAGTAAGAGAGAGGTAGATAAATTGGGGGGACGGGACATATTTAAAGAAGTGGGGGGGATGCAAGAAAAATGAGTAAGTAAGAACAAGATGTTTCTTTAAGGGACACACTGGGCCTCCATCCTGTTGTAAAGTACACTGCAGGACGACTCATTTATTTAGAAGCTTGTCACTATCTCATGAGTTTTTTTGATTTATTTTTACAGCAGAAATAACTTGGGTTGCAGTATAAATAAAGTTTAGCTGATAAGTGTCCTTTTAAAAAAATAATAATAATAATTGCTACTTCCTCCTGGACCTTTACTGCTTCAATTCGAAATCAGGAGAATTGATCTAAAAGAAGAATAACATACAAGCCTACCTTCTGCAATGGCCTCCTGGACTTTTTCAGAGTCCGCCGACAGGTAGAGATTAGTTAGATAGGCTTTCAGGTAACCAATAGGACTTTTTCCTCCGGTCATACAGAAACGCTCTATATTCAGACCTATAGTGAAAACATTACTTTTTTAAGATTACATCTTTGATATAGCTATATGACATTACTGAATGTACTGATATTTCTCTTGAACATAATGTAAAATATGGAAATTAAATTACACATTTCTAACACTATATACAAGAGAATAAAGTCAACATAAAACATTAGTTGATACAGTTGCATTTTAAATATTATACAAAGAGGCTTTTTCAATCCTTTAAAGAGGGACTAGGCACTCTATAAAGTCAAGGTTTGTGTGATTAATCAGGTATCTGAGCAATGCTCCTAGGAATTTGTATCTGATTTGGAAGTTCTGTAACGCCGAACACATCTCCACTGATTGGCCGTGTGGCGAGAGATTGACAAGCGCACAGACCAATGACCGAGAGTGACGTTCAACGGACCATATCCCTCTGCTGCAACAGATTTATGGAAATTGATTTAGAATAGTGCAAAATTAGTGAGCCATTCAAAAAATATGAATTTATTGCGACACTTAGAGTATCAGCAATGCGGGGTACAGAAAAAATGATAAGCATTTACACCTTACGATTGTCATGCTAGCTAGTGCTTAATCATAGATAAACATAAACGATCTACACAAACCTTAAATACCTCTTAGCTACACAGATAGGCCCCACCTACACCTCATGGGGATCTGTGGATTGGTCACCATTTAATCAGGCTAATGCTGTCTGCATAAATAATTATACAGAGCTTGTTAAAAAATAAAGTGAGAACTAGACCAGGACCTCAGAGTAACGATATATACAAATGTACAATTATGCATTTTGGATATAGTAATAAAAATGCAACATAGAGTTTAAACAGTGTTTCCTTGGGAAAATCTACTAAGGAAAAAGATTTGGGAGTAATTGTAGACAATAGACTTAGCAGTAGTGCACAGTGCCAGCTGGCAGCAGCAAAGGCCAATAAGATATTGGCATGTATTAAATGGAATATTGATTCACGAGAGGAAGGCTATATTCTGCCTCTTTACAGGTCCATGTTAAGACCCCATCTTAAATATGCAGTTCAATTCTGGGCACCTTTTCTAAAAAAAAAAAAAAATACATTATGGAACTAGAGGAAGTGCATAGGAGGGCTACTAAACGAATAAGTTTTAGTTATGAAGAAATGCTAGAGAAAAAAAAATTGTACACACTAGAGAAACAGGGATGTGATAACGTTATATAAATATGTACAGGGCCCATACAAAAGGCTTTCTAAAGACCTGTTCATTGACAGAATGGTACAATGGACAAGAGGTCACCTGCTAAGACTTGAAGAAAGGAGATTTATTCTACAACATCAGAAGGAATTCTTTACAGAAAGGACAATAAAGTTATGGAATTCACTGCCTGAACAGGCGGTGCTATCAAACACATTAAATGCATTCCAAAGTGGCTTGGAAACCTTTTTTAATGAAGCAGAACATAGAGGGCTATGCATGTTAGTATAGGAATGAATATTTATTTAGTACTTGTTGATTCAAGAAGAAATCTGATTGTCATTTGGAGTCAATACATGTTTTTTTTCCACACTGAGTACAGCATTCCAAATTATTCAAATAATTTTTTGCTTTCTTTTGGATCAACAGCAGTAAACATGGAATAGGAAAAGGATAAATAGGAATAGGAAAAGGGTCGAACTTGATGGACCTAAACTTCTATGTAACTAGAAAATCAGGGAATGTCTGGACATAACTGTCCTGGCTAAATACTTTGTTAATATTATTTATTTTCTCTGCTACACATGACACACATTGCGCCAGCTGGTTAACAAATCAAACAGAAGACAAGTTATTCATACTGTTCTAACCTTGCCCATGCGTGGGCTCTGCTTATTGCTGAGAACCTGGTTTAGGCTATCTCAAACTTTAAGTAGAAACATTTAGGGTTTTGTTATCCTGAAAGATTTGACATAGGTGAAGATGATGAAAATCTTCTGCAAGACCACCCTGGGGCAGCCGAATTCAACCCCCCCCCCCCCCCCCTTGCGCTATCTGCTGACCTTAAGCTAGGGAAGAGATGTCTTCACAACTACCCACTATGATGCACATTTTTTTCCCCCCTTTTAACTTCTAACACTTCTCACTGGAAAAGCAGAAGAGGAGGGAGGGGGGGGGGGGGGGGGGGAGAGACACATCATTACTCACAAGCTAAAATATCTGCACATAATCCTCCTGTTAGACATCTTTATCATGCAAGATTTTGGATGGGGGTTTATAAAAGGAGTGGGAGGCGTGTAAAAGAGAGACCTGTCACGGGCTTGTGATTCTTACTTGACAAGTTAAGTCTGCGGGCTTTGGGATCCTACATCTGTTGAAAGGCGAAGAATATGCAGTGTCACCCGTACCCTGACATAAGCAAATAAACCCATCAGCATTAAAAGGAGCAGTCTGAAGCAGGGGCTGGATATAATAAATGCTTCCCTTCAGCCCTGTAGTAGCAAAAATCCGCACTGCACAATCAGGGCTATTCACTCAAAGGTGTGTTGCAAAGAACATTTCATCTCACCACTTTATCTATCCGGTGTGCAGAGACAATCCTGGTGAAGAAAACCTTGTCAAGTTTGTCTCTGCACAATTTATAGCTGGGGCGCTGGAATGATCACTCACCTTTTAGTAAATAGCCCTACTGTTTTTTTTACATTAACATTTACATATATACCGCTTGGTACAGAGGGGGGACTTACATCCTACATTACATTACCATTTATTTATCTAGCCCCAGCAATTTACGCAGTGCAAACGATGGGAGTTACAAACACAATAAGACAAACATTTTCAGACTAAAACATGAGGTAGAGAGCCCTGCTTCAAAGCTTACATTCTAGAGGGGATGGGGGACATGAGAAACATAAGGTGAGTGAAGAGAGGAAGTGAGTGAAATTGCGAAAATGGAAGTTGTAGGGGAACTGTGAGGTTACTCAATAGGTGATTTAGTTGGGGGGCATACAAACTACTATTCATGAGGTAGAGAGCCCTGCTCGCAAGCTTGCAACCTAAACTTACCATAGTTATTGATACTGTTGATGAGCCGTATGCCAACCTGGGCATGGTTATTGGTCATCAGCACGATATCAAAGAGCTCTTCGCTGTCAGGGTACAGGATGCGTAACTGTTTGTTGACCTCCTCCACTGCCTGCAGGAAATACAAATAGAAGAAGACATACCGATGATGTGGTTGGAGGGCCAAATAATATATATATATATATATTTATTTTTATTTTTTTTTTGAAAAAGACCTTTCTTTTTAATGTATGCCACCTCACAGGAGTAGGGTTGACATTTAAAAAAAAATTATTACTTTAATCAGTAAACAGTTAATATGGTTTATATGTATAAAAACTACCGAACATAAAAGTGTAGGGAAGGTAAATAATACACCCCATAAATCAAGGCTTGACAAATCCCAGGAGCAAGGACTCAAGTAGGTCATACTGTTGAATACTAGCTTTGTGAATTGTTTTACATAGAACTGTATGGAAGTTCCATTTCCCTGGCTCCAGAATTGGTTTGTCTGGCTCCTAAAGGCTACAGAAATTGTTCAAGCTCTGTTCTAAATTAGGTTATAGTAGCATGTGTTCCCCTTCCCCCACATACCAGTATGCTTCCCACTGGCTGGTATGCATCTGCTTCCTATAGATACCACCCTGCATTGGAAGAAATATTTGGTCCCTCTTGCCTGCCTTAATGGCTCTGTTGTGGAGGAGGCCAGGATACCTGGTATGTGTAAGTGTAGAACAGAGCTCCACAGCAATAATATGGTCAACAATGAGTGTTAAAACGTCAGACAGTATGTTTCTAAATTAGTGATTTACGTTTGTTTGTGTTATTACATAAATAGCGGAGATTTGTGGAAGTGCCCGGCCCCTGGTCACACCCTTAAAGCCACTAGCCTTTGTCCATTTAAAATTTTGCAAGGGAATTACCCAAGTTAATTCCCTTCTTAGGAAGCTGGTTTTGAGATCCAGGTAGGCTCTCTAAAACGATAACAATGATTTTCGTTATGAGACGGATGAAGGAGGGAGTTAAATGGTTGTAGACCCTTTAACAGGGAACACTCCTACAACTGATGAACTGCAACTGCCATCACATTCATCCAGCAGCAGCATGACGAGAGTTACTAGACCTTCCATTATAACTATTAAAAGGAGTTGCAAATACTATTTATTTGTTGAATCTTGTTGCTGACCACTGGAAATGGCCACGCATGTCAAGAATTCATATAAACGGTATTAACAGGTGGAAAATCTGACAAGTATATGTTTTGCTTCTTTAACCCCTTCCCGCAAACAGACGTACATATACATCTGGGGGGGGGGGGGGGGGAGACTAATTGGACATATACGTATGCCTCATCTAAACAAGCAGCGGGTTCACTTGCGCTCGTTGGCTCCTAGTGCAAGACCTCCGGGGAGCTTGCTCATTCCTCTTCCAGAGATCACCAATCACAGTGATCTATGCTTCACATGACAAAGCTAACTGGCTTCATCTTCATCACAAAGGCTGAGTATCCCTCATCCAAAATGCTGGGGACCATTAGTATTCCAGATAACGGGTCATTTTCACCAATAAGATATATTAAAGCCTCTCAGCTCTCATGAAATACAGTAATATCAATGTAAATACTGTATAGAGCAAATACATCACTTTTACTGTGATGTGAGGAATCATTGGGATCCTGCCATTGGTGTGTCAGGTCTGCACATGTGCCATTGTATTACCCTTTGTGGGAGTGGGGGAATCTGAGCATGGAAAGGCTATTTCACAGCTTAGGGGGGCTGGACACTGAATGTGTGTCTGGAATTTGCGACTTGTGCTAAAATCCGAAAAACAAAAATGTTTGGATAACACATTTCTGGATAAGGGATACTCAAAAAGTATAAGCATTTCAAAGGTGCAATATTTGCAGTTGTATCATTATAGATATAGGAGGTTTACACTCGACTGGTGTGATGTATGAAGGCAGCGGGTCACAGGATAAACTGGCATGTAACTTGATTCCTGCATGCCCTTCATAAGGTCACTGTAAATCTCATCCGTGCTCTAGGATATTGTGAAGGACCCGGCACAACTGTACTTCTAGTGACCTTTTTTGTCCCACCACCCCCAGCAATGTTTCAAGTCAGTGGGAAAGCTTTTTATCAAACCATGATAAGGCCTTGTCCAGACATGCTAAAAACGAATGTGTTGACTTGAAACAACATTTCGAAGGTCGCTATAAAGGTCACTGGGAATACAACTGTGACTGTGTCCTATTTGTCCACTGCTGGAGACTACAGTCATCCCACGGCGCCACATAAAATCAAGAATGGGTGCCACACATTTGTTTTCTTTTGGAATTTCTGTGGCAGGCTTTAGGACAGGGCAAAGGGCCATAACCCCTGAGTGATGCAAGCAACAAAGAGCAACTTTTTGTCCCTGGCCACCGAACAAAAAGGTGCTCGCTTTGAGCGTCGGCTACATTTTTCCTGTCCGTCTCAGGCCACTCAAAATGGTTTCATCCGACAGGTGGGATGCGAGAACAGTTTGTCGCAGGGAGCCGTGATGAGCTGTTAAATGCTGGACGTTCTATGCTGTCCTAGCGTCTTTAAGGACCAGTAAAATAGGACGACATAGAACTTCCTCGCGTCGGGGAGGGGTTCACTACAAAGTGGGACCCAAAATATGAGAATGGAAGGGCGGTTTTTGATCATTAAATAAGATTACCACTTTGCACCAGTCAAAAAATTGAAAAGGAGAAAATGGAGAAAGGCTGTGTTTGGAATTGTTATTACAGGTAATTCCGTTATCACCAGGCCCGGACTGGCCATCGGGCACACCGGGCAAATGCCCGGTGGGCCGCGGTGGCCATGGGCCGAGGCCGGCAGGGGAGGTCCCAGAATCTCCCCTGCCGGTCTATGCAGGGCCGGCACTATCCGAGCGCCGGCCCCGCTGTTTGACATGAAGGGCCGGTGAGGACATCAAAGATCTTCCTCACCGGCCCACATGCCTTCAAATACGGCCGCCGGCGGGGAGAGAGGACCCGGCGGAGCTCTAACTTGCAGCTCCACCGGGTTCCTCTCGCGAGATCCGGAGCATTGCCATAGCAACGACCGGATCTCGCGAGAGTGAACCTCTCACCACGAGGGAACATTGCCACCGCCAGTCGCAGGTACCAGCGTGCCGGTCCCCCCCTCCCAGGCTAAAGGTAAGAAAGGAGTGATGGGTGTGAGAGTGCTGTGTGTGATGGGTGTGAGAGTGCTGTATAAATGTTAGAATGGATTGTGTGTGTGTGTGTGTGTGTAGGAGGGGGGGGGGGGGTAGGTAAATAAACAAATAAAATAACAGGCATTATGTCCCCATAATGCCTGTTATTTTATTTGTTTATTTACCCCCCCCCCCCTACACACACACAATCCATTCTAACATTTATACAGCACTCACACACCCATCACACACAGCACTCACACACCCATCACACACAGCACTCACACACCCATCACACACAGCACTCACACACCCATCACACCCAGCACTCTCACACACACAGCACTCTCACCCATCACACACAGCACTCTCACACCCAGCACCCTCACACACAGCACTCACACCCAGCACTCTCACCCATCACACACAGCATTCTCACACCCATCACACACAGCATTCTCACACACACAGCATTCTCACACACACAGCACTCTCACACACACAGCACTCTCACACACACAGCACTCTCACACACACAGCACTCTCACACACAGCACTCTCACACACAGCACTCTCACCCATCACACACAGCACTCTCACACAGAGCACTCTCACACACACAGAGCACTCTCACACACACAGAGCACTCTCACACACACAGAGCACTCTCACACACACAGAGCACTCTCACACACACAGAGCACTCTCACACACACAGAGCACTCTCACACACACAGCACTCTCACACACACAGCACTCTCACACACACAGCACTCTCACACACACAGCACTCACACCCATCACACACAGCATTCTCACACAGAGCACTCTCACACCCATCACACACAGCATTCTCACACAGAGCACTCTCACACCCATCACACACAGCATTCTCACACAGAGCACTCTCACACCCATCACACACAGCATTCTCACACCCATCATTCTCACACCCATCACACACAGCACTCTCACACATCACTCTCACACACCATCACTCTCACACACCGCCCCCCTCATCACACCGCCCCCTCACACACACATACTGCACCCCTCACATACACACAGAACACACTGCACAACAGACATACACAATACTTACATATATATATATATATACACACACACAGCACCCCTCACACACATACTGCACCCCTAAACACATTACATTCCAGACACACACTAGATCCCTTACCCAACTCTGGATCATCTACACACATACACACACTAGATCCCTATATACACTCTGAAACCGTTATAAACACACACTCACTAGATCTCCTATACACATTCTGGGTCCTTCAAACACACACTAGACTCATATATATATATATATATATATATATATATATATGTATATATACACACACTAGATTCCTTGTAAGCAAACACATACTACACCCCTAAACACACACTAAATCTATATATATATTCACACACACACACTATAGCCTGTATGCACACACTTGCTATATCCCCTATACACACATTCTCTACAGCCCCTAGCCACATATGCATCACATTACACCACAAACACAACACAACTAAAACCGAACCTTATTACAAAATACCACACCACAATCAGCTTACTCTACACACACGCAATCCCACAAGCAGGCTCCAAACACATGCTCAATACTCTTTCCTGGCATTTTTGTCTCCTGGTATCCATTTATAGAGACACCAGAGACAAGTTGCAAGGAAACACAGTGCAAGCATGTTATTACATTTGCTTGCACTGTGCAGAACACATACAGGGCTTTTTTCTCATACTAGAGCTCTTCAGCAGAGCTCTGCGCATGGTCTGCCCTGGAAGAGCATTGAACCAATATGCTCACTTTGAGAGGGAGCGTGTTTGTCATTGGTGATGACAAAACACACCTCCTCTGCCCCGCCCCCTTCTTAGTGGGCCGCTGTGATCAAAAAATGCCCGGGCCGAATTTTTCTCCCAGTCCGGCCCTGGTTATCACGCAGTTCCTGCTATAACAAGGTGCTTTAAGTTCCTCATTTAATGTGTCAATTTAGTGAGATCTCAGGACTTGCATTGTAATTGATGAGAGCTTGTGGATCCCAAACCCAGCATTACAGAAGGACGTTAAGTGGGCGGGACTATGGAAAACACATTAATTACCCAATGCATATGTTATTATAATTGTTTACGTAATTAAAAGGTTAAAGGAATTACCTTTATCCGGGCCAAGCCTTTTTTAATTATATTTTGTCCTTACATGAGATTTCTACACATTAACACCACTGGACAAACAGGTTGTGACACGTTAAGTAACTTAAAAACACAGGAAAGTGAATATTGCACAATATACACAGTGCTTCCGGGTGCTCTAACCATGATATACTGGAGCATATTTACTATTATCTTAATCTTTACCACAAACATAGAGGATCTTTATTAACAGTGTATTGTGGTGACCTGACAAACTAGGCCCTGGGGAATAAACTAGGCCCTGGGGAATAAAATGAGATATTCTTGTAGACTTAACCAATGTAAGAGACACTGAAACATAAATCAACTGAGCTTTATAGGACACGCTTATCATGAAGGATGCAGTATTTCACACTAGTTGCTAATCTTCACTAGCTTCCCTATATGTTATCTTATCTAATGCTATAGAGCAGGGAGAGGTGTGGTATGGAGCTATTTGTTCAAAGTCCCAGACAATCAAAGATGTCTCTGAACTGCAGGTATTTCTAAAGTACCCACCATGACACGCCTGCTATTCACTGAAAAGCTCTAGGCATTAAATGTAGCACCTCAGTCTAATTTCACTTTAATTAGGGTCCATTACCATCTTGTGTATGCATGCCAACCAACTGGCCCAAATTAAGTTGAGCAGTCACTGTTTTCTTTTCTTTTTTAACTCATTACAAAAATAGAAAAAAAGGACATGACACTGTACACAACATACAAAACATTAACCGTTAAATAAATAGGTGCTAAAGTGAAAAAAATAAATATCCAGCCATGAAAAATTCTGACTAAAGTGCAAATAACAGGGTCAATTACCGGTATTATTATTATTTTTTTCGGGAGCAAAATCTTACGTTTATAATTACTTCTTCATATTTGAACCAGGGCTGTGTGCAGAGCAGCTCCTCCTCTAATTCACTATGTTGGCAGGGTAAAACAGCCCCTCCTCTAATTCACTATGTTGGCAGGGTAAAACAGCCCCTCCTCTAATTCACTATGTTGGCAGGGTAAAACAGCCCCTCCTCTAATTCACTATGTTGGCAGGGTAAAACAGCTCCTCCTCCAATGCAATATGTTGGTAGGTTAAAACAGCCCCTCCACCAATGCAATATGTTGGCAGGGTAAAACAGCCCCTCCTACAATCCAATATGTTGGCAGGGTAAAACAGCCCCTCCTACAATCCAATATGTTGGCAGGGTAAAACAGCGCCTCCTCCAATACAATATGTTGGCAGGGTAAAACAGCGCCTCCTCCAATCCAATATGTTGGCAGGGTAAAACAGCCCTTCCTCTAATTCACTATGTTGGCAGGGTAAAACAGCCCCTCCTCCAATCCAATATGGTGGTAGGGCAAAACAGCTCCTCCTCCAATCCAATATGGTGGTACGACAAAACAGCTCCTCCACCAATCTAATATGGTAGCAGGGTAAAACAGCTCCTCCTCCAATCCAATATGGTGGCAGGGCAGATATGTGAACCACATTTTCTAGGATGCTCAGTCACAACTCAGATTAGCATCATGGGAATTGTAGTGCACACATCAGGGGGCACCGCAGCTAGCCGTTAGCCACGCCAAGTTTATTGCCTACACTTCCAATCATGCTTAGCTAGCCATAAGCAATAGCTGATATTGTTTTTTTTCCCCTCACACAGCCTCAACAATGCAATTTAATACAGTGATATAAAAAAAACAAATACTTCTGTTCACTTGCAACACAGAGTCTTTTTCATGTTTGTAATTTAATTTATCACACATCTAGAATGCCTGTAGTAGATGATATGGTTACAAATGATAGCATCCACAGGCGTACCCTGCATTTTGTGTGGGGAACAAGTAGCAATCAATTCCACATTAGGTTATACGGATACATACCTAGGGCCATGCAGAAAGGCAGCACCTGGCTGAATGTATCTCACAGGTTAAATTGTACATGTTTCTAGTGATTTCTGATGCTATACACACCTACATTCACAGGGAAGAACCCTGACATATACATTGCTTTACAACATGTGTACTGTTTCCTTTCTTAAAAAACACAAATGGATCTGTTCCGAAAACAGCGTCCTGCGGCAAATTGACAAGTAAATGGCAAAAATCAGGCCTGAATAGCTGATATGGAACGATTTACAAGTTGGAGATTTTTTTTCCAGCTCTGCCATCTTGGCTTACTGTATGCCATTCACTCACGTGGGACTGAAATCTCTGGGGTCTATCCACTAAAATTTGAAATAAGGTGGGACGTGCAAAACTCAGGCAATAATAGTAGATTTAGGAAAGTTCTCCAGCTTGCTTATCTTTCCAACTCCACTATCAGTGATTCACTTCGCTGGTCTCCACAACTCCCTTTTTTGGTGAATTAAGGCCCTCCCTGTCCATCTTTTCTAGAAGCAATAGGGGGTCTATTCACTAAACAGTGAACCGACAATGGAATTCCAAAAATCAGGCATTACGTGCTTTGGAATAACAGGGAAAATGCCTCTTTTTTTTTGTAAAATTTCTTAAATATTTTTTTATAGTTTGCATGTAGAGAATAAAAAAATATATATCTATACATTGTGTTTCTGCATAAATTAAGAGAAAAGCAGGTTTTAAATTTTGTGTGTGGGGTCACCTGTGGCTCAATATGCAAATTATAGCTTTCCCACTAAAAAAAGCATCATTTGCATATCAAGCTACACGCAATGTCTTAATTTATGCATTTTGTTTGCATTTCTACGAAACACAATATACGTATAATTTTTTAAATTATAACTATAAACAATATTTAGGAAACAGAGGCAACTTAAAAATTTCACCACACTACTTAGAGGTGGGAAGGCCATATATTGTTAGGGTGGGACTAGGCCAGAAACATTCAGACTTTAAACCAGGGCTTGACAAATTTAATTTGATTTTAGGAGCCAGACAATCACGCAAACATAAACGCAATTCATAAACACACACGCCTACTTCACATATATAAAAACACACCTACTTTACATATACACATATATCCAAACACCTCACACACACCTACTTTACATATACACAAATATCCAAACACCTCACACACATCTACTTTACATATACACATATATACAAACACCTCACACACACCTACTTTACATATACACATATATACAAACACCTCACACACACCTACTTTACATATACACAAATATCCAAACACCTCACACACATCTACTTTACATATACACAAATATCCAAACACCTCACACACACCTACTTTACATATACCCATATATCCAAACACCTCACACACACACCTACTTTACATATACACATATATCCAAACACCTCTCACACACCTACTTTTCATATACACATATATCCAAACACCTCACACACACCTACTTTACATACACACATATATCCAAACACCTCACACACACCTACTTTACATATACACATATATCCAAACAACCCACACACACCTACTTTACATACACACATATATCCAAACACCTCACACACACCTACTTTACATACACACATATATACAAACACCTCACACACACCTACTTTACATATACACATATATCCAAACACCTCACACACACCTACTTTACATACACACATATATCCAAACACCTTACATACACACCTACTTTACATATACACAAATATACAAACACCTCACACACACCTACTTTACATATATACAAACACCTTACACACACCTACTTTACATATACACATATATACAAACACCTTACACACACCTACTTTACATATACACATATATACAAACACCTTACACACACCTACTTTACATATACACATATATACAAACACCTTACACACACCTACTTTACATATACACATATATACAAACACCTTACACACACCTACTTTACATATACACATATATACAAACACCTTACACACACCTACTTTACATACACACATATATCCAAACACCTCACACACACACACCTACTTTACATATACACATATATCCAAACACCTCACACACACCTACTTTACATATACACATATATCCAAACACCTCACACACACCTACTTTACATATACCCATATATCCAAACACCTCACACACACCTACTTTACATATACCCATATATCCAAACACCTCACACACACCTACTTTACATATACCCATATATGCAAACACCTCACACACACCTACTTTACATATACCCATATATGCAAACACCTCACACACACCTACTTTACATATACCCATATATGCAAACACCTCACACACACCTACTTTACATATACCCATATATACAAACACCTTACACACACCTACTTTACATATACCCATATATACAAACACCTTACACACACCTACTTTACATACACACAAATATACAAACACACACCCACCTCACACAGTCTTTTTTTGGTTTCTTCTTGAGGTGTCCCCCCTCCCTGCTGATTTACCTCACTGCAGGGGAGGGGGACATTCGTGCTGCAGCCGATCTTCGTTGGTCGGCCTGCTGAGTGCCAGGATGTCACGTGACGACACCCGGCACTCAGACACGCATTGCAGTCTGTGCCATCCGCACAGACTTTACCCCCTCGCACTCAGAATTTTTTTTAAAAAATGTGATGGCAGCGGCAAGGGGACCATGAGGCTGACAGCACCCAGACGCCAGGTCTAAATTCCTGGTCGCCATGGCGACTGGGGTTTGTCGAGCCCAGCTATAAACGCATGTTAAATATTATACCTATGACCATAATTATGCATTACGTTTTTGGGATAAGGGTCAGTTTGCATAAGTGATACTCACCTTCCTGGCAAGTTGCTCACATTGAATTTAGGTAATGTAGATCATTTATTGGGCTGGTGCTGCCGAAACCATGCGTTAACAGAAAATATCCCTTATTCGAAATGCTGCTGGCCCCAAGCATTTCGGATAAGGGATAATTAACCTGTATATAGTAACACATTCTCCCACATACATGTTGCTGCACTATGCTCTTGTATTTTTTTTTTTTTAAGAGATATTATTCTATTTTTGGGGAGGGGAATAACCTGTTTTACAGGGTCCACACCCAAGTACAGGCATCCCTATCATTTCACTGTCACACCCCTGACGCTCAGCCAAGGCTGCACATCATGCATTTTGCAAACATAGGAGACATCTGCAATCCAGCAGTTATATCACTCCCATACATCCCAACTGTCCATGTCCTGGAGGAACAGTCTCTCTTTTCAAACCAGATCCCTCTTTCCTTCTACTCTTCTGTCCCTACTATTTAGGTGCTCAGAAGGTTTGGTGTGCATGGGTATATAATAGACTTATCCAGCAATACAACTCCATAGCAGTGGAAACTGCAGTAAACGTGTTAAGTGTGTATGAATAAAAACTAGCTACAGGTTGAGTATCTCTTATCCAAAATGCTTGCGATCATTTTTATCAATAAGATATCTTAGAGACTCTCTGCATCAATTAAATACAGTAGTATCAAAGCACATACTGTATAGAGCAAATAAATCACTTTTACTGGGATGTAGCTGTGATGTTGACATCATTTGTGGTCTGATATGCAAATGAACTACTGTTCAATGGGAAATGTGCATTTCAGACCACAGATGATGTCATAAGCCGGAGACGCCACAGACACATTTAAAACACATTTTTTCTCTAATTTAGGTGTTTGCTTGCAGTTTTGCTGAAACAATATATAGATCATTTTCATTCTCTACATTCCCAGCAAAAACAACATATAGGTGACACATTCCCTTTAAGTGACCATAGAAGTAAGCTCAATATTTGGAGTTATGCCCTGTCATGATGCTCAGCCAGCCAACTGATAGTACTCAACAGTTGAACAGTCTGAAGATGACCACTTCTAACAATGTTTTTTTTTTTTTTTTTTTAAAGATACTTTTCCTTTACAAATAAATGGATTCGAATAAATCTAGGTCTGCATTTATTTCTGCCTTGCCTCCCAGGCACTTTCTATGTGCCGCAGAATGAGTAGCCCCTGCTTTCTGTCTGTCTGTCTCAGGGGGGCTAATGTCTCTTTCTACAAATGAAACAAGAGGCCATTCTAGTGCAGGGCAGGACACACCCGAGCAAATACCTGAAACATGAGCTGTCACAGTGATAGAGCACAGACAGGGAGCGCAGCAGATACTGCACCTCCACCGCCACCACTCCCATCATGCTCAGCTAGTCAAGGATGACATTTTGCAGTGCCTATGTAGTAACTGGAAGGCCGTAGTTTGCCTATTTCTGCTCATAGGTTTACATTCTCCAGCACATATTTTTTTTTTTAAAAAGGAGCCCAAGGCGGGAGAGCTGCCCCATTATTTACCTTCACAAAGGGAAAGGCGGGCCCGGTTTTCAGGGGCTCCTCTTCATGGTCCTGCTGATGCTGTACATAGGGCTCCACTCCCTGCTCCTCATACAACTTTCTGTCTTCTGTCATGTTAAACAGGGCCCTGGAGGACACCGCCACCGTCACCGCATTCTGGGGCTTCGGCTGCCAAACAAGAAAACATACATTATATATATATATATAAAGCCCTGTCACCTATGATGACATATCCAGCACGAGCAGGACCCCCCCGTGAGCGCCACACATGTGTCAGACAGAGGGAAGGGTGGGCACCAGGGTCAGACACACACAGTGTAAGGGTTACAGGGATGCTCCTGGGGGGGGGTGTATACGGCACTGTACTTACGATCTTAGGCCTCTTCTTCGATGCCAGGGAGTCATAGAAGGCCTTGGCTGATGCGGTGTCAGCGTCATTAGCGGGGGGCTCGGCGGCAGGAGTAGGGGCGGCTGTGCTCATGGTGTCAGTGCGCTGCTGCTCGGTGTCTTCGGGCTCGGCTTCCCGGCAGGGTAGATGTGGGCGTGTCAGAGAAGTGCCGGGGGTGGGAGCAGGCTGCTGCTGTCTGACAGGATGTTGTTTGTTGTTGGTCAGGAGTCTGCCTCTGGGGTTTCACAGGCTGCGGCTACTGCTACTGGGGTATCACTGGCTGCCCCTGGTGTACTGGTTGTTATTGCTCTTGAGGTATTACAGGTTGCTGCTCCTCCTGGGGTATTACAGTCTCCCTCTGCTGCTCCTGCAGTATTACAGGTTGCTGCTGCTCCTGGGGTATTACAGACTGCTGCTCCTCCTGGAGTATTACAGGTGATAGCTGCTCCTCCTGGAGTATTACAGGTGATAGCTGCTCTTCCTGGGGTATTACAGGTGGTAGCTGCTCTTCCTGGGGTATTACAGGTGGTTGCTGCTGCTCTTCTTGGGGTATTACAGGTTGCTGCTGCTCTTCCTGGGGTATTACAGGTTGCTGCTGCTCTTCCTGGGGTATTACAGGTTGCTGCTGCTCTTCCTGGGGTATTACAGGTTGCTGCTGCTCCTGGGGTATTGCAGTCTCCCTTTGCTGCTCCTGCAGTATTACAGGTTGCTGCTGCTCCTGGGGTCTTACAGACTGCTGCTCCTCCTGGAGTATTACAGGTGATAGCTGCTCTTCCTGGGGTATTACAGGTGGTTGCAGCTGCTCTTCTTGGGGTATTACAGGTTTCTGCTGCTCTTCCTGGGGTATTGCAGGTTGCTGCTGCTCTTCCTGTGGGATAACAGGTTGCTGCTGCTCTTCCAGGGGTATTACAGGTTGCTGCTGCTCTTCCTGGGGTATTACAGGTTGCTGCTGCTGCTCGTCCAGGGGTATTAAAGGGTGTTGCTGCTCCTCCTGGAATATTACAGATTGTTGCTGCTGCTTCTCTTGAAGTATTGCAGAATGTTGCTGCTGCTCCTCTTGGAGTATTGCAGATTGTTGCTGCTGCTCCTCCTGGAGTATTACAGATTGTTGTTGTTGCTTCTCCTCCTGGAGTATTACAGATTGTTGCTGCTGCTCCTCTTGGAGTATTGCAGATTGTTGCTGCTGCTCCTCCGGATATAATACAGGTGGCTGCACCTGGGGTAGCACAAGTTGCTGCTGCTCCTCCTGGAGTATTAAAGTTTGCTGCTCCTGGAGTATTAGAGGTTGCTGCTCCTGGAGTATTAGTGGTTGCTCCTCCTGGGGTAGTAGAGGTTGCTGCTCCTCCTCCTGAGGTATTACAAATTGCTGCTCCTGGAGTATTAGTGGTTGCTGCTCCTGAGGTATTACAGGTAGCTGCGGCTGCTCCTCCTGGGGTATTACACGTTGCTGCTGCTCCTGGGGTATTACAGGTTGCTCATCCTGGAGTATTACATGTTTCTCCTCCTGGGGTATTACAGGTTGCTCCTCCTTGAGTATTACAAGTTTCTCCTCCTGGGGTATTACAGGTTGCTGCTCCTGGGATATTACAGGTTGCTGCTCCTCCTGGGGTATTACAGGTTGCTCCTCCTGGAGTATTACAAGTTTCTCCTCCTGGGGTATTACAGGTTGCTGCTCCTGGGATATTACAGGTTGCTGCTCCTCCTGGGGTATTACAGGTTGCTGCTCCTGGGGTATTACAGGTTGCAGCTGCTGCTCCTGGGGTATTACAGGTTGCACCTCCTGGGGTATTACAGGTTGCTTCTCAAGGAGTATTACAGGTTGCTGCTCCTGGGATATTACAGGTTGCTGCTGCTCCTGGGGTATTACAGGTTGCTCCTCCTGGAGTATTACAAGTATCTCCTCCTGGAGTATTACAGGTTGCTGCTCCTGGGATATTACAGGTTGCTGCTCCTCCTGGGGTATTACAGGTTGCTCCTCCTGGAGTATTACAAGTTTCTCCTCCTGGTGTATTACAGGTTGCTGCTCCTGGGATATTACAGGTTGCTGCTCCTCCTGGGGTATTACAGGTTGCTGCTCCTGGGGTATTACAGGTTGCAGCTGCTGCTCCTGGGGTATTACAGGTTGCACCTCCTGGGGTATTACAGGTTGCTTCTCAAGGAGTATTACAGGTTGCTGCTCCTGGGATATTACAGGTTGCTGCTGCTCCTGGGGTATTACAGGTTGCTCCTCCTGGAGTATTACAAGTATCTCCTCCTGGAGTATTACAGGTTGCTGCTCCTGGTATATTACAGGTTGCTGCTGCTGCTCCTGGGGTATCACAGGTTGCTCCTCCTGGGGTATCACAGGTTGCTCCTCCTGGGATATCACCGGTTGCTCCTCCTGGGATATCACAGGTTGCTCCTCCTGGGGTATTACAGGTTGCTGATCCTGGGGTATTACAGGTTGCTCCTCCTGTGGTATTGCAGGTTGCTGCTGCTCCTGTGGTATTGCAAGTTGCTGCTGCTGCTCCTGTGGTATTGCAGGTTGCTGCTGCTGCTCCTGGGGTATTACAGGTTGCTGCTGCTGCTCCTGGGGTATTACAGGTTGCTGCTGCTGCTCCTGGGGTATTGCAGGTTGCTGCTGCTGCTCCTGGGGTATTGCAGGTTGCTGCTGCTGCTCCTGGGGTATTGCAGGTTGCTCCTCCTGGGGTATCACAGGTTGCTCCTCCTGGGGTATCACAGGTTGCTCCTCCTGGGGTATCACAGGTTGCTCCTCCTGGGGTATCACAGGTTGCTCCTCCTGGGGTATTACAGGTTGCTCCTCCTGGGGTATTACAGGTTGCTCCTCCTGGGGTATTACAGGTTGCTCCTCCTGGGGTATTACAGGTTGCCCCTCCTTTGGTATTACAGGTTGCTCATCCTGGGGTATTACAGGTTGCTGCTGCTGCTCCTGTGGTATTGCAGGTTGCTGCTGGGGTTCTACAGGCTGCTGTTGGCTGAGGGGTGACTCTCTGGCTGATACTTGGCTGGGTTTGCTTTGTACACTGGGCTTGTCTGCTGGGGATTCAGATGCCTCTGTGCTTCCTGAAACCAGGGAGACAGAGAGTTGAAGATTAAACAAAATATAAAGCCTCGACCAGTCCAGTTTTATCACCGGAAGAACAGGAGGCAAAAATGTTAGACAGTTGATAGATGTGTTTGTTTAGATGAAGAAAAAAGAGACACGTTCAGCATTCATTGGTTTGGATGCAGAAAAAGCCTTTGACAGGGTCAGCTGGCAATCCCTATGTGAAGTCTTGACTAGTTTAGGACTTGTTGGCCCTGTTAAGGATATGATTATGAGCCTTATACTAACCCATGGCCAACATAATGGGGAGCGGGATTCAAATTGGTTCAGAGGATGTAATGGAACCCGCCAGGGTTGTCCTCTGGCACCTTTATTATATATTTTACCCCTCGAACCATTAGCGTCATTTATCAGACAAACAATAGAGATCACAGGGGTTCCTTTAATGGGACAGGAAAATAAAGTCATGCTATATGATAGGGCTAACTATGTATACATGGATAATCTGAGCGGGTATTATGACATTTGGCTCCCCTGGACATTGAAAGATAATGAAACGGCTAACATGTAATTTTATATATATATATATAATAAAACAACTCTCTCACTGAATGAATGGAGAATCAATGGATATATGTGAGTTGATCCTGCAGAAGGTTATTTCATGGTTATTTAAATATAAGAAATGTACTATTGATGACCTTTTTTTAAAAAAAAAAAAGTAAGCTGCTTAATAATGTTAAGTATGTATGAAAATTTGTAATAAAAATGTATAATAATAAATATATGTATAAAGCCTTTCACCACTGGCATTTACCCCCAGCAAGTGCCACTGGTACTCACACAGTGTGTACTTTCACTCACCACTCTGTACTCACCTGTCTCCACTGCTACTCATACCAGTCTCTACATCACTCACACTCACTGCCCATCCTGTAACCCACCGCAAGCTGCAATAGGAAATGGGAGGTTGACAATGTGATCAGTTACATAACGACTCCCGTCACCCCGCTTGCCTTATTTAGTGTGAGGTTGGGGAAATCATTTCTATCATTTTTTGTTTGCTGTTGGGCAAGAACTTTCATGATGCTCAGTCACATAGCTGAGAATGGTGAGAGTTGCAGCTCAAGATGCACATAGATAGCAATGTTCTAATATATTTTATTGAAGAGCTCTACACACCTATAAGACAAAGTTCATTTTGTGTTCAAAGTGACCTTTATAAGACACAGATCACCAACTAGCCCCATATACTCATACCCAAGTGTAAGACATTTGCCGCCCTAGGTGAACATAAATTGTGCCGCCCCCCCTGCCTGCTGATCCTGCCTTTGTACACACACAGTGACACATGCAATGTCACATGCAACTGCACATTCGCACATGCAATGTGATCCTGTCTCACTCTCCCTCCAAGCCATCCATATCTGTCTCACTCTCCCTCCATGCCATCCATATCTGTCTCACTCTCCCTCCATGCCATCCATATCTGTCTCACTCTCCTTCCATTCCATCCATATCTGTCTCACTCTCCCTCCATGCCATCCATATCTGTCTCACTCTCCCTCCATTCCATCCATATCTGTCTCACTCTCCCTCCATGCCATCCATATCTGTCTCACTCTCCCTCCGTGCCATCCATATCTGTCTCACTCTCCCTCCATGCCATCCATATCTGTCTCACTCTCCCTCCGTGCCATCCATATCTGTCTCACTCTCCCTCCATGCCATCCATATCTGTCTCACTCTCCCTCCATGCCATCCATATCTGTCTCACTCTCCCTCCATTCCATCCATATCTGTCTCACTCTCCCTCCATGCCATCCATATCTGTCTCACTCTCCCTCCATTCCATCCATATCTGTCTCACTCTCCCTCCATGCCATCCATATCTGTCTCACTCTCCCTCCGTGCCATCCATATCTGTCTCACTCTCCCTCCATGCCATCCATATCTGTCTCACTCTCCCTCCGTGCCATCCATATCTGTCTCACTCTCCCTCCATGCCATCCATATCTGTCTCACTCTCCCTCCATGCCATCCATATCTGTCTCACTCTCCCTCCATGCCATCCATATCTGTCTCACTCTCCCTCCATGCCATCCATATCTGTCTCACTCTCCCTCCGTGCCATCCATATCTGTCTCACTCTCCCTCCATGCCATCCATATCTGTCTCACTCTCCCTCCATGCCATCCATATCTGTCTCACTCTCCCTCCATGCCATCCATATCTGTCTCACTCTCCCTCCATGCCATCCATATCTGTCTCACTCTCCCTCCATGCCATCCATATCTGTCTCACTCTCCCACCATGCCATCCATATCTGTCTCATTCTCCCTCCATGCCATCCATATCTGTCTCCCTCTCCCTCCATGCCATCTATATCTGTCTCACTCTCCCTCCATGCCATCCATATCTGTCTCACTCTCCCTCCACTATTACTATTCTGTAATTACTATTCTGTCTGGCTGATAGTTGCCAAACTAGAAATGTGTTCTAATTACTGTTTGAACATTTTGCAATAGGTGATGTAAAAACCAAGCAAACACATATTTTAAATGTCATTTTAAATGCCACAAATTTGCATCATCTGTTTTTTAGTTAAAGTGAGACTAAAAAGATGCATTTATTCTTATTTGGAAAGCTTTGTACATAGCATTGGTGGCTATTCACTAAAACTGAACTTCAGAAATCGGGCATTAACAGCTTCAATGGTAAAATTCTCCAAGTTGCCAATTTATACACCTAAAAATGTTATTTCATGATTTAATTTGCAGTTCACCTATCAGGCCGATTTTAGTGAGCAGCCACCATTCAGGCACACAAAGCTGTTTACAATTGGAAACAGGATCACTTGTGCTGCGTGGGCAGCATGGGAATGTCTGTGCTGCTGCACAGACATCCAGCTGCCACCACTTGGAGCTGTGGCTGTCTGATGGGGCATGTCCTGGGGTGCAGGGGTAAGTTCTGGATGTCCAATGCCACTGCCTGATAGCGCATGTCTTGGGGTGCAAGGGTAAGTCCTGGATGTGCAATGTGGTTGATGGAGAATATCCTGGAGTTCTGGGGTAAGTCCTGGAGGTGCAGTGTGGGTGATGGGTCATGTCCTGAGGTGCTGTGGTAAGTCCTGAATGTCTGTTGTTGGTGATAGGGAAAAAAAACCCTGGTCTGTGGGCCCCTAGTTGAACATAATTGCTTCTAATTGCACTTAACGGTTTGCTCTCTGACTTCAATGCTTCTTCACATAATGTGCATGCGCCCGTTCATCTGGAGAAGAAGCAGATGACCGGGGGTGCCCGTCTTTTACACTGCCACACAATAACCGACTCAGGCAGGTACCAGACTAGATAGACTTAGGCAGGTGCCGGTCTGTGGTTAGACTTGGCAGTTACCGGTCTAGGTTTGGGTAGGTGCCGGACTATAGCCAGACTTAGGCTAAGCTAGAGCAGGTGCTGCTCTGGGTCCAAACAAGGGGAGGGTGCCACTCTGTGGCCACCCAGGGAGAGGGTAGGGCCAGTAGTGTATCTTCCGTGAGGCAAACAAGGCACTCACCGTGGGCGGCACTCCCCCACGGTTTAGCACGCTTTGGCTCCCTCATTACCCCTCCCCGCTTGTTTACACACCTTGGTTCACCTTTTGTAAGTGCGAGGGTTAAGTCTTTGCCCCCCTGCCTTCCAGAGAACAGCAGAGTGTGATGGGAGTCTGAGTGTAAAGGGAGTCTGTTTGTGTGACTGAGTGTGATGGGAGTCTGAGTGTAAAGGGAGTCTGTTTGTGTGACTGAGTGTGATGGGAGTCTGAGTGTAAAGGGAGTCTGTGTGTGTGATGGGAGTCTAAGTCTAAAGGAAGTCTCTGTGTGTGTGACTGAGTTTGATGTGAATCTGAGTGTACAGGGAGTCTGTGTGTGTGACTGAGTGTGTGATGGGAGTGTGTGACTGAGTGTGATGGGAGTCTGAGTGTAAAGGGAGTCTGTGTGTGTGACTGAGTGTGTGATGGGAGTGTGTGACTGAATGTGATGGGAGTCTGAGTGTTTGATTGTGATGGGAGTCATTGTTTGTGACTGAGTGTGATGTGAATCTGAGTGTAAAGGGAGTCTGTGTGTGTGACTGAGTGTGATGTGAATCTGAGTGTAAAGGGAGTCTGTGTGTGTGAATGTGATGGTAGTCTGTGTGTGTGTGACTGAGTGTGATGGGAGTCTGAGTGTAAAGGGAGTCTGTGTGTGTGACTGAGTGCGTGATGGGAGTGTGTGACTGAGTGTGATGGGAGTCTGAGTGTTTGATTGTGATGGGAGTCATTGTGACTGAGTGTGATGTGAATCTGAGTGTAAAGAGAGTCTTTGTGTGTGTGTCTGAGTGTGTGACTAAATGTGATGGGAGTCTGTGTGTGTGACTGAGTGTGATGGGAGTCTGAGTGTAAAGGGAGTCTGTGTGTGTGACTGAGTGTGTGATGGGAGTGTGTGACTGAGTGTGATGGGAGTCTGAGTGATTAAGATGGGAGTCATTGTTGGTGACTAAGTGTCATGGGAGTATGAGCGTGATGGGAGTCTGAATGTTATGTGTGATGGGGGTCATGTAATGGATCATGTAATCACTGGAAATAACTAGAAACAGTTTGGATGACTCTGCAAACGGGTTGAAGCCTGACAGCTGACAACAATGAATTCCTGCAAGAGAATGCTTCTTGGAGGTATTACAGCAGGTTGCCTGTGGGGCATGAAAGGAATGTTTGGTGTACAGTCCACCCCCATCCTATACTGCTCTCCTTCTGGAATTAATTTGTCATTATCGTTTCTGGCAAAGAGGTGTAAGAAATGTAACGTCTGGAAGCTTCTTTACCAATAAGTAAAAAACAAATTATAGTGTAAATCACGCAGAGAACAAACCATGATAAAACACATAGAAAACTGTGATAAAAGACAAAACAAACCGTGATAAAAAAAAAAAACCACAGAAAAATAAGAATGGTAAAACATAGATAACAAACAGTGATAAAACATACAGGGCTTTAGTTCTGAAAAAGGGAATTTCAAACTGAAATAAAGTCAGCTATGCTTAAAACTCTGCTTTTTTTGGCTTCACGTTTGAAAGTCTTTTGTCAATTCTCTCTTTCGTGAATACAGCTCATAGGGAAAAACTGAGTGAAAACCATACTAAACGATTTAGTATATTTGTACAAATGTGTACACCATACTGACGGTATTACATTTGATAAATGGACAGGCTCTCAGCTGACGCTTTAACCCCTTAGTGACAAGACATTTTTACCTTGACTTTGCCTTGGTGACAATGGCTGTTTTGACATTTCTGGGGTGTTTGTGTTTAGCTGTAATTTTCTTCTTTCTCACATACTGTACCCACACAAATTATATTTTGTTTTTATCGTCATAAGAAGGGCTTTCATTATATACCATTATGTTAATCATATCTTATAACTTACTACAAAAAAAATCATAAAATATGATGAAAAATGTAAAGAAAACCACTTTTTCTAACTTTGACCTACAATGTAATTTACACAAATACAATCATTAAAAAAGACCCTGTCTAAATAGTTTCTAAATGTTGTCCCGAGTTCAGAAATATGCATGTTTCCATATTTTTCGGTATTATTTTGCAAGTTATGGGGCAAAAATAGTGTTTTTTCCTATATTGACCTTCTGACCCCAACACGAACCCTAAATTTAACCCTAACACTAAATTTATCCCCAACTCTAACCCTTATGCTATCCCTTAATATATTTTAATTTTAACCCTATCCCTTATGCTAACAATTATTTAATTTTAACCCTATAGGCTAATCTAACCATAATACCAGTTTTTAGCTAATTAATTTTTTTTTTTTTTTAACATTGCAATGTTGCTTGCTGCCTCTAGGGGCAGTCAAGCAACATATTCAGAGCAACGAAAGTGAATTTTCTTTATAGACCAGCACCGTTAAAGCGGTTTTCGCGATCGTTGATCGCAAAAACCGCTTGTTTCATGCAGGAAGTGCCAGGCACGTCCATTGTCGGGAACATAGTTCCCGGCAGGACGTGCCTGACACGTCCATTGTCGTGAATGGGTTAATAGAAAATGAAATGTCATTAACTATAGGCAACTAAAGAGGCAAAGGATACTGCTTGTTATATGACCAACAGAAGATTAAGCTCTGATAACCAGATAAGCTCTGGGGGACAATGTCATGTGTGGAATTCAAGTATAGATTAATACAAAAAAAAAAAAACGTTATATTTGTTGATTTCAGCCCTGTAATGCTTACACTGCCTTTATAATACTGCTTGGTAGTCAGATAAGTCTGACAACTCTTCTTGGAAAAAATACCGGCCGTGCTGGATTTAAAAGTGGCCTCAAGCCAGTTTTTCTTCACCAGCCTGCCGGTAAAATACTAGCCGAGTGGTAACCCTGTAGAGTGCTATCTATTCTGGTTTGCTAGTGACAATTAATGGGTGAATCCTCTCAGAGATTAGCAATGGTAGGCATTCACATGGATTAGTCAGATGACTGCTATAAACAAACTAATCAGAGCACAACAAGAAAAAGAGCAAAGCAGACTGACCAGCCCAGTGCAGCACACGTTAAATCAAATCACCAGCCTTCATGCAATCAAATGCTGTAAAACTGAATGGAATTTAAAACAAGCAGCTCCTGTGAACTGTAGCATGTATAGGAAGACGCCTAGGCTTAACAGGAGTCAGAGGCAACAGATTGGTATATCTTGCCCATTATTCTAATACTGCCTCGTGTATAGCGCTCCCACCCAATGTATTTTATTCCAGCAGCACAGGAAGTGACTAAATGAAACAAAACTTTATATCCTCAGTGTTTATATAATCAGTAAACATGCAGAGTACTGACCAGGGAGGGCTTGAGTAAAATATAAAAAAATGTGATTTATACAGAATGCCTGCATCAAATCACACTGGGAAAAAAAGCCTGTGCACTATACAAGCAGTAATCTTCAACATGCACCAAAGTGAGTTTGGGGTCTAGACTGTCACTTTAAGGCCCAAATAGCAGAATTTTAAGTATAGCTGAATTAGAGAATTTTATCAACTTCGCCTTAAATTTATTTGATATTCCCTTGTCAATTCCCCATTTCATGAATAAATCCCTATATGTTTTAGCACTGTTTATTATCTGTTTTATCATTCAAATTCTTTCTATTTTTTCATCACGGTTTGTTTTCTGTCTTTTATCTTAGTTTTGTATGTGTTTTATTACAATTTGCTCTCTATGTGATTTACACTATCGTTTGTCTTTTATGTATTGGTAAACAAGCTTTTTTTCCAGAAACAATATTGACAAATTAATTGTAGAAGGAAATCAAAATACTATAGTACTGGTGTGACCACATTCCTTGCATGCCTAATAGGCAACCTGCTGTTATCTTGCAGGAATTCATTGGTGTCAGTACTCCCCACTAGGGTGACCATATTTTATTTGTGCCATTCAAGGACACATTTTATATTATATAAATTATTAGTAAGCATTGGGAACCATGTAGATTTCAGAAGTAATAATATATTTATAATATACATGCAGAGAATTAACCCCTCTGTTAGCACATGTGGAGCTAACACACGTCTTTTGTCAAGACTCCACTCCCTAATTATTGCTCAAAATTGTCTTGCCTTCCACACCTGTTTTTGTAGAAAACTAAAATAGACAGGTGTAAGTTCCATTCATGTCAAGTCTAAGGGGCCCTATAAAATCTCAACTGGTTAAAAATGAGGGCCCTGGTTAAATAGAGGACATATTATATTACAATAACAAAACTTGATAATCATCTTAACTTTTTTTTTTTTTTTTTACACTTAGCCCACTTAACATGCCCACTTTACTACCACTGTCATTTGGTACATTAAGTGTGTCTATTCACCAAATGACCGAATTGTAGGGAAAGGCAAAAAATCAGGCTGTAAAAATTCTCCAAACTTCCCCATCTTTCCAACTGCTAATGCCTGACCCCCCCCTTGTCAATGGACCAAAGCCCACTGTTTAGTGGATTGAACAAATTATCTTGTATTCTGGAATTCATCATTACCAATATACAGCATCAGAGAAAAGATGTATCTCTGCTAAGTTTCCTTGTATGCAAAGGACAGTACCTAGAAGCTCAGGTATGTATGAGTGCATGAAAAATCTCCAGTCAAATACAAATCGCAATAAAGTGTGTTAAAACTGCAGTAAATGTTATATATTATATATTATATTTTGTAAGCAAAATACATGCTGTTAATTACTTACTAAATTTCACAAATAGCTATTAACTAGCACTTCAGCCACTTCCAATGTCCCAGAAAGCCCCACCCATTTCCAGACCTTCTGCCACTCCCACAAAAACAAAAGTTACCCCCTGAAATGTTGAGGGGTATGCTATTTGTGCTCTTAACATATGCACATAATATGATATGTGGATTTATGCATACTGATATATTTAACAGAGAACAAAATTGTCACTCAAAACAAGGAAATGTAGATTTAAAATCAGTTAAAAATCTGAAATGCGTATGTAATGACATGCCGAATGTGTGAAGCTCTTATTAAGGCAGTATGATCCAATGTTTGTGTATTTATTTATGTATGGATAATACTGAATATAACCATGCTCAATAATACTTTGATGCACTATCTCAATGCACATGTTAAATATTTGATGCTTAGAGTGGTGACGTTCCTGTAATTTTAAGCTACAATATAAAACGTTATTCAGCACCTGTAGTCTGATGGTGGTCCGTGACTGGGGAATCAGCGCTAACAATCAGTACTTCCTCATGCCTTTCCCACAGCCAGTCGACTTCATTAGGACGGAAGAAACGTCGGCAGTATCTGGTTCGTACATACCGATGTCGGTATAGCCCAGGTGTAGATGATGTCATTGCTATATTCAGAGACATAAAGGTTATTTAGTGTCTTCATGCCCTTTGTGGTTCATTCAGAAGGGATCTGAATTCCATACCTCCCAACTTTATGCCCGGCAATCCGGGGGGTAGAGGTCAGTGGTCAGTGCTACCATTCATTCACAGTATTCATTCTATGAGTTGAGCATAAATGCTAGACTATATCTTCATCTAATCAACTTTTGATTAAAGGGCCACTAAACTTTAATATATATAACTTTTTTTTATTTACCTTGAGCTTCTCAAACGCGGCTAAAATAGTATGTCTTTTAAAAATCACATGTCAGTTTCTCTATACTGACCTGTAAGTTTAAATCTCAAGTTCTCAGGTTGATCTGGTCCATGGCTGTCTCTCACTGAGGGATATTCACTAATAGGCGAGTTGAACATTTTATACTCACCACTTTCCTCGCTAGGCCAACTCACCATGTTTGTCCCTACACAATGTATAGCTACACCGATGAGAGATGAAATGTTCAGCTAATTTCAACCTTTCACCTTTTTTTGAATAGCCCCCACTGTTCCAGCAGTCAGACCCTCAGTTTTCAGAGGAAATTAATAGAGGTAATGCTATCTAGCTTCCCGCTAATGATTTTACCTAAACGAAGGTCCCCTCACAGTCGGGGAAAGCCCCCTGCTGTCAGCTGTAGCAGATTAGATGTAGACATTGGAGGTCATGGCTGTCATCAGGGGGTGACAGGTGATACACCTGTCATGGGCCTGGGGGGGTCTGTTCGGGTGGCCAACACCTTAAAAAAAACAAAGAAACACTTCCTGGCAAAGACTCTAGCTGGGGAGATCAAAAGATCTTCCCTCACTAGCATCTTCACGGCAAGAAGGCAGCACCTTATAGCTCTTGTAATTTGGAAAGCTAGCAGTAGTCACCATCCACCCAGAAAAAAAACTAAATGTCTGTCCTTTATCAGCCAGGTATATTCATTCTGTTTTGTCTATTTCTTGTTTTGTTCTTTTAATACCGGGTAGTATACACAAGCCAGACAGAATGAAAGTTCAGTGGGCATGTCAGTCACGTACCAGATACTTGATGTTAATAGTGGTATGTAAGTATAACCTTGGCTGTTATTTCAATGGTCATATCCATGGAAACAGTGGATTCTGATTGTCAGGCTGTCCCATTGTTAAGTCATATGATAGAACACTGTGACTGTCAAGTCCAAACAGGAAACAACTGTGCTCTGTCCATCTTACTACTCAATGAAAAGTATTTCTTGGGAATCTCCTGTGGAGTAATATTAGTAATCCAAGGGTCAGCCAATGCTTTCTCCAAATACTAGGACAGCATGTGTAACCCAAAATAGAAATGTGTTAGTTTTAAATGCATTACATCCAACAGACAGGAATATACAAAATACCCCAGTGGTAAGAATTTCCTTACGCGTTTCACGCCATGGCCAAAGTCAGATGAGCCTATTCACTAAAATTCAACTTTGGAAGTTCATTTGAAGTCAAATTCGGCACCCAAGTTTCAAAAACAGCTTTGATCATTTCACCTCCCATTACTTTCAATAGGGAAGATTTGTTTTTTTTCTATGTCAGACTCTGGTGCCAAATTTTACTTCGTCTCACAATGAAAGTCAATCTCCAAAGTCAAATATTAGTGAATAGATTCAAGAGGCTACTTCAAAGCAGAACTTACATTCATTAAATAATTAAATACACCCCTCCCACCTAATGTGGGGGGGGGGGGGGGGTGGTAATTAACCGTTATCAATTAACCCATGACTCAGCTCCATATGCAGACGTGAAACGCGTGAGGCCATCCTTACCACAAGGTGTTTTTGTATTTCCCTGTCTTTCAGATGAACAAGTAATACATTTGTATTTTGGATTATACATGCTGTCTTATTATTTGGAACAGGTATTAGATGACCCTTGGATTGCTAATATTGCTTATGGATTTTTTTTTGTAAGGCCCCCGAAATTTCTGTTGGCGACCCTGAATCTAAGCTTGCACTTTTTTTTCTTATTATGAGCCAACTCTTCCTTTTTAGGTCCTGCCCGTTCCCCCACAGGCACTACCTGTGTCACCCCTGTCCTGAAGCAATTTTCCACAAGCAGTTTGTCAGTGACAACTATGTCTAGGGTTGCCACCTGGCCGGTATGTTAAGTCTATGGAGACAGTAGCAAGGCCGGTATTTTTCTGAAGAAAAGGTGGCAACCCTAACTATGTCCCCAAGAAACTTGCCTACTTTGTGCCCAAACAGCTTGTCAGTACCTTCTATGCCCATCATGTGACCCTCCCAAGCTATTGTGGAATTTAATCCACTCACCCTTTTTTGCTGGAGGGCAGGGAGAGCTTTGACAGCTATACACATGTGGTTGCTGGGATTGGCTATATTACTCGCAGCCTGATCCCAGTATGATGGTGGCCATACCCTGATCAGAGCGACATGACGTGCCAGGCCCATCCAGTGTTGTTAGTGATACTGTTTCCCATGACGTGCCTGGCATGTCCAACGTACGAGAGTATCATTTCAATATTTGTGCACATTCCATTCTTTTTATTAAACCTCATTAAACACTATAAGAAACAATTTCCTTTTAGTTTTTCAATGAGAGATGAACAAGCCTAACTGTATAAACAGTGACAAACCGCCCCGTGTGTCAGTCCTTTAATGGGTGTCATGGGGTGCATGCTCATGCAACCTACCATTTGTGGTAGTGGCCCTGTCAATTGTGGCTGTATTCACACAGCATAAGTACTACCCTGGCTACCAGTAGCATTAGACTCACCCCAGGCACATATTAACAGACTAGGTCATGTGACAGGACAGTGTGAGGTTGAATGGCGGTGAGATATAATGGCCAATACTGCCCAGTCAATGTGGGACAGAATGTGCGCTCTCTGCTTGTCTCCCATTGGCAGCTCGGTGCGCGCTATGTTGGAATGCAGATACTTACTTTTACAGTCTATATAAATACCGTATTTGCTCGAATATAAGACAAGTTTTTTTTCAGAGCAAATGCTCTGAAAAATCCTCCTTGTCTTACATTCGAGGTCTTCTTATAATCTGACCTCAAATTGAGGACACAGACAGACAAGGGGAGGGGGGGATAGAGAGAGACAAAGGGAGGGGGATGGGGGGAGGACACAGACAGACAAGGGGGGGGGACAGAGAGAGACAAAGGGAGGGGGAGGACACAGACAGACAAGGGGGGGGAGACACAGACAAGGGGAGGGAGGGGGACAGAGAGAAAAGGGGAGGGGGGAATAGATAGAGACAAGAGAGAAGTTTTGGGGGGAGAGAGAGACAGCTGGGGGAGCGGGAGAGAGGCCGCATTGGCACATAAAAGCAAATAAAAACAAGAAATGCATTTGTATAATATAAATTTTTTAGTAAATATTAAAAAGCAATTTACATATATACAAGTTAAACTTTTTTCCTATAGGGTAGTCTTATAATCAGGCTTTTAGTTTTTTTCCTAAAGGAATGTACAAATTTGGGGGGGTCGTCTTATAATCAGGGTCGTCTTATAATCGAGCAAATACGGTAAGTTACCATTAATATGTTAACATGCAGGATTCTCATAAGTGGTTCTCATAAGGAAGGGTTTAAATCCAAGTTTGCTATACTCCTCTAGTTCTAGACATAATGGCTTATAACATGTTTTTATGTCTTGGGTAGCCAGATTCGTCTTATTAACAGACATAAAAGACATGTTTGGAGCAGATGCAGTGTACGTTTCAGCACAGAGATGCTAAACTAGACATATTGCTTCTATGATTCAATGTATTCCTTGGAGTTGAGCTTGATCAGTCTTCATTTTGTAATGTTTTGTTTTTCTTTGCGAGTGCCAAAATGAAATGGGCAATGTTCCGATTTTGTGATGTTGGGTAATATATCTGTAAAATGGTTATTATTATTATTTTGTCTTGTATTCAGCTAAATATTATTATTGTAGAAGGCATGCTTGTATTTCTGATTAATATAAAACAGATGGATCTCGGCAAAAAAAAAAAAAAGGTAATAATTATTTCTGTTGCGTTTAGTTCTGCACATAGGCTTGCGTTTTTTTGTTGTTGTATCGTATTAAAATGTCTAGTCCATAAAAGGTGATCTTGAAGTAAAATACATGAAACTGATTGTTTACTAAGATCAATTAGACTATGGACGTTGTACATATACAAAAAAAGAAGGGTTATTGGGCAGAGTTCTAATGATGAAGCAAATGCCATGGAAACCGATGTTCCTTCTGTATTTCGAATTTTTCACCAGAATACTTCTTGTATGACGCCCAATGTTTGACACGCCTCTTCTAAACTTCACGGGGGTCATGTGTTAAACCTCCCACACTGTAAATTGTAGGGAGAGGTATATAAAAATAAAAAGCGCAATCGCCATTTGTTATGTATTGCGCCTTTTTATAAATCCCACCGCTTTACAATGGGGGAGAAGGACAGATTCTCCGACATTAATCCGGCCCCTGATTTTTTTTAAATGTATTGGCCTTGCCTGTGCAATGAGTGCCAGCACAAGCAAAAGTATGCGGCGATAGCGCCATTAATTCCTGGTATCTGCATGTGCGCCATGTTTATGCATGGTCCCATATATATTTAGACTTTATAATAGAATGTATATAAACAATATTAAGGTTAACATAGTTCATGATCCCTTGTTCTTGGCATTCAAAAGTTGATTTTCTCACAGGTATTATGGAAACTATTAATTGTTAATAATTGAAATGACTAATTGTCCTTCCTTACTGTACACCCCTATTTGGCATAAATAAGCTATTGCCACTTTAAGTCAGCATTTGAATGCACTCTATGTGCAGTTCTGATGTCAGAATGGGAAACTAGAATTACAGCGTTAGCTCAGTGATCCAGTAAATGTTTCTGAGAGTGACAAGGCAGTCAGGATCCGGGATCTGCCCACAGAGATTATAGCCCGAACCTGCAGATATTCCCCAGGCTTTATCCAGCCTCCCTCTCTAGGCTGAATTATAAATCTTCATCTTTTAGCCATCAACAGCTGAAGAACATGACTTAGGCACCATCTACTTAGGGAAATCCACTGGGAACATATCCCCCCCAATAAAAGGACTCAACACACAGGTTGGAGTTCGAAGGCCACAGCACTTATTTCCAAACACACTGTAACAACGTTATACTTTACTAAACTTTATAACCATACAGTAACATATATGTAAACATATATCACACTTAAAACCAACATCATTAATAATGATGAAACATAAGGCGTATATTAGCATAATTCCTTGGTGAGATCCCGTGAGAACTGGCCCCAGGTGCCATAGTACCAGCGTTAAGGAAAACCACCAGCCGCCTCCTCCGAGCTGGTGGTAGATTTGCCCAAACAAGTCCTCAGTGCCCAGCCCTTGAGGAGACCGTGCACTACCACCGATTGGACAGTGCACCCAACGTAGCTCTCCCTGTGAGGGCCACCTCCAGCTCTGGAGTCAATTCTCTTTGGACCCCATGCCACGCCACGGGAATGCCTACCCCAAAATCAGGGGCGGGAGGGAGGAAAGCTTGGGTAAAATTGTTGTAATGAGCTGATTAAGGTAAGGTACCCTAGCTTGTATAACAATTTTCTCCCCACCCCTAAAGGGCATACCTTAATGGATATTCTGCCTGTCACTCAGGGAGGACCCATGACTTAGGTTAATATTTAACACACATTCTACATTGTAACTATCTAGTGGGAAATCCCCTGATTTGGGCCTATCCAGGGCTTTACTTGAAGTAAGGCATAGGTTAGCTACATGACAGTCTCTATAACCTGTTTGTCTGTGGATTTGGATGATTACATGGCTGTTTAGAAGCCTCTGCTCCATAACAAAGCTGCCATCAAGTACCAAAGTAATGCATCATAGACATAATTACCTTCTAGTCTGGCGAGACCGAGCAGTATCAAGCAAAAAAAAAAAGATGCTGGATTTGCAGAAAACCAGCTCAGTAATCAAAAATCTCCAAGACATAATAAAAAAAATATTTATTAAGTTGCATAAAATATGCTGGCCTATTTCTGTGTCCGCCCTGCTAAAAAAAAAAAAAATGGCAGATATCCACCACCAAAATTATTTAAAATATGACCTCAATATCTTTTTTGTTATACTGTATATCTCTGAAAAGTGATTAAATCCAACAGTAGATTCTAATACACAAGAAATTTGTCAGCACACAACTGAAGTCACTATCACTGCTACGACGTATATTCACTAAAGCAGTGATGGCTAACCTTGGCACTGTAGATGTTAAAGACTCATGGGATAGGTTCCTAATCAGCCTTAAGGCTGTTCTCGATTCACCACAGTTAACCTTTTTAGTAGAGGTCCCATGTATGATACAGATACACCGTAGCTAGCTCACCTGGTGCCCGGGTCTCACACTCTTGTATGACTTAGTCGCCTGCAACCCCTAATTGATGTAGTGTCTCACAGTGTTACAGACTCTATCCTGATACAGAAAGTGCTGTCTCTGTACATGTCAACTTCTCTCCTCCACTCCCTGCCCATGTATTGCTTGCTGCACCTGGATGTTCTCTGTAGAGCGTTGGTTACTCTGGGGTCTATTCACTAAAAGGTGAGTTGCAAGTGAGTAGAGGTGAGATGTACATTGTGCAGGGACAATCCTGGTGAGTTTGCTTGACGGGGGGAGTTCACCAGGTTTGTCCCTTGTCCCAGCACAATGTATAGTTAAATTGGTGAGATTAAATGTCCATCTCACCTCAACTCCCCTTTTGGATAACCCTTTAGGTCCTCTAGAGGTCCTACTTCTTCCCTCAAAAATCCACCTCTTTATCAGTCCAAATTGTTACATACACATACAATAACTTCCTTTTGATCTGATCTGAAATTCTGCACACACAGAACCCATCACATCCCTTAAGGTACTCCTTATATCCCACCCAGGGGAGGGCTGGCAGCCTTAGGCCTGGGGGGCAAATCCAGTCAAGTGGCCCATTGCACCATCGAATCGCCTCCCCATCCACGGCCATCTTTTCCTTGTTTTATAACGAATATTGCCAGGATTTTCCCCCACAATATGCCAGGATTTTCCATTTAATATGCTAGAATTTTCCATTACAAAATGCCAGGATTATGCCCCTCAGTATGCCAGGATTATGCCCCTCAATATGCCAGAATTATGCCCCTCAATATGCCAGGATTTAGACACCCAATATGCCAGGATTTTCCCCTCAATATGCCAAGATGATGCCCCCTCAATATGCCAGGATTTTTCCCTCAATATGCCAGGATTATGCCCCTCAATATGCCAGGATTTAGACACCCAATATCCCAAAATTTGGGCACCCACCCTACCCACGTTGCACACCTACGACATGACCCATAACCCACGTTGCACACCAGGACATGCCTCATCACCACATTTACATGCCTCCATCACCCCATTACATACACATTTCCAATATTATTTGCCATTAATATTTCCCAGCCAATTTGCCCAATAATATGCCAGTGTTATTTGCCATGTAATATTCCCCAGCCAATTTGCCCAATAAAATGCCAGTCTTATTAGCCATGTAATATTCCCCAATATGCCAGTATTATTTGCCATTAATATTCCCCAGCCAATTTGCCCAGTAATATGCCAGTGTTATTTGCCATGTAATATTCCCCAGCCAATTTGCCCAATAATATGCCAGTGTTATTTGCCATGTAATATTCCCCAGCCAATTTGCCCAATAATATGCCAGTCTTATTAGCCATGTAATATTCCCCAATATGCCAGTATTATTTGCCATGTAATATTCCCCAGCCAATTTGCCCAATAATATGCGAGTCTTATTTGCCATGTAATATTCCCCAGCCAATTTGCCCAATAATATGCCATTGTTATTTGCCATGTTATATTCCCCAGCCAATTTGCCCAATAATATGCCAGTCTTATTAGCCATGTAATATGCCCCAGCCAATTTGCCCAATAATATGTCAGTCTTATTTGCCATGTAATATTCCCCAGCCAATTTGCCCAATAATATGCCAGTGTTTTTACCCCCCCGCCCCCCTCCCTTTCCCATCTCTTACCTTTTTCCCTGGTGGCTAGTGGCAGGACTTCCCTGGTGGCTAGTGGCAGGAGGACTTCCCTGGTGGCAGGCAGCATGGTCCCTCCATGCTGCCTGTTCGGCCTCCCGGCGGTTGTGCCGACAGGTCACGTGATCGGCGCGCGTCTGACGTCAGAGCGCCGATCACGTGACTGTCGGCACTTCCGTGTCACACTGCACGGGGAGCCGAACAGGCAGCACGGAGGTTTCTCTGTGCTGCCTGTTCGGCTCCCCGTGCAGCTTTGCAGGCAGAGCGGAGGTGAGAGGGGATCTTCCGATCCCTTCTCACCTCCATCTCTGTCTGCAAGCGCGGTTTTTTTTTTTTACCAACATTAGGGCGGCCTGGAGGGCAATTGCCTCCCTGCCCCCCGGCCCAGCCCGCCCCTGATCCCACCCCATATTAACTAGTCCTCAATATGCAGCATCTGTGTACATGGGCATCCGCAGAATTTTTTTCAGGGGGGGGGCATAATTTTACCGTCATCCTTTCTGCGCCGCGCCTCTTTTTGACAAGTTATCATGAAGTGGAGGAGCTTTGTCATTATCAGTGAAGGCATGCAAAGGGTTGATAAACCCTGCACCAGATACAGATCCACAGCCCCAGATATAAACCAACCATACTAGATATAGCCTCACTGCACCAAATATAGATCCACTGTGCCAGATATAGACCCACAACACCAGATATTAACCCACGGTACCAGCTAAAAACCCATGACACAAGATATAAACCACAGCACCAGATAAATATCCAGAGCTCTAGCTGAAACTCCACAGCAACAGATAGAACAACATAGCAAAGATATAACCCCAAAGCACCAGATACAACACTATAGCACACAATATAACCCAACAGCACCAGATACAACACTATAGCACACAATATAACCTCTCAGCACCAGATACAATACAATAGCACACAATATAACCTCTCAGCACCAGATACAACACTATAGCACACACTATAACCCCACAGCAGCAGACACAACACTATAGCACACAATATAACCTCTCAGCACCAGATACAATACAATAGCACACAATATAACCTCTCAGCACCAGATACAATACTATAGCACACAACATAACCCAACAGCACCAGATACAACACTATAGCACACAATATAACCCAACAGCACCAGACACAACACAATAGCACACAATATAACCCCACAGCACCAGATACAACACTATAGCACACAATATAACCCCACAGCACCAGATACAACACTATAGCACACAATATAACCCCACAGCACCAGATACAACACTATAGCACACAATATAACCCCTCAGCACCAGGCACAACACTATAGCACACAATATAACCCAACAGCACCAGATACAACACTATAGCACACAATATAACCTCTCAGCACCAGATACAACACTATAGCACACAATATAAACACAAAGCAACAGATACAACACTATAGCACACAATATAACCTCTCAGCACCAGATACAATACAATAGCACACAATATAACCTCTCAGCACCAGATACAATACTATAGCACACAACATAACCCAACAGCACCAGATACAACACTATAGCACACAATATAACCCAACAGCACCAGACACAACACAATAGCACACAATATAACCCCACAGCACCAGATACAACACTATAGCACACAATATAACCCCACAGCAACAGATACAACACTATAGCACACAATATAACCCCACAGCAACAGATACAACACTATAGCACACAATATAACCTCTCAGCACCAGACACAACACTATAGCACACAATATAACCCCTCAGCACCAGGCACAACACTATAGCACACAATATAACCCAACAGCACCAGATACAACACTATAGCACACAATATAACCTCTCAGCACCAGATACAACACTATAACACACAATGTAACCCAACAGCACCAGATACAACGCTATAGCACACAATATAAACACAAAGCAACAGATACAACACTATAGCACACAATATAACCCCACAGCAACAGATACAACACTATAGCACACAATATAACCTCTCAGCACCAGACACAACACTATAGCACACAATATAACCCAACAGCACCAGATACAACACTATAGCACACAATATAACCCAACAGCACCAGATACAACACTATAGCACACAATATAAACACAAAGCAACAGATTCCCTAAACACACAAATTCCTAAATCCATGACATTTCTTTCTCTTTCCCCCTTTTTTATATGTTTTATTCCTCCATGTTTGCCATCTCTTTCCCCATTATTTTAATGTGTTTTATTCCTCCATGTCAGTGACCTCTTTTCACCTACATTTTATCTTTTCTGCCCCATGTCACAATTTTGTCTGTATTCTGCTCCAATCAATCACCTATTTTCATCCTCTATTATCTTTTCTGCCCCATGTCATCCCATTTTGTTTGCAATCTGCTTCCATCTATCACATCATTTTATCCTCCATTATCTTTTCTGCCCCATCCACTTGTCACCATGTTGATATGAGCAGAGCCTGGTCAGAGGAGCTGCTCAGACTGGACAAATGGAGACCTCAGGGAAATGGGAGGGACCTCCCTGGATTTACCCCACTCTACCATGTACCTTAAAGCTATTATAAGCTCTTCCTACCTGTTACAGAGGCTCAGCTATGGTCTCTGAGTATCTTCCCCTGCAGGCTCTCTTCTGTCAGTCATGCTGCCACATGGAGGGGCTATAACTTCATATCCCCGGGCACCCCTGTCATTGGCTCTCCATGCAGCATGACTGACAGCTGCAGAGACCTGAACCAATGTGGATGGGAGACCAGTATTACAGCAAGCAGAGTTGCAGAGAGCAACAGCTTTGGGTGCCACCTCCTACCCCAGCAACTGGTGTGGAGTCCCCTAGGGACAACTAGAGGCTACATACTGAGAAAAAAATAATAATAATTTAAAAAGAAAAATGTAAAAAATAAAGATTGTTTTTTTTTTTTTTTTTTAAGGGGAATTGCAAAAATCCAGGGGGGTAAAATACCGGCCAGGTGGCAACCCTACTCCCGGGGTGCCGCCGGCAGAGTTTGGAAGTATAATACATCCATGTACAGCTCAATTTATTTATTAATTCTTTACATTCGCAATATAAGCAATATTTAGCAGACGGGAGGCCCTTTGAGTGACAGAGTTCCCTTCACATAATAATTTGATATTACAATAGTGCTATGTTTGATCCATGCTTGCTCTGTGTAGCAGGTTCTGCTCTGTCTAATATACAATATGCGTAGCATGCGCACAATATCTGGTGTATATTAAAAAAAATATCCACTATGTTTTGCAGCACACAGAGAATAAGATTCAATGTCAAAATTACAGACACGTAAAAGACTGGACACAAATATTTTTCGAGGCAACAGAAAGCTTCCAGATGGCAGAGCAAATATAAATTAAAACATTAACAATCACTAGGGTTTATTTGTGTTATCACCACACTGACACTTTAGTTACATATAGCCTTTCAAATGCAGCCCTGTGATTGTTTGGTTTCCCCCTCTACCATTAAACAAGCCTTCATGCTTAGAAAGGCAAATTCTTCCAAAAATAAATCACATTTACGTTCCGCTTTTTGCCAAGGTAAATATCTTTTTTTTTTTGGGGTAATTATGTAATTTCTAGATTTGTTACAATGGCAGTGGCTGATAAGTGAAAATGAAAAGAAATGTTCCAGAACAATCTTTATTAGTTTGTCCTTCACTGATGTGTTTTTTTTTTTCCTTCATGGTTACTGGGGATTTTTTTGTTTGTTCGTTTGCTATTTAAGAAAGCTTTTATCATAAGAGTTTAAATCTGGAAAATGTCACAGCTAGATGCAAAGTAACAAAAAGTATAAAGTAGGTTTAAGTAAAATAAATTACTAATAATAGCATTTCTTCCCTTGTGAATGAAAAGTGAACTTTAGCTGTTGTTTAATAACATTGTTACTGAATTTGTCGATGTAGTGTGTTTTTTTTGGGGCCTTGTCTTATCAAACACAGGTTTGTTTCAGTGTTGCATCATGTGATGACATCATGTGATGTCATCATAGCCCCCAACTGTCCCGCTTTTTGGGACACAGATAGAGGCCTACATACAGAGGGATTCCACCTCCTCATGTCCTGGTACATACCATGCTTTGCCATAATTGGTGGGTATGTAATAATAATGACAACAGTGACATATGGCACAGCATAATATATTGCATTCATGTAGATAGTTTTTTTTTTTTATTTACTTTGCTCTGAAGTAAGCAATCTATAATATAACAATTAATTGCTCATTATGTATGTGTGTGAGGAATTCCCTTTTTTTTACTAACATGCTTTTTTTTTTTTTAAATAATAAAAAAAGACAAAAACAGCTTTTAAAACAGTTTGGATGAAAACTGCATATTATAAATGTACATTTCTAATTATACCCACGAAAGCTAGCCACTGCCAGACTTCTGGCTCTAAGGGACTCTGACACCTAAGCATTGTTGATATTGAGCAGGGCCAGGCTTAAGTGTTCATGCAACTTTTGCGGGCCACCCCCGTGGCACTACCCCTCATCTCTACCCTCATGTCTGCCTGTCTACTCTCCCGCCTCATGCCTGTCTCTCCTCTCCCTTTCCTTGTCTGTCTCTTTTCTCTCCCTTCCCTTGTCTGTCTCTTTCCTCTTCATTCCCATGTTTCATTCCCATGTCTCTTTTCCCTATCTTCCCATATATGTCTCCCTCCCTTCCAATGATTGTGTCTTTCCTCTCTCTTGCCATGTCTGTCTCTCTCCAACCACCCATTTTATGTCTCTCTCCCTTCTCATGTCTCTCTCCTCTCTCATCCCATGTATGTCACTCCTCTCCCCACCCCCCATGTCTGTCTGTCTCTCCTCCTACACCCATATTGGTTATCTCTCCTCCTCCTCCCCCATATTGGTTATCTTCCCCTCATATCTGTTCTCTCTCCTCCTGTTCATATCTGTTCTCTTTCCTCCCCCTGTATCAGTCCTCCCCCTCCCCCCATATCTGTTCTCTCTTCCCCTCTTACCTATATCTGTCCTCTCTCCTCCTCTCCAAATCTGTTGTTATCTCTTTCCCTTGCCCCCTGTGTGTCTGTGGTGTATCCTGAGGGACCGCAAATATTCAGTGTGTTAAAGCTCTGGCATTGCAGTAAGGGAATAGTGGTGTTTAGCTCAATAAAACTACCAGTTAATATTATGCTGGGAGTTAGGTATGGTAATTATTTTATTTAACGGGTGGGGTAACGATATTACCGCACCCGTTAATGGCATTGAATCTTCAACAGGTGGTCGGAACTGCCTGTGTGGCACAGAGCTAAATGGATGCCCAAATCTCTTGTGCTCTTTGCCTGCCATATTTATTGAACTAGAGAAACAATACAACTCAGATGCTAGAGCAAAGTCTGCCAAATGGCTTTTTTTTCGAAAGTCAAATACGACCCCCAATCTCAGAGGTCAAGTTGGACTTATTCTCGACCTTCTCGGCATAACCTTTGTCGCCTCACCTCAGCTAATCTCAATCTCACAAAATTGTTAGTGAATATCATTTTGTGAGGTCGAGACGAAGCTTCCAGAGGGGGGTCCTTAGTCTGTCCGAGATTGGAGGTCGATGTTCGTGCTAATCTTGACCTCCAATCTTGAATTTCATGATATAGACCCCTTTGTTTGTATAATAGACAGTATAAATGTTCCACATCACTTGACACAGAGCAAAGGAAAATTAAAATAATACAATGGGGTAGATTCAGTGCCCCCGTTAACCATAAAAGGGGCATTAGTGGTAAATTACTGGGCATTACCAGGTAAGTCTGAGTGTTATGACATGTCCAGAGTGCAATCTGCGTGCTGGGGTAAGTCTGAGTGTTATGACAAGTCCAGAGTGCAATCTGCGTGCTGGGGTAAGTCTGAGTGTTATGACAAGTCCAGAGTGCAATCTGCCCAGAACATTGTGCTGCCTGGGGCGAAAAACAAAATGCTACCCCCCACCCCCAATAAAAGCCCACAGTCATGATAATCCAAATTAAAAGGAAACTTATCAGGAAGTGATAATTTAATGCAAGAGCACTTTTCTATATGCAAAATGATATGGCGCGAGTATTGGCTGGCCATGGTTAAAATGTGTACCCTTACCGTTTGAGCATTTAAACTTAATGTACAATATTTGAGTCATGTTATAGGTCAGTGGTCCCATATTATGTTTTGGGGAATTGCACAGCCTATTTTCATAATAATGTTTGTTTTATCATTTCTTTCTTTTCATCTCGTGGGTGAGCTCTTCGAAAAAAAATATTTAATTTTTATATGCCCATTAAAGCACTTCTTATATACATAATAAAATAATTTAGAGCTCACCCATAAGGTGAAAAGAGAGTCATAATAAAACATTATTATGATAATAGGCTGTGCAATTCCCTAAAACATAATGTGACCAGTGACCTATAACAAAATCCACATAGATATAGTCAGTGTCAGAGGAGTTAACCCCTGGATGGCTAGACAGATATAAGCTGTATCAGAGGAGTTATGTCAGGCCCGCCAGCCAACACGGAGACGCCAACTGGGTAACTTACCTGGGGCCCACCACGATTCCAGCGGTCACTGCATGGCGACGGGTCGCCACTCTCTCGGACCCACTTCTACAGGTGGAGGTCAGGCTGCAGGAGCACCCAGAGGGCGCAGGAAGATAGGTGCAGGCCCTCCAGGATGGAGGAGGCAAATTTGTGTGGCTGACAGGCGGAGAGACAATGGGCATACTGAAAATTCTGTAAGGAGAAGGTGTGCTCAAAATAGTGCACTATATAGGAATGGAGGGGGCGGAGCCAGACCCTTAAACACACACAGAGGCATAAAAGTCAACTCTGCCTGCTAGCCAATACTCAATTCACCTGTTGCCCCAATGGTGTGTGGTTATAGTGCTCTCTACAGTGTTTTGCTTCCCTGATATTGAACCCTTGGCTGTTTGTGGTTGTCCATTCTCCTTTTGACCACGGATTGTATATTTGACCATTCTATGCCAGCTGCCTGCCTTAACCCATCTGCTCGGACAACGTTTACCCCATTATCTGGTACCCCTGAACTCAGCTTGTCCTCACCTTGAAGTACTCTTGCCCCTGCCTTGGTATTCTGTACCTACTCAGTGTGTTCAAGTTCAGTGGTGTTCATAAGGGTTATCTTCCTGCAACTACACTCCGTAACCAAAATCCTTATACGTTAACCCCATGGGTGGCTAGACAGATAATGGCAGTGTGAGAGGAGTTAACCCTTTGGGTGGCTAGACAGATAGAGGCAGTTTCAGAGTTAACCCTTTTATCCACACACTCACACCCATACACAGACAGTCTGTCACTCACTCACACACTCACTCACACTGACATATACACACACACGCACACACACACACATACATACACACTTGCATACACATACACACACTCACACTGACATACAAACACACACACACACTGACATACACACACACACACTGACATATACACACACACGCACACACACACACATACATACACACTCGCATACACATACACACACTCACACTGACATACAAACACACACACACACTGACATACACACACACACACTGACATATACACACACACGCACACACACACACATACATACACACTCGCATACACATACACACACTCACACTGACATACAAACACACACACACACACTGACATACACACACACACACTGACATACACACACACTGTCTAACTGTTTAACTTACCTGGTCCAGGCATCTCTGTGCTTTGAGCTTCTCGAGAGTTGAGAGGTCTTGCCTAATTGGCTAAGACCGCCTTCTATCAAGCTCCCCTGGGCACAGAAAAAGAAAAGAAAAGACCACTGCATGGAGCAGCAAAGTGCTGCCTCTGCCAGGGTGCTGCCTGGGGCAGCTGCCCCAGTCTGCCCCATTAAAGGGCCAGCCCTGGGTTAAGTCCTAGCTGTTGGGGCAAGTCCAGAGTGTAATCTACGTGCTGGGGTAAGTCCTGGGTATTGAGGGAAGTCCAGAATGCAACTGCAGTTGGGGTAAGTCCTGGGTGTTGTGGTAAGTCCATAGTGCAATCTAAATACTGTAAGATCTGAGAGTGCAATAAAATTATTTTTTAATAAAAATAATTTTATTTATTAAGAGGTTGCATGCATTGGGCTGGCCCTGTGGCCCCAAGGGGGTCTATAAATATATTTATTATTAAATCTGAAATCTAAATGATTCCCATGATTCTAATAATGTATTGAATATAAACTGTATTTTATAAGTAGGTGATTCAGTGTGTATGTGAGGAAGGGGGGGGGGGGGGTGTTAGGATACAGGGGTGGCTATTATACCTCAAGTTCCCTAGCACAATATTAATGGGGAAAAAGTGAGTCACAGCCTTTATTTTTTTAACGCACTGGATATTAGCAGTCCCCGTTGCAGTTGATATGCACGCTATTCCACATGGAACAGTGTGTGGTAGTTTAAAAGTGGGGTAAATAATGGAGGCCATTGAATCCACCCCAAAAAACGGAGCATTATAAGCATTGGTCTAAAACTATGACTTTAAGGCCTGTGTTTTCCATGTATCTTAAATCACTTCCTCTGGGAGGCAGTTTTGGAGGCCACACACATTTTTACAATTACACATATCCCTGATGCAGACTTACCATTCACACCGAAAAAAAATATATCATTCGTGGTCACATCAAATTTCAAACAATATGCAGAGTACATCACACATGGATAAATAACTCAAAGGCTGGAAAGAAAAGAAAGGAATGTCAAAGAAGAAATGTAAAAAAAGAAAAACATGTATTTAAAAAGATGTTGAACAATTCCACCTGCTTATGGTAAGAACTGAACCAGCGTTATATTTCGGCTGTGATTAGCTGCCTGTTTTTTGCCCTCCAGAGTGTTTTTTGTTTTGGTTCTTGCCCATCTGTTTCACAATTCATTATACAGGAATATCTTTTTATTAAAATCGTCATCAGGAAGACATTGGAAGTTTGGAAAGTTGGAAATATACCAAAATACAAACGTGCTAATGAATTCCCATGAATATTGTTCAGGTGCTTTTGAAAGTAAGTCGTTCAAAATGGGCTAATGAACCAACTATAGGTTTCACTTTATCCTCATGTTTGCAGGTTTGATTCCTGTCAGCATCAGTTCAGCCTCTTATCTGTCCTAGGTGGATAAAATGAGTTCCATTAAATAGGGTAATAGTAAAGTAATTTGGTAATTGGGCAACAGTAACATCTTTAGTACGTAATTTTAAACAAGATAATTTCTCAGTGTATATATACCGGTTAAATAGTTTTGTTATTATTTTTGTGAAATCAAGTAAAACCTAAAGGTCTAGAGATTGGCTTAGTGTTCATTAGGTCCATGTATTAAATCAAAAGGGCTTTTTTTAAAAAAAAAAAAAGGAATGTCCTTTACCTACATGTATACTTTAAGAAGATGTGAATGTTCCACAGTGTTTGAGAACACCTTGAAGTTCTGTTCACACATGTGGCCTCCCTTAAAGGAGTAGCCCACGAAATGAAGTGAAAGTAGAATTTGATTTTCACTTTTACAGGTGAAATGATTTTATTAATGTTTAAGATGTTGCCACATCCAACTTTTATTTTCTACCATCTCTCTGTGGCTAGGATTGCCACCTTTTGTACAAAAAAAATACAAGTCATGCTACTACCTCCATAGAAATAACATTGGCCTCAAGTCAATTTTTTACCGGCCTGCCGGTACAATAGCGGCCAGGTGGCAACCCTAGCTGAAGCATGGAGCTCTTTTAATTTTTCCTAGGGATATATAGTCTTTGAGAGCGACACATTATTCTAATGTAAAACCAGGAGTACATTTCAAAATACACATCCACCATTTAACTGAATCGCCACTCTCTTTGAACTTAGTTTCTTTGATGTACCTTACCCTAGATGCTAACATTTTATTGAGGCACTTGCTTGCTGCAGCAATTTTTCTGGTAACAGTATTGCTCGCTCAGAGGTCTCTCAGTTTGCTCTTCATTCCAATACTCTGATTACATACTCACAGCCAGGATTCAGGACTGATATCCCACAGTCCTAATTTTCATTCTCCAGTGCAAAATGTATATGAATTATGAAGAGTAATGCAATGGTTAGTGGGTCTTAAAGGGACTGTCTGCTGCCCAAAATGCACTTTACTTTAAAATGCATGTTTTACATTGATTTGCTTAAAATATAAAATACTTACAGCTAGATGAAACTGTGAAATTACAGCAGTTTGAAAGAAACCCCGCTCCCCACACTGAGTAAAAGTGAATTTCCTTTTTTTTGCTGCAGGAACCAATGAGAATAATTTCATTCAAAGGAATGGAAGTTCCTTTCTCTCTAGTGATGTTATCAGACAATGTGTTGCTCTATGAAGAGATCCTACTGTGTACAAGAGCAAGTCTATTACAGTCCATGCAATGTATTCTATTCCAGCACCACAGGAAGTGAGTAAATGAAACAAAACCTTATATTCTCAGTGTCCATATAATCAGTGCTGCTGCACCTGTAGTAAACATTCAAAGTAATCATTGGGGGAGGGCTTGAGTCAAATATTAAAAATGTAATTTTTGCAGAATGCCTGCATCAAATCACACTGGAAAAAAAAGTTTGTGCACTATACAAGCAAGAATCTGCATCTTGCACCAAAGTGAGTTTGGGGACTAAACTGTCCCTTTAAATATGAGTTTAATATAAGCATTTTGGAAATATAATTTGATGTTAGGAAGCAGCTCATTAAACAATTTAACACGTTTTTGTTCTTCCAAGGCATTTATAATCAATGCTTTTTCTTATGTATAAATCACTCCCTGTGTGAATGATATTACACTCATAGTGTAGTAGACATACAAACTGTTTTATATGACAGAGCCAAGAGTGAAATCATTTGTTTTCCTATGTTTATTATAAACTTTCCACTGAGATTTAAATGAAATACATCAACAACGCTGCCTAGTAATAATATAATAATACATGAACTGTAACTTGTCACATCTCATTAAAATGATCAATTTATCGTTAAGGGTATTCTTAATTTAGTGACTGCATAAACAGTGGTGTTTGGAAATGCTGTGTGACTGCCTGTGTACCTGTTTTTCTGAATTTGCCAACATTTCAAGGAAAACCAACTTGAATGGACGCTACCACTTACATAAGATGTAACTAGATTATCTGTGCATTTAAAAGAAACACATATATAAGATCTATGTCACTGTTTTTTTTTTCTATGTTTGAATTCATTGCATATAAAAGTAAAAATAAAATTAGTGGTCTGTCTCCAGCATCCATTTTGAGGCCTTCACACACAAAATAGAAGAGATTGACCTGATCAAACAAGATCATAACTCTAATTTTAAAAAAAACCCAGAGTAACAGCACCATCTCCTAAAAATATATACAAAGTCCAGTAAATGGTTACAGAAAAACATACAAGTGGAAATGAATATAGACATTCTTAAAGAGTACCGTATTTGCTTGAATATAAGACGACACTGATTAGAAGACGACCCGCCTAAACTATGGATACTCCTTTAGGAAAAAAACTAAAAGCCTGAATATAAGACTACCCTATAGGAAAAAAGTTGAACTTGTATATATTCACATGTAAATTGCTTTTTCATATTTAATAAAAACTTATGATATAAAAAAAATGCATTTTTTGTTTTTATTTACCTTTTATGTGCCAATGCTGCCCTTACCCCTCAGACTTACCCAATGCTCCCCCAACAGTGTCTGTTGCTCTCCCCCCACCCTCCCCCCAATTTTGTCTGTCTCTTCCCCCCTTCTTCCCCCCCAATGTTGTCTGTCTCTCCACCCCTCCCTCCCCCAGCGTTGTCTGTCTCTCTCCCCCACCATCCCGCCAATGTTTTCTGTCTCTCTCCCCCACCCTCCCACCAATGTTGGCTGTCTCCCCCCTCCCTCCCCCCAACGTAGCCTCCCTGGTGGCTAGTGGGGGCAGCCGGGGGATGTCTGCACGATACGTACAGACATCCTCCATGCTGCCCGACACTTCCGTCCATTATGACGGACAGCCGGTCCGTCATAATAGACGGAAGTGTTGGGCAGCATGGAGGATGTCTCCCGGCTGCCCAAATCTCCTGGTGGCTATTGGAGGCAGCCAGAGGATGTCTGCACGATACGCGCAGACATCCTCCGCTGCTGCTTGGCACTTCCGCCGGGACTTTTATGATGAAGCCGGAAGGACCCTGCTTCATCACAGAAGTCCCGTCAGTCGTGCCGGGCAGCAGCGAGGAAGTCTGCGCGCATTTGCTCTGAAAAAAACCTTGTCTTATATTCAAGCAAATACGGGATATGCAGATCACCCAGGATTCAATTTACCAAAATATGTCATAGTTCTCTCTAACATTTAATTATCTATTCATCTGTCTATAAATGTATCCATTACTCTTGCACTGCTTGGACTTACTTTGGGGGCTTTGCAGGTAGCCCCAAATTGGGGCTATTATCCAAACTGCATATATTCAATATGGCTGATTTCAGCCCTGTTCGGTTCGGGGAACTTGACCAAGGGAATCTATAGGATTCCCTCTATTAAGAAAGCCCCAAATTGGGGTGAATTTGTGTCACATTTGGTAAAAAATTTCAGAATTTCAGGTATTTCAAATCTCCAAATATTATTTGGAGAATCAAGCATTTTATCGCCAAAAAAAAACAATTTTTTTTAAAAGTGGCTACTTAATATGGAAATGGCCAAATATATGTCGTATTAGCATATTTAAAAAAGAAAATCATGATTTTATTTATTTTTAAAACGATGCTATTATAGCAATAATGGGGCAATTACAATGTCATTATACACATATCCCATAAGTAACCCCAATATAAGGGAATTGCCATATACTGTACATATATGCACATCCAGTAACACATAATATTTTACACACTGCCATAACAGCTCTAGTTGTATATACTGGTGAGGTCATGTCAGCTATAGGTTGGCATTACATCACCGGTCATTGTTCTCCACCAACAGCTGTTAGGTGATATGTACCTCCCGCCATCATGGCACATGTATCACAGTACCATTTTTTGTCCTCAGTATGGATGGCAACATTGATTGGAAATACACTATTGTCCACTGTGGATATGAAAGGGTACAGTTACATGCATGAGTGCCTTAGTGTGTTTCTTGGTTTTGTGCTGCCCTAGGCAGACTAAATTTGGGGACCCTTCCACCCATGTTGCACACCCAGGTCATACCCCATCCCCCATATTGTAAACACATTACATGCCCCATCAACCCATTACATGCCCCTATCGCCCCCATTATTTGCCCTATCCCCTCATGACATGCCCATATCGCCCCCATTACATGCCCCATCAACCCATTTCATGCCCCTATCGCCCCCATGACATGCCCCATCCCCCATGACATGCCCCATCAACCCATTACATGCCCATATCGCCCCCATGACATGCCCCATCAACCCATTTCATGCCCCTATCGCCCCCATGACATGCCCCATCCCCCATGACATGCCCCATCAACCCATTACATGCCCATATCGCCCCCATGACATGCCCCATCAACCCATTTCATGCCCCTATCGCCCCCATGACATGCCCCATCCCCCATGACATGCCCCATCAACCCATTTCATGCCCCTATCGCCCCCATGACATGCCCCATCCCCCATGACATGCCCCATCAACCCATTACATGCCCCTATCGCCCCCATTATTTGCCCTATCCCCTCATGACATGCCCATATCGCCCCCATTACATGCCCCATCAACCCATTTCATGCCCCTATCGCCCCCATTACATGCCCCATCCCCCATGACATGCCCCATCAACCCATTACATGCCCCTATCGCCCCCATTACATTTTTTCTAAAAAAGGTGGCAACCCTACCCACCCAATTTGGGCTCCACCTCTATCGCATGTACCCTGACCCTGTCCCAGGATGTTGCCTAGGGTTGCCACCTGGCCGGTATTTTACCGGCAGGCCGGTAAAAAAAATTGCATCAGGCCAATGTTAAGTCTATGGAGACAGTACCAAGGCCGGTATTTTTTTGAAGAAAAGGTGGCAAGCCTAATGTTGCCGGGTATGTAACTATACGACCACAACAAAGGACCTGTCCTCCTCATACACATCAGTATATAACCGAGCCATGCACGTGTTGCTATTGAGAATGCTGTTGAATCTCTTACACTTCCAGCATATTTTAGTAATATTGTTTTAACCTCAGAGACGTTTATAGCTTTGATTGCTTTACTATAGGGACCTCCAATGTTATGCTACGGGGAGGGATATTACATCATGAGAAGCATAGACCTTAGGTCTTCAAAAGCACCTTTCAGGTCCATGTTATGATTTTTAATGTCACTTCCAGTAATTAGAAGTAAGGAAATCCTAATTGCACCTTTGCAGAAACATCTGCTGAGGTCATACGTTGCTTAATATCCAAGTACAACACAAATGTCGGCAGCTGCTCTAATCTGCCCTAACTCTAAGGTCACCGCAGTCAGTGTAAATTACCAGCCGGAAGGCAAGGACACAGTTTAGAGCAGTCAGATGGGAAGCAACATTGGGATTCATTCATAGCAAATATGTAAAAAATGTACGTGTGTGTGTGTGTGTGTGTGTGTGTGTAGGATTCTCTGCAGACAAGATTGCACAGCCCATCAATCAAACTGCAGAGGATCTTTGTAATCTATATACTTTATTTATTTTTTTTAATTGTAAAACAATCTAGTTGGGATGCTCGTAAAGACAAGCAGACGTGTTAAACCTAGTTTTTAAAAAAAATAAATCAGATGCACCATATTGTAGATATTAGTAGAGCAAGAATTCGGATGAATGCAGAACAGTTACAATCTGTTCATTGGCTGAACTTTTAACTTTTTGTCCACCTTATTGGTGTATATTATTATTATGGTTATGGCTTGCCTGCCAAGATCCCAGGAACATGTCCAGCAATGTGGCAGGGGTGGAGATAGGGGAGGGCTGGCAACTTTTATCCTGGAGGGCAACTTCATCAGTGTTGTTGGACCGTGGTGCAACTTCATCAGCCCACCCGTTATCAGAGATAGTCACAAATAGACAGGCAGGACAGATATGTTCACAGAAAAGGTACAGAGATTGAGAGACCGACAAGAAAATTGGATAGATAGATAGATAGAGATAGGTAGATAGAAACTGCTCTGCAATTTGACATTGAGAAGTAAAAAGGGGTGCAGCTCCAGCCTGTCGAGTCAGGTTAGAGAGCATGGGGGAAATACAATAAATAAATAAATAATTGCCTCCTTACCCCACTTGCCAGCCCTCTCCCAGCCAAAACAGGACAGGCTTGAGTGGCTTCACGCAATGTTGCAGAGCACTGTGCATAGGCAGCAGTCATGCTGGAAAGTCCCAAATTTGATGAAGCAAGACCCAAAAAACCCAATAAACGAGATTGTCCCGTCATATGCGGTACTATTGGCAGCTGTGTTATTATAAAAAATAAATAGAAAGTTAATATCAGAGCAGCAGTTAAAAACAACAAGTTCAAACTGTACCTTTACTGAGTAACTGAGAATTTGAGTGCAAGAAGGGAAAGGAAAAAAGTTGGTGCGCTAAGCTAGTCATAAGCTCAATTAATACAAATGTATAAAGTGATGCTTACCAAACAGGTGTGAGCATGCTGCAAATACAGTGTGATTGGCTGTACAATGTATACAAAAAACAAAAACTGTCTGCGCTGAGAATTTGAGTGCAAGACAACTTTTTTACCATTTGTAATTGTGTAAACGATTTTTCATGTCAATATTAGAAAAAGTGTTTTTTTTCCCCATAATTTTGTTTTGTAGTTAATAATAAGATATGATGAAAATAATGGTATCTCAAAAAAGCCCTTTTTATGGCAATTAAAACAATATAAACAGTGTGTGGGTACAGTAAATGAGAGAAGAAAATTCCCCATGTCACCAAGAAAAAAAAGAGGTCACAGCGTCATTTCACTATTGGGTTAAAGTCGTCTTCTTGTGTTAGTCTGAAAATTCTTAATGGTTTTAGCTGCCCATTTTGTAACACATGGCCTGTTCTTGAGATGTCTTTAATATTAGGTAAAATACATGTTAGTGAATTTGCATTGATACATGTTATGCGTAAGTGGTAATAGTGGTAAAAAGTTTGGTTTATTTGTTATACATTTGTTTCTGCTTAAGATTTTCCATTTTTGTAATGGCATATAGGTCTGATAACATACCATTTTAAATATAATATCGGACATTCCTGTGGATATCTCCATAATAGACTGTCAGACCGTATGGTTTAATTTGGGACCAACTGGCCAGCTATGACATTTGTAGTTTCCAGTAGCCCCAGACAGCCATTCCAGATATATATATATATTTTTTTTTCTTGCTGGAACCAGGGCAGGAGCATCCTATAGGCAAAGTAGGTGCAGGCCTAGGGCACATTTTTGCAAGGGGCGCCCGCGCTATCCTATTTTCCAGCTACAATGTGGCAGTGAGGGAGGGAGGCTGACCTCAACAGGGACGAGGTGAAGGTCCGCCCCCTCCTTCCATCGGAGCACTTTTTTTTTTTTTTACTGGGGAGCAGCGCTGTAAATAATATTTAAGAGAAGATCCTGATTACAAAAAAAAAGAATAAGAAAGAAGGGAAATACAGAGGTAAAAAAGTACATAAAAAAGCCCTGACTAGATCAAACAGATTTAGTTTTTTAGTAGACATAAACACAAAGTTTTCCTAATAGACCCCAATTATATTATACAAGAGATGGGGAAATGCAACTTAGTATATAATAATGTAAAGAAGCATACTGAGTGTGAAAAATATATTTACACATTGCATGTAGTTTACAAGATGACCATGTCTTTTCATCTAAGTGATTTAATACCTTTAATCAATTAATAGTTTAGCATATTACTTAATGCTCACTGGAATGATTAGTGTCAAGTTTAGACCAGTGCAGCACCAAAGAGGTATTCACCCATCTAACATGTCCAAACAGTGCATGTTGTTGTTTTATACATAGCAGCTGAATTAAGCCATTATAGTACCAACGGGATAGTCTTATATTGCATCCATAAGGAAATTATATTTCAAATAGATAGAAACAAATATATGTAATGTGTAGTTGCACGTGATACAACCATAGAATAAAATTACAGCAGGTATTGGTGTAGAAAACAAAGTAGCAATTGCATTATTGTTGATAAGAGAAACTCAAATCATACCACACAAAATATATTGCCATTAGTGTGGGAACCATAAGCTTAGAATATTAAGGGTAAAATATGATGTTTCAGCATACAAACATAGAAACAAGGAGGTCCACCATTATGGAAGTATGACCCTCGGTCTCAGTGTCATACTTCCATAGCGTGGACCTCATCATTTCTTTGTTTGCATGCTGTGTCTGTGTGGGGGAACTGTGTCTGTGTGGGCGAGCTGTGTCTGTGTGGGCGAGCTGTGTCCGTGTGGGTGGAGCTGTGCCTGTGTGGGTGGAGCTGTGTCTGTGTGGGTGGAGCTGTGCCTGTGTGGGTGGAGCTGTGCCTGTGTGGGAGAGCTGTGCCTGTGTGGGAGAGCTGTGCCTGTGTGGGGGAGCTAATGGGAGTGTCCAGAGCTGGCAGAAACAGGCGTCTCTCAATGGATCATGTCATATCCCCATTTCAAAGTATGATGTTTACTTACTCACTTTTAGAGGTGGTGTGTTGCACAGGGAGAAATGGACATCAAAGTCCAACTCGCCTTTCAAACCGAACTCCCTTCACCTTTTAGCGAATAGTATTTTTTCTTGCTTCTTTCATGCGGCTGAATTCGAGATGGGAGTTCAAGTTGGAATAGTGAAAAGCTCAAGGTGGTCGAGCTGAGAGGTCAAATTTTATAATTAAACTAAGTCAAATTCAGCCTCCTAACTCGATCACTTTGAGGCTACATCAAACCTTAGTGAATAGACCCATTCATTTTCAATGAGCATCTGCAAGTATATGTTTACAGCTATCGGCATACAGCTTAGAGTTACTAAACTGCAGGGATTCCTTTAATACTCTGAGTATTGGAGTGTAAGCTTTCAAGACCAACGATTCTCTTCTTCCGATGTGTTAAATGAAAGAAATGTCTTTTAAATTATTGTGATCCAACTTGTCTGACTACTGCAATTATCAACCATCACCCTTACTTTCATCATATCATATAAACCTCACATTAAAACAGTTTAAAAAGAGAAAAATAGTGTAACGATATATATCCCCACTCCTGTTTTAAGTATAAAAGAGGAAGACGCAAGATGGGAAAATTATTAAACGGAAATTATTCTTCTATCAGATCACTTCCCAAATTAAATCCCCTGCTTTCTCAGGCTCTCTAAATTAAACCACAAATCTTATCTTAACAAGGTCTGTTCATATTTACCATGGAACCTTTATTTGAATGTCCGTTTGTATATAAATAAAGCACAGACTGGAGATTAGTATTATTAATTACAAAGATGCCATTTAGTTGTATTAATTGAGGTAGTCGGTACCCAGACAGGGATTCAAATATCACTCAATTTATTGAAAGCAATAAAGGAAAATGGTTTGTGATATAAACATATTTAATCCAAATGGAAGATTTATGGTGAAAAATTAAACATATAAACAGCTTCTAACTTTCACATTAGCTTGTTTCTTACTTAAAAGCAGCCCATTGACTGCTTCCTGACCTGACATTCGAACTATAACAAGCTTGCCTCATAAAAAACAGGTAAGTAATTACCAGGAAACTTTGCTAATTTATAAGTTGTGCATTAAAAAGCTTGCAAGAAAATTGTTGATCTAGCAAAAAAAAAAAAAGAAAAGAAAATGTAGACAGGCAATAAAACAACATTCTTGTCAGGACATGGGGTTGTAAAACTGCTAAAACAGAGAAGGTTGAAGAAATGCACATCTTGGGTCACGCCAAGTGGAGATACACAAGGGGGAGGTGCAGCAACTTAAAGTTCAGATTGTATGTGTTTTTTTGCCTCTCAAGGATAACTCATTGAAAAAATATAATAATAAATGAAAATGAAAGGTTATTATTTAATGGTGCCATTATTGCAACATGTATGTGTTTTGCAGGGTTTCTCACAGGGATTGATACTTCCATGTTGATGTCGCTGGCAGTGTGTTAAAAGTGTTCTCATTGGGGTCTTTTCACTGAAAGGTGACTTGCAGATTAATTGAGATGAACACCCCATCCCATCACTGGGGATATGTATTAAAAGGTGACTTGCAGGTGAGATGGACATTTCATCTCACCATTTTCACTATTTCTCCCACTAAGCAAACTCACGAGGATTGTCCCTGCACTATGAAAAGCTAAATTGGTAAGATAAAAGGATCTCACCTCAACTCACCTTTTAGTGAATCAACCCCACTGGGGGCTATTCACTCAAAGGTGAGTTGAGATGAACATTTAAAGGGACACTACCACTTCCATAAGATGTAACTAGATTACCTATTGAATTTAACACATATATAAGACATATGCCACTTTTTTTTCTTCTTCTATGTTTGTATTAATTGCATATAAATGTTAAAATAAAATCAGGTGTTTATTTCCAGCACCCATTTTGAAAATTGTACCAATGATGCAACATTATCCAAAATCTTCCAGCCAGTCTCACTTTACAACTGTGGCCAAAGCCTGCATGATGATATCATAAGATACTCTCCTGCTCTCTTACTGGCTCCTGTGTATCATAGTGGACAGGACTTGGTAGCTGTGTAGAACTTTTTTTTTTTTACATTCCTTCCAACAAAGAGAGGATATTAACCTGATCAAACAGGATCATAACTCTGCCCCCTTGTGATGTAATAGTTACATTACCCTCCCATTCAATGCAAGTCTATGATCAGAATTCTGACTTATAGACTGCATTCTGTGTCCCCAGCCCCAAAGTGAGATACTAGTGCTGTAAAGTAACTAGGGGGTGGCAACCAAAAACACTATATTTCACAAAATGGCAGCGCTCAGTCACACCTGTAAAATATTTAATAAAATAAACTCACATAACAAAAACAAAAGCCAGATCTGAAATCAACAATGCAAAACAAATAAAAAAATAAACCCTTTCACATTTTGGTGGGAGTGTCCCTTTAATCTCTCCAATTTAGCTAGACATAGCGCATGGACACACCTGGTGAGGAGACTTTTTCAGAGCATTTACGGTATGTCCTGCTGCGCTCTACCTCTGCCTCCTGGTAGACACACATACCCCTGGAATCAGAAGTAGAAGGAATTCATGTAAAAACTATTCATCTCAGTAGCACAGAAACAGTAGCGATTCAGAAAGCGTGAGAGAGAGGAATGGCCCCTTCGGGGTACAAGTAATAATAACAGTGGGAAAAAAATATTTTGCTTGGAGAGGGCCTCAAATGACACTTCACTACTATCCTTTAATTAAATTAAAGGTGTATTTTAAATTGTGGTCCAAAGTATGTTACTAAATAACCAGATCTGTACAGCCAAACCGAAAAATAGCTCTTGCATCACCGATAAAAGTGTCAGGCGTAAAACCTGTTGCGGTCAGCTCGGTAATCCTGCAGAGGCGTGGGCTATCAGGACACGTCAAGGGAAGCCCACTGCAGTAAGGGAAATTGTGGCTTTGTCGACTTGTCCATAGAAAAGCAATATCGCAGCTGGTTTATTGGGCTCGTATTAAAAGTAGACAAAATGGATTTTTGCTTCTTCCCTAAAAGTCAGTCAGGCATTAAATTTAATACCAGCATTTAAAGCAAAAAAAAATCATTAAACATGGCCATTTGCTGTAGGTTAGTAGAGGGTAAAAGCTATTATTTAAAGCAGATGTCATATGTCAGAGACAACATTTTGGCATTTTACCTCCGCAAGAGGTAGTACAGCTGGCCGTTTAAGAAAAACTATTTAGTACAGCACAAAGGATTGCTTGTATGTAGATTAAGCTGCTTCTTTGCTGGTCTATTTTATTAAGACTTAAAGAGACATCCTAATAAAAGTAGATACCCCCATTCTTTTTTTTTAACTCAATAAAAATGGAATTATGGAAAGAACCGAAAATGAAATAAAATAAACCATTTGAAGTTGTGTTAGCATAGTTTACATGATCAGCCAGACAGGCTATGGATGAATTTGGCTGCTGGTTTAAACAGATCCTAAAAAAACCTTAAACAGTACTCTAATCTCAGCTAAAAGATAATGCTTACCTACAAATGAACAAATTGCCATGCTTTGCCATGTATTATTCCTGTGTTTTAATAAAAGCTTTTATTTAGTAGCGTGCTCCAGCTCTCAATCACTGGTTAACCTTTGTACAATTACCAACATTTGTCATGAGTATCAGCAGCATTTGTGCGGCTGAGCATCATAAGCAGGGCTGGATTAGCCAGAAATAGGCACATGCTTAGGATACCAAGGGAAAGGAAAAAACAGAAAAAGCAACATATATATATATATATATATATATATATTACAAGAATATTAATAATAATGCAATATTACTATAATACTACATATATCATTATATTGTAAAATGGTTATTATAATTTGTAATCTCTTATGTCACCTACCGCACTTATTGAGTATTGATGTGCTGTCAGTTAGGTAATGGGAGGGTGCATTGTTGGGCTGTGCTTAGGGCATCAGTTGGCCTTAATCCAGCCCTGACCCTAAGCGATGCAGTCCACGCGGAAGGTTCATCTCTGACACTCCGACTAATGTATACTTCATTTCCCATGACTCTTTGCCAGACATATGGTGGATAAGCATCATGGGAAATGTTGCCCCCCCAATTATAATAAGGCCAATCCCAGTCAAATCATCATTATTTACAGCTGTCCCCACGGTACTCTGCTAAGCAATATGACTAAACTCTACTACCAATCATTCCCACATCCCCTTAACTGTCTGGGGTGTAATGTAAAATCAGTTTACTCCTGTCTGTTGGTGAACATCAAAATGGCGCACAGACCCAGTCCCTACTGCTGCTATTGTCTTTGAAATTAGGGTATATTTCACCAGCACGAAAGGTATACAAAGTTATTTTCGTATAGTTGCAAAGGGGTGCAGCCACCTTTGTAGTTTTTTACTGCTATGCTGTGGACAGGGCCGGCCCAAGAAATTGTGCTGCCTGGGGCGAAAAAAAGAAATGCTGCATACACTCACACACTGTCCGTTTTGAACTTACCTGCATCTCTCTTTGCTTTGAACTCTGTGCGAAGGAGGTCTCAGCCAATCACGGGAGGCTTGTGAACTCTCAGCCAATCAGGAGAGTTGAGGAGTCTCACCTGATTGGCTGAGACCTCCTTCAATCAAGCTCCCCTGGACACAGGATAAAAAAAAAAAGAAAAAGACGGCTGCAGGGAGCAGCAAAGTGCCACCTCTGACAAGGTGCCGCCTGGGGCAGCTGCCCCACTCTGCCCCACTACAGGGCCGGCCCTGGCTGTGAATAAGCAGAAAGGCATAAAACTTTATGCATTTATAAAAAAGATTTTATACACTTGCTAGTAAATTGGCTAGCCCAATAAATAAGCTTCTTTTTATTCTCTGTAAAGTGATACCAGATCATTTATCCATGACAGATACACTTTAAAGGATTAACAAATCTCGTCTGCTGTTTTAGTTTTATATCTGCTCTCCTCCACAGTTCCTCAGTACAGCATGTTGCAAGTATATGCATTTCTATGCAGACAGACAAATGTGGTCTATTCACTAAAAGAGGAATTCCAGGTGAGTTAAAACTAATATTTCATCTCAGTCGGAGCTATTCACTAAAAGGTGAGTTGCAGGTGACATGAACATTCCATCTCACCAATTTAGCTATACATTGTGCAGGGGCAATCCCGGTGAGATGGAATGTGCATCAAACCTCATCTCACCTGCAACTCACCTTTTAGTGAATAACCCCCCTGTCACGAAGTGAATCCTAACAGCCTGTGTGACTGTGGTTCTTGGAGGGGCCAGAGGGCCAAACACCTCTCTATAGAATTTTGGCCCTGGCTTATGTGCTATAACTCTATACTTTAATATTGTTAGTTAGTCAGATTCTGTTAGTATATTAGTTTATGCGTAATGTATAATTCTGTGAGTAGACCACTCTGAAGGATTACAATGTGTCAGTGACAATAATTGGTAGTTTACTCCAACATCCATTGTTCTGTATTAACTGGATTTACTGTTAAACTGATTATGTTGTGTTCATTATGTGTCTTACTGTGTGTTTTGTAATTAGGTCTACTCACTGTATGTTAATTCCTATCTGGTTTGCAGTCTGGAAGTATAATGTATTACTAGCCCCAGTTAGTTGGAGAACTATGCTTAGTTCCATCCCCCATTGTATACTAATGTCTGTGATGTAATGTTAATGTCTTTTTATAAGTCTGTGTTGTTTCACAAATAAAGAGGTTGTTCATTCTTGCCATACCTAACTGCTAGTGGTCTCCTGTCTGCTATTTGGGTACAAAGTGCAAGGGTCCAGGAAAGGCTTGCTGGGTGAATGCTGAGTTGCTATCGAGGGCCAAGGAGGTGATTTCCTACAATGGGCAGAGGGTCTACTACGTCCGGTAGACGGTCCGTTACACCCCCACTGACTTAACTTTGCATTATACAGAGTCAAAGTTGGTGACCTTATCCTCCTAGAAGACCTCAGCTGGCCATGGATAATGCATAGCTAAATCTTTAAAAAACGCCAACAGTGCATTAGGCATGGCCAACTCTTGCAGGAGGAACTCACCAATGTGTGTCCTTGCACAATGCCCCCAGCATCCCACATTGTTTGATTTTTGCACTTGTCAGTCTAACACAGTTCACATTTTTAGTAAATAGACCCCTTAAACGTTCAACTCACCTGCAGCTCACTTTTTATTGAATAGACTCCAATGCCATCTGTATCGTCAGCCATAAAGTGTGACTGTTTATTTATGTTGGTGCTGAAAAAATGCTAGCAATCCGTTCATGCTCTAAATAACTTATAATGCACACTGCACTCCGATGAGCCACCCTGTAAAGCGTTTAATATCTAAATTATCATATATCAAATATTTTTTTCCGCTAAAGGAAAAACTCCCTTTAACTAAACCGTAAATCTAAATCACTTTCATTTAGATGTGGTTAATTGTTTATATACCGCTAACATACCTGCTATTGATTCTTTTCTATACAAATAATTCTGATTTCCTCCCACAGTGACAAATAGGAGTGCAAAATATCGCATTTGAGCTGCCACAATATTACAAGTTAATTCCCAGGGTCTTTGCACATTGCTCTAATCTATTTCTCAGATTTTTCGATTTTTTTTTTTTCATCCCACCGGTCTCACAATGTTCTAAGCAGAAGGTGAGCTCCAGGGTTTTAACGGAGATCCTGAACAAATTAAAAGCACACAAGCACAGCTGCTGAGAAAATACCGCTGAGTACTATTCTTTCAATCAAGACTGACAGCGTTCCGACGTTTCAAACCTCCCAACGCACCGGCACCTTGGCAGAGGCTTTTCGAAAAATGTCTATGGGAAATGGGAACTTTTGTTCAAGGAAAACAATGTGATGTCCAAGTTCTTATTAGAAGAAATATAGCAAGGGTTGTACCGATTCCAAGTTAATTCAGCCTTTGATTTCAAGTAAAACATATAACAAGCGTGCTATGAAAGCCTTGTAACGGGATGGAGGGATTCAGATAAAAATGAATGGAAATAAATATTTTTTTGAGAAAGAAGGTAGAGTGATAGCTTTTTAGCTTCTTAGAGGGTCTTGTATTTATTATTATTATGTTACCTTGAAGCTTTGATCCAAGCAGGTATACAAGACATGTAATGCTGGGACAGCCCCAAATTTGATGGGAAACGACAACTGGGTGTAGTTAACATTACAACCAATTAGTAGGATTTGTAAGTGAAAACTACACATTGTAATGGAAAAAGAAATATCAAGCAGGATATTGACAGTATTATTAAATACATTAAAGTATACTTGGAGGCTGGAGTATTACTTTAAACTGTATTTTTTCAACACACACAGAATTTCAGCACAATTCACAGTTTTGTCATTTGCCCTCATTTCTGTGTTTATAAATACAGGTATATATATTTTTATTTCTGTTTGGTAGGTGTTTTCTCACAGTTACTATGAGTGTGGGGGGGGGGGAAAGGAGACAAGATTGATTATCTAGTTGTCAAAATCAGATAAAAAAAAATGTCAAATTATGATATATTTTCTTATATATACAATATATTTAAATAGTAAAAGAGCCTGTTTGTACATTTCATTGTGGACTCTACACATGTTTGGGAAGGATTCTCACAAACATAATATGAATAAATGGTTGTGCAGTGATATTAATAAACTGCTTTTCATGGGAAAAAAAAAAAAAACAAGTTAATGGGTAGACCCCAACAAACCACTTGGACAATGGGGACCATGGGGGATGGACATATAAAGAAACCTTCGACACCTCTCATCTATCAACTTCGGAAGGTTTAAGAGCTGAGAACTTGCCAGCATTTGAACCTGCAATCCTGAGGTGTAGACTATGTACTGCATTTACCTACTGAGGTATCGCACGGATTTATGCAGAGTATAATGATCAAGCCGTCAGTGTGACATATTCCACTTACTGGGCTTTGCCAAAGCTGGTAAAAATTGCTCAACTTTTCACACTTCTTAACCCCCGAATCTGCCATTGAACCATAACTACAGCGGATGGCTTATCCCAGCTATTTTTCAGGTTCCATGATCCTTGCTGGAGGTTCTAATTGCCATGCACAGGCATTCACAGGGATTTGCTTCTAAAAGGCCAGTCCCAGGAGGTCAAAAGAGCAAGGTATGCCACTGGAGAGGTAGCAGAAGGGAAGGATACAATTGATTGCACACATGTGGCTTTAAAGACATCTTGTGAACAGGAACAACTGTACAGCAACATGGAATGATTACAGGCCATGAATGTACACACTGCGTGTGAAACTAATCCCTTAGGCATCCTAAGGGCTGCTCTGTCCCACGTCCGCCATTATTCTTCGGTGAATTTGTGTCCAATAAAGAATGATGAATGGTTGGTATATGGGATTCTAGAAATAATTCACATCATTTTATATTACGTTAAAGTTTATGTATATAGCGCAAAAACACATTGATTGGTACAGAGCATATGTGTGTGTATATGTGTGTGTGTGTGTGTGTGTGGGGGGGGGGGGGGGGGGGATCGTTGATCGCGAAAACCACTCGTTTCCCCGCAGGACGTGCCTGACTCATCTATTGTCGAGAAGGGGTTAAGTCTTTGAAGGTCAGCAGGCCAGTTTTAAAATATGTTCACCATTTAATTGGAAGCCCATGCAAGGAATGGAGAACAGGTGTTATATGACATGAGGGGGGGATCAGGAAGGCGCAGGATCAAGTTGAACAAGCTGTTGGTCTCAAATGTGCATGTAGATATTGTCCAAGGTGTAAAACTGAGTCCAATTCAGTAGATGAAGGAAATGGCTACTGCTGGAGGATACACCGGAAACAAATACCGGAAACAAATAACTGCAGGAACTCAACGCGTTTCGCTGTCCCAGCTTCATCAGGAGATATGACATGATCTAGGTTAATTGGTCAAGAGTCTGGCTGCTGCATTTTGTACTGTCTGTAGGAGGTGGAGTTATTTTTCTGGGAGACTCAATCCTTCATTATTTTATTAATTTGCTTCAAGCAAGGCAGCGTGCAAAGATTTATATGTGGATGGTAAAAAATGGCCAAGGATGCAATCCTATGTGCCTTCTATGCTAGATTGAACACATTTCTGTTTTATTCAGGGGCACTAGTGAATAATGCATACTGCCGGGTCGCTCTTGGCAAACTGAAAAGTGCAGACGTGTGCATGATCAGAAGCCTGTAATAGCACAAAGGGATAGGCAACATTTAAAGGAACTCTCATTGTTTATACTGTCAATGCAGAGACTAAAAAAATGATGGAAATGTATATATAATTTTCCATCATTTTTAGTCTCTACATTCCCAGTATAAACAGTGAGAGTATATATATACATTGTGTATGCAAATTTGCAAGAAAATGCATGTATTAAGAGAAAAACATCCTTTAAATGTGTCTGTGGAATCTCCTGTTGATGACATCAGCTGTGGCTTGATCACAGCTGATGTCACAGGTGATGTCATAAACAGGAAACACCACAGACACATTTAAAACATATTTTTGACTTATTTCATGCATTTGCTTGCACAAGTAATATATACATTTTACATTTTTTTTTTCTACATTCACAGTATAAACAAAGTTTAGACTTAGGGAGTCATGTACTAAACAAGTGCAGTGGGGAAAAAGTAGGTAAAACACAAGTAAGGAGCAATTTGCAAATATTTGTAACATTTTGCGCCTTTTTTCCCCCTGATTTGCGCCACCTCCGTTTATTTTTATTTAGCGTGCATTTTTCCGGTTGTGCTAATACATTGTGACTATATTTGCACACGCTGAAGAGTTTTGTGATTATTTCTGTAAAAAATAATTCTTATTTGCGTGTGAAACTTACACAAGCTTTTAGCAAGTGCCATCAAAAGAGGTAGATGAAATATTCGCAAACTTGCCTGTTTTTATTCGCAATTTGCTCATATGTACTATTGGAGTGCTAAATGTTTAGTACATTGAAATAGAAGCAATGCGCAAAAATTGTTTCGCACATAAAATATATTTGCGTTTTTTTAGTACATGCCCCTCTTAGTGTTCTTTTAAGGTGTGTGTATAAATAAAATATTATTTGTTTTTAAAGTGTACATAGTTTGTGTAGCACTTTATTTACTGTATTCACATATTACTTGGCATGACCATTGCAGGTGTAATTTTGATTTTTTTTTTTTAAATGTTGTTTTTAAGGAAGGCATGTTCTGTGCTGTCATGGGCATTTTTTTCCGTAATGACAATAAGACGGCATAGACACACATGCATCAAAAGCTGGGACTTTTAACTGCTATTTCTGGCCACCGTGGTACTGGGGCAGCTCTGGAAACAGCACGGTGCCAGACTTCCACACGTGATCACTTATGTTTAGCTGTCAAAGACAGTGCTGGCTTTGACAGCGTTAGTCTCTCCCTGCCCCATAACACTTGTGGAGCACGGAGCGGCTAATCACAATCTGGTCAACTTGCCCATGTCCCCCAGATTTAGAGGTAAAGGTACAATGCCACTAAAGGTAATTTTGAAAAGATTGGTTAGGAAACAGCAATGTGGAACGTGCATTTATTGCCTTATAATGTGCAAAAAAACTGCAGAGAAACATGAAAACATGGATAAGTTCAAAATTCATCTAATTAGCAGTTTTTTTTTATTAGCATTTGTAGATGTGTAAAATATGTTTCAGATTGTAGATGTGTAAACCAGTCAGGATAACTTTGGTGATACCTACATGGCTCAATTTTTGGAACCATTCGTATCACCGACATGCTGCAAACACATATGAAACTCCTGAATAAACCCCTGTGTATTTCTTCAAGTAGTCCAAATAATGCAGTTCCCTTTGTATATTACCTGACCCTTTTTTTAGGTAGACACAAAAAAAATACTGTTAACATAGACTGTTGACCCTTAACTTGAGACTCCCTAGAAGTGCAGATTTTAGAATTAGAATATCCTTCTTCCAGGAACATAAATATGCTGTAGAGATCCCATGCATGCTTATATTCAGTGGCCAACCTCAACCACCATGTGACTAATCTCATGCACCCCCAACATATTTTTTTCCACCCAATCTAAAGATTTGATTTCCTCCTCTCTAAACACCTCTGATGAAGCACAGTCCTTTGGAGGTCTAGTTGGGTAACAGAATATCTGGGACACAGATCTCTTTTCCCGCTCCCTCTGACATGCTCTCTACTCTGATGCAGACAGACTATACTGGAACATAATGTCATACACCACTCCAGAGAGAGAAAAGGGAACAAACAACAACCCAGGTGACATGTGGCCACAAGTGAGTCCCAGTGTGGTCCTGATTATTTCACCACTAATCCCGATGGGATTTAGATTTTTCTAATATTTTCCTTGATCTTGAATTCCAAGTTCATTGTCTAGACCTTTTCAGCCATAACATTACAAACACCTGCACCATGTTTGTCAGATTATTAAGTCATTTCTCAGCGTTTGGCAATTTCCCACACTGCTTTATTAACCACGTTTAGGCTGAAGGGGTTTATATTTCCAGCTCCTGGCAATGCAATGTTTGGTTACTGAGCACAAGCATCTTATTATCTTTCTTGTACACAGGTGGAACTGACTTTGCAAGTGAATGTCACAAAAAGAGTAATTAGAACACACACATCTCTTATAAAAGCAGTGGTTTGATTCAAAACCTGCTGATCTTGGGGGACTTCCACCAGACAAGCAAGAACAATCCACCTGCCCACAGCCCCTCCAGCAATACTCAGTCATTTGCATGTTTCCCTGAGCTTCGATTGCATATTCTTTTATCAATAAAAACCATCTGTGATGCTGGTGCTAATACGGTATTGTCTCTCACACAGACTGTGCTTCTTAGAACACGTCTCAAATAAACCCGTTAGGGTCTACACAATAAAAAGAGAACTGCGGGGAATTGAGATGGGAATATCAAACTAAGTGGTCGAGTTGGAAAAATTCTCCAAATGCAGCTGAATGGGAGACTCTTTCCAACTAGGCTACTTTGGCCTAAAATGTTAAATTCCTATCTCAATTCCCTAATATTTTATTGTATAACATGTCCCCCAATGTCATGCGTCATGTGGTATAGCCCTGATCTGGGTGGGCTGACTTGTCCCCTTCGAAGTCAAACCATCCTCATTGATCCGCATTTTATTCAGGATTTGGCTTAACAAGATGGCTTGAGGCTAATGTTTAGTGTATGGAGGCAATTGAAAGACCGGTATTTTTAAAAAGAAAAGGGAACCCTCCACATCGTTGATCGTACATGTTGGGAAGTATCACAATGGAGTAATGAGTAGGGTGGTGCTCCTATGAGTAGGGCAGTATAGCCAGCCAATCAGGAGTGAATGCTGACACAGAACCATAAGACTTGTTCCCTAAACAGTCTTACAGCTGTTTGATCCACTATCGATTGGAACAGTGCACTATACTTCTTAATTAAATCATTTTAATCTATGACACGAAGAAAAAAGCAGCATATATATAACTTCTCTCAAATTATAGCTATCAGGTTGTTTTTTTTAATAATGTATTTGTTTAAATAATGGATGATTTGCCAGGAAGTTTCATTGGCTGATTAAAATGTAATTATCTACAGAATTGTCCCTACTATATAACTGTCATTCATTTTCTGGAACATGCTCTCTATCACATTTAGCGGATACGTTTGAATGTAAGCGATTCCCTTATTAATATAAAATGTGAACATCTCTGTTACTTGTTGCGAGCAGATGGGGAATTTGATCCGGACTTGAACTCCGGGTTTATGGCCTGTGTAAGGAGCAATTCTTGCAGAGGGTTCTAAAGAACATGGAGCAATCACCATGAAAACCAATGGAATGTTCCTGCTTTTAGTCAGAATCCCGACTGTATTTTTACCATTGCTGTGAAGGGGATGTTTGCTATTGTAGGGCTCCAGCTAGCGCAGTGTGAGGGAAGGAACCCAAGATGCAGGTGTAGACTTACGATAGAAGGAAAGTCCAGAATACAGGCAGTGTTCAAAAATGGCAGGCAGCTGACAAAGGGTGAATCCAGGTCACAAGCAGGGTCAATAGGTAGGCAGCAGGCAAAGGGTTAATCCAGGTCATAAGCAGGGTCAACAGGCAGGCAGCAGACAAAGGGTTAATCCAGGTCACAAGCAGGGTCAATAGGCAAGCAGCAGACAAAGGGTTAATCGGGTACCAATCAGGGTCAGTAGGCAGGCAGTAGACAAAGGGTTAATCCAGGTAACAATCAGGGTCAATTGGTAAGAGGTATGTGATATACAAAAAATAGTGTTTCCACCAAAAAACAATAAAAAATAGTAAATACCCTAGTGTGCAAACGCTGTCACTCTTGGCACTCCTCAATGTGCCATATGTAAGTGGAAAATGGTCAGGAAACGGGGGCGCAGATTGTAACACAGGGAAATTATGAAACAATAAAAAAAAATATATATAGTGCAACACTGTGAGATTATACTGTGCAGGATAATGGATGTATTAAGGTGTACTCACAAGTGTCCAGGAAACAAAAGGCTTCACGGAAGATGTATGTTCTGGATAAACTTCTGGTTTAATCTGGGGTAAATGCAAAAAAACATACATAGAGCAGTAAAATTAACAATAAAAATGGCCTGCACGTTAAGAAACACTTACAGGATCCATATAAATGAAAGCGCCTGTTGGTAAGTCCACAGGGGTAATGAAGAAGAGTCCCAGTCTGGTGCTAGTAATGCCAAAAAATCTCAGCTCAACGGGTTTCTCCTGGTTGGGGGTAGTAGTCCCGGCTTCCTCAGGAGCAAAAATGAGGTATGCAAGGTTTAACTCATGACTCACTGTGCACTCAGGGACAGCCAACAATAACTTAGCACCATGTTGAGGGAACTTGGGGTTTTTATAGTACTATTGGGTGGGTCCTCCTCATTAGGGCTGCTAACCCCACCTCTCCAACTCTCCCATTGGTGGCTAGTGCCAGGAGGCAGCAAAATGTATTTGGGCGTGAGCCCCACCCCCTCCACAAGCTCCATCACTGTATCCAAGGCAGTAGCTCCGCCCCATGCAACATCAGAGTCACAGACCCCCAGGACCACAACGGAGACCCTCTGGAGCTGGGAGAAAAGTCGCCCACCTCATCACACCTTCCCCATTGGGATAGCACAGAGATAGCGGCAGTGAGTGCCTGATGTACCCAAGATGAAGAAAGATCTGAACCACAATTACAAATAATATGCCTTCCCCGATTAACTCCTTAATGACCTATCTGTGTGTTCCTGCCTGCCGATTATGAAGTGAACTAAGAGGGACTGGCTGGGGAGCACTCCCCGCACCCTGACCTGCGGATGTTCCGATGCAGTCTATGCACCCCAGTGCTCCTACCTGACCCTGGAGATTTGAGGAGAATGCGACTATCCGTTTAAGGATCACTATCACGCCATGGGGGCCGGTCTTGGGAACGAAATCCTTGCGCCAGCCAACTTTCCTCGAGGAATCCCTACCATAAATCTTGATGGGTGGTCCCTCCCTGACAACCGGGGATGCTGATAGAGCAGGGGAGCAGGGTGGAGAAAATAATTCAGGGGCTCAAGATCCTTGGCGGGGCAGGAGGGAGGGACAAACTGCCCCAAGAGATGCCCCCTGCAGCTCTAATGGAAGTCCCTGGCCAGCAGCACTTCATGGGATTCATCCCTGACTAGCGCTTTCAGTATGGGGAGGAAAGACAGGGCCTACTCCACGGACCAAGCCATGCAAAGAAGGAGAGGGTGCAGGGGAAGGGTTTCTGGAGGGCGCCTGTGCAGGGCGGGCGGTCTGGGAGAACTCCATAGGGCCTATGAGAGGTGAGGGTGCCAGGTGGGACCACCAGAGAGGGACTCAGGGTCCCAAATCACCCAGTCCCCCTGCTGGCTATTCTCACCTGATGAGGCTGAGGCCTCTGCTAGTCTGCCGCTCCTGCCATCGGAGATCCGCCCAGCAGGCTGCTGCTCCTTGTGCCGCCCGAGGAGGAAGGAATCCATGCATCCACGATGGGCCCACCCAGCCTGGGTGCCCTGGCCCTCTGTTCATGGGGCCTGGCAGCCGGCACATCCGGGTGCACGACCGTACCACCGTTTAGAGCTGCTTCCTTGTCGGCCCTTCCCGTTGCGGCATCCGCACCAGGAGGCCGGCACTCCATGTCTGCCGGAGCTCCATCCACTTCTGGCCACACGTGCTGTGGCTTCAGGGGGAAGGAGGTGGAGGACCACCGTCGAGGGAGTGCCACTGGGCCCAGGTGAACAGAGGACATGGAGGTCTGATGGTCCTGGAGGGCTTCCGGATGCAGGGTCAGCAGTCCCGGTTGTGGTCCCCGTCCTGGCCAGATGTCCCCCTAGCCAGTTGGACCCCTTCAGCAGCGCAGTGGCCCGGATCTCCGGCCAGCATCCTATCGATCTCCGCCTCCTTGATCCTGGAAAAGAAGAAAGGAGAGAAGCCACATCAGAAAAGGTAGGGAAGCTACTTTCCTAAAATGGCTGCCTAACTTCTTGTACTTTTAATTCCCAAAACTCCTCCCACTAACTCCACTAATAGGCTGAACATGTCCCCTCAGCACCCTGTCATGGATGCCCCTCCCCGACCTTGTCTGGGGGCTACATTCCCATTGAACAACTAGTTGCTTATTTTGCTAACAGATAATGAACATTATCCCACTCATTAATTTTCACCTTTGAGTGTAATTTCCCATCAACCAGCAGATGTCACTGCATGCCTCAATTTAAAGTTACAACAGTGATTAATTATTAAATCTGTATTGTGTAAAATGTTGTGCATGTGGGCAAATGGGTAAAATATTATGGTATGAAAAAGGATGCAGTTCCAAAGATTCAATCTAACACATTCCTTAATGCTCTTTTAAGTTGATTTATCATAACAGCGACTACCTTTTGAGCACATTCTATTCTCACCCCGCTCTCCCTGTAATAGAACATAAAAGGAAAATCTACATTCATGGAATACATCTCAGAATTAAAAACATCATCATTTTTTTTAAGTTTAACCACAATTTTCCTCGCTGTCAGCCAGATCATTTGGAGCAATGCTAGTCCTTTCTCTCATGTAAATGACAAAACAAACTTTGGGTCTGTGCCTGCCCACAGAACGCTGAATTCCACCAAATAATAGATCTGAGGATGTTGAGGATGAGCTAAACGATGAGTTCCAGATTTTTCTTTTTTAGATGAAATGCCTATTTTTGGCTGGGCTGGAGGTCACAATCGGGGCTCAAATAAAGAGCTTTCACCACCCGTGTTACTTCCCATTACAGATGAAAATGCTGATGCAATGGATTTGGATGGTAATCAAACAAACCCTGGCCTTGAGAAGAGATACTGAAGAAAACTTCTACACAGCACTGTCAACAAGTAGCTTTCTCGCTGTTGTTTAATGGTGGACGAAACCGTCTGTGTTAACCGTCAATCAGACAGAAGATCACTCCTGTCTGATTAAAAAGGATAGAAATGGAGAACCCAAGTTACTAAACGTTGGACTTCTCCTTGAGTGTTCTATTCTAAACTCCCCCACAGGGATTATCTCTAAAACAAGTAGTTATAGGGCCCACACGGAAGGAGAGCATATTAGATTTAGTGTTTACAAATGGAGATTTGGTATCAGTTATTAGTGCAAGTGAAAGTTTTGGTTCTAGTGATCACCAGTGGTTGTGGTTTAATTATTTTAGAAAGAAACAACGTTTCTAAAATTAGAATATGTGTACACAGGTCATTATCAGACTGGAGCAGTTTAATGGGACACAAATAAATGAAAAGATTTTACTTTTTTATTTTTTTTATTTCGGTTATGGTTTTTTTTTTTTTCTTATGTGACTGTAGTTAATAAAATATGTAACTAAACAAGTGTGACTGGGCTCTGCCATTTTGTGAAATATAGTGTTTTTGGTTGTCACCCCCTAGTTACTTTACAGCACAAATGTCTCACTTTGGGGCTGGGGTAACAGAATGCAGTATATAAGTCAGAATTCTGATCATAAACTTGCATTGAATGGGAGGGTAATGTAACTATTACATCACAACGGGGCAGAGTTATGATCCTGTTTTATCAGGTCAATCTCTTCTCTTTGTGTTGGAAAATAGGTAAAAAAAAGTTGTTCACAACCACCACCTAGTCCTGCCCATTATAATACACTGGAGCCAATAAGAGAGCTGGGGAGTATCTTAAGACATCATCATGCAGGCTTTGGCAGCAGTTGTAAATTGAGACTGCCTGGAAGATTTTGGATGATGTTGCATCATGGGAATTATTCACAAAATGGAGCCAGGAGATGAAAACCTAATTTTATTTTTCCTTTTATATGGAATGAATTCAAGCATATAACAAAAAAACACATGATTTATAAATGTGTTTGTTTTAAATGACCAGGTTATCTAGTTATATCTTATATAAGTGGTAGTGTCCCTTTAAACGGAATCCAGGAGAAATGCTATTATTTAAAAACTGCATTATTGGAGGCAACAGAAAATTGCATTAGGCTTGTCGGTAGGAGCAAAAAAAATGAAGAAACCATCATTTAGTAATTGTAAAAAAATGGAGGATAGGCAAATATAAAAGATTAGGCAGAAATAGACTAAAGGTCTAGCTGACTGTCTCAATGAATATTTTTGTTCCGTTTTTACAGATAAAAATTTGGGAAAGAGACCTCAGTTAGGAAAAAAGACTAATGAGTAACTTGATACATGTGAGTTTACAGAGGAAAATGTTTCACTTCAGCTGTCTAAAATAAATACAAATAAGTTGATTTTGATGGGACACACCCAAAGTTATTAAACGAGATTAATGGTGTACTAGCAAAACCATTAACAAATGTTTTTGAACAGTCACTGTTAACAGGGGTAATCCTAGAAGATTGGAAATTAGTGAATGTTGTGCCCAATCGCCAGTCTATAGGCCAGTAAGTCTTATAATTTCAGTAGTGGGGAAATTAATGCAAACAATGGATATAATTCTTGAACATCTAACCTCACATGTTTTGCAAGATCAGAAAAGGCTTGGATTTACTTCAGGGAGATCATGCCAAACTAATTATTGATTTTTTGATTGGGCAACTAAATTAATAGATCAAGGCGTGCAGTAGACAAGGCTTACCTAGATTTCAGTAAGGCTTCTGACACCATCCATCATATAAGACTTAGCAATAAACTGCAATCTTTGAGTTTGGATTCCAGTATTGTTGAATGGATTGGGCAGTTTCTTATGTGACAGGCAACAGAGGGTTGTAGTCAATGGAGTATATTCGATGCAAGGTCTTGTTACTAGTGGGGTACCTCAGGGATCTGTACTTGGACCTATTCTCTTTAATATTTTTATTAGTGATATTGCAGAAGGTCTTGTTGGTAAGGTGTATAATTTTGCTGATGACACAAAGCTTTGCAACAGGGTTGAGGTTCTTGGAGGGATAAGCCAAACTGCAATTTAGGTAAACCCGAAAAATGATCAAAGCTGTGGCAACTGATGTTTATTGTAGATGAGTGCAAGATAATGGACCTTAGGTGTAAAAACCCAATGGCACAATATAACATATTTCGTACAGTGGTAACAACTGAGGAAGGGGATTTAGGAGAGATTATTTCAGAGGACTTAAAAGGTGGGCAGACAATGTAATAGAGCAGCAGGAAATGCTATCAGAATGCTTAGTTGAATAGGGAGAGGTATTAGCAGAATGCTTGGTTGCATATGGAGAGGTATTAGCAGAATGCTTGGTTGCATAGGGAGAGGTATTAGCAGAATGCTTTGTTGCATAGGGAGAGGTATTAGCAGAATGCTTGGTTGCATAGAGAGAGATATTAGCAGTAGAAAGAGGGAAGTGCTCATGCCATTGTACAGAGCACTGGTGAGACCTCACTTGGAGTATTGTACGCAGTACTGGAGACCGTATCTCCAGAAGGATATTGATACTTTGGAGAGAGTTCAGAGAAGGGCTACTAAACTGGTTCATGGGTTGAAGGAAAAAACTTACCAGGAAAGGTTAAAGGATCTTGGAGGAAAGACAAGACAGAAGGGATATGATGGAAATATTTACATACATTAAATCCATAAAGGGAATCAAGAAGAGGGCATAGTTTTAAATTAGAGGGGCAAAGGTTTAAATGTAATATCAGTGTTTCTTTGGAAATAGTGGTAGAGTTTAACACAGTGAAGAAGTTGAAGCATGTGTGGGATAGGCACAAGGCCGTCCTAGATTTAAGCTAAGGCCAGGGATTAATGAAAATATTTAGATTTATTTATGTATTTATTTTAGGCAGAGATTGGGCAGACTAGACGGGACGAAGGGTTCTTATCTGCCGACACAGTCTATGACTCATAAGAATGGAAACATTGTGTTTAGTCCCCCCTAGAACTACACTTCTCATGATCCTTGGTAAGTATTTATGCCACTGCCTCCACCACTAACCTTTTATGTTTTCCTCTCCCTAGACCCACCTGTCCCCCACAACCTAAGATGGATTAGTTAGACTCAGCACTTGTCGGACTTTTGTTAGACTCAGCACTTGTTTTCAGGGTGCTGTGGAAGTCAAATAAGCGTTGGTTATATGTTTTTAAAACTGGAAAAACATTGTCTTTTTATGCCCATATCCAACCTCCACACAATCACACAATAAACTAAAATTAAATGTCTGCTGTGAACAAAATAAAAGTGTAAGTATGTGATGTGTACGGATAATATAATAGGTGTACCTGTGTGCTACTATTCCCTCCTGATCTCCTCTACAACACCTCTTGTGGACGTTTACACTCTCCTCATCCATGCCGTCTCAGTCCTGCACTCCCAAGCCCTGTGCACTAACCGAGCAACTTAAAACACTGGCATTCTCTGACACTTAATCAGTGGTTCATATAGCGGAGTTGGCTGTCCTAACAGTATTGAACTGTGTGCAAACTTTGGCAACTATGGCGTCTGTTCACTAAAAGGTGATTTGCAGGTGAGTTGAGATGAGGTGAGTTGAGAGGGGATGATTATTTAATCTCACCAATTTAGCTATACATTGTGCAGGGACAAACCTAGTGAGTTACCCCCTTTAAGCAAACTCACCAGGATTGTCCCTGCACAATGTTCATCTCCCCTCTACTTACCTGTAACTTACCTTTTAGTGAATAGACCCCTTTGATATTAGCTACATGATGCTCTTGGACAGAATGTCTGTATTAATTAGGTGATAGAGGGATGTAGAAGATTACACAGTGTTACATATCAACATATGAACAATGTACAATACATTGTGTCGTTTTGCACTACAGTGCGATTATAACACGCACCACTGTAAAATGTTAAAAAGAGTTAAACTGGCTGACGCTTGCCTCCAGGCGTACTCTCCACCTAGCTTGCTTAGTGCATAACCACTTCTCTGGAACGCTCCCCCCCTAACTGAGCGGCATGCTCACTCTTACTCCCTGCACATCCCTCAATCTCAGATCCTGCACCAACCCTTCACTAGCGATCCCTCACTTCAAAAAGGAAGCGAGCCGAGGTGCGTTCTCTTTCAGAGCTCCTCATATGTGGAATCAGCATCCTGATTCTGCCAAATCATCATCTAGTCTAAAATCCCTGAAAATAAGTGTCTCCCAAATCCTCAAAACAGATTGTACCTGTTATTAGTTTACAAACTCCTTCGTTTACTGTACATGTTGTTCCTTTTCTATATCAATAATGATTCACCCTGTATGTTCTCCTTCCAACTTGTTTTAATATATGTATATATTTTAATCTACTGTTAAATGTGTAACTCTGTGTAACTCCATTCTGGACTGGGTCCCCAGGACATACTTGAAAACGAGAGAAATCTCAATGTATTCTTCCTGGTAAAACACTTTCTAAATAAATAAAATAAATAAATATAAGACGTCTCCAGCAGACCAAAGTTACAGCAACACATACACTGCATACATTGCAGTAAAAACAAATAACTTTAAACACATAGGGGTCTACTGAATAAAGAAAGAATTGCAGGGAATTGCAATGGGGATTTCAAACCTAAGGCCAAAGTAGCGGAGTTGGGAAAATTCTCCCATTCAGCTACATTGGAAACATTTTCGAACTTGACTACATTGGCCTAAAGTTTGAAATTCCCGTCTCAATTCCCTGCCATTCTCTCTTTATTGAGGAGACCCTATGGAATTTGGGGCTTTGGGAACTTATGTTACGCGCCTAACGCCTGTGCCAGTACGTTATATGCATATAGATATATACAACAGATTTTTTTGAACAGTGTAAGTTGTGAATAACAAAGTATTCAAATTGCAAATAAAACCTAAACGAAAAGTCTGAATGGGTTTTCTGTTGTAACTCATTCAGCGGATCGGAGCGTGCCAACATTTGCAAATGATTAAGAAGGGGCATGTTTCAGTAAAAGAATAGAGGGGGCTTACCTCCATATTAACATGCATTTCAAAAGATCAACGTTTGGAAGGAGAAAGTGGAAAAAAAAAATCATATTGAAGACAGATGAAAGAGGAGTGTCCTATTAAATATGTATATCTGGTTATTACGTAAGATGGTGTCATTCCAAAACATGCACTTTGAAGCGGTTTACTTTCCCACAGTTGCTCGTAGGGCTGTGATGAACTTAATAAGATTGGGAAGTGCCTGGCCCCAGCTTTATGAAGTAACATACATAATCAGTTAACACCAAACACAAAACTTTTAGCAACTTATATGGAGGAGGATATCATCTTGCCTCTTTACAAATCAATGGTAAGACCTCACCTTGAATATGCAGTACAATTCTGGGAACCAGTCCTTAAAAAGGATATTAAGGAACTAGAAAAAGTACAAAGGAGAGCTACAAAATTAATAAGGGGGTTGGAGGATCTTATTTATGAAGAGAGACTTACATTTTTTTTATTTATATACGTTAGAAAAATTGAATCTGAGAGGGGATTTAATAACATTATATAAATATGTGCAGGGCCAATATAAAGAGTTCTCCAGTGACCTGTTCATTATCAGAAATGTATAAAGAACAAGAGGTCACCCCCTGAGACTGGAAGAGCAAAGATTTCACAGACAGCAAAGGAAGGGATTCTTTACGGTTAGGACAATAAAGTTATGGAACTCACTGCCAAGAGAGGTAGTGCTATCAACCACAATAGATGCATTTAAAAAGGGTCTGGATGTTTTTTTTTTAGAAAAGCAGAACATACAGGGCTATTAATAATAGAAACTAGCGGAAAAGACTAAACCTGAAAGGAGAAGTCAATAAATATGGAATAATGAGCAACTAATCTAAACTTGAGCAAGAGTGTATATAGGTATACCACTTAAATGGTATACCTATTAATAATAGCATTAGCATTAATAATAGAGCTTATTGATCCAAGGAGAAATCTGATTGCCCTTTAAAGTCAAGAATGAATTTTTCCCCCTAGGAGGCAAATCGAAATAGCTTTCTTAGGGTTTTTTTCTTTCTTTTGGATCAAAAGCGAGAATGATAGGTAGAAGGGTTGAACTTGATAAACTAGTGTCTTTTTTCAACCTAAATTAGTGTGTCCCTACAGAAACCCTTAGTTTTACCATGCAGTGCTCTTAACCACCCCCAGAAAGACCATTTCACCTTTAGATACGGTGGTCGCTATTGCAGTTCCTATCAGGCATCAGCCACCTGTCTACATCCACTTTTCCTCTTGCCTTCATGTTCTTGTTTGTCTTCCTGTTTGTTTAATCCTGTTCATGGATCTAACTATTTCTGTCACTGAGTCTGACCATTTCTGTTCCAGCGTTTTTCCCTTTCCCCGCTTAATTTCTGATTTTCTCTTCTACTCTGTCTTGTTTGTTACCATTCCTATTTAACCTGCTCTTTTCTTCTCCCGTATTGCTCCAGTTATGGGTAAGCAACTTGTCTATTTGTTTCCTCTGCTTTCGTTTCGTCTATTTTTCTTTAGACAGGGGTAGTGCTTAGGACTTGCCAGATTGTGGGGTTTCATTCAGTGAATTCACTAAAATTAAAAGCATATATGTATAAATCTGTCTTAAAACATGGACTGATCTTCACCTAAGTTACAATAATGAACAAACACAACTTGTTTTAATGAAGAACACACACATTATTGTATTGTTATTGTCCATATTGAACACATCATTCAAACAGTGGAGACCAACCTGGAGACCAACCAATGAAACAGAAGTAAAGGTGTGTGTTGAGATCTATAATGCTATTCACAACAAGCATCTGCTGATCTGAACCATGCCTTGCAAAAAATAAATCTCAGAAGACCTATGATAAAGAATTGTTTATTTTCATTAAATTCGAAAAGGTTTACAAGGTAATCTCAAAGAGTCAACATATATTCATCAGTCCACAGTTATACAAATTGTTTATAAATAGAGCGGAATAAGTACTGTGCCTAATCTCCTTGGAAGTGGGCACCCAGCCAAGATAACTCCAAGGGCACAATGCAGAATACCCAGTGAGCTTAAAAAAAAAACAAGAGTAACAGTTAAAAGGCTTGATGGAATAATTTGAACTGGTTAACATCTATGTTCATGAGTCTACCATCCGCAAAGTGTTGAACATGCGTTAAGGGTGAACTTAAGTATCTCTGATTTTCCTGAGAAAATCGAAGCTCCGAGTTTCGGACCAAATTGCATCACTTTGAGGATCTGAGTAACCTTCAAATTTTCGGCTACTCAGAGACCATTGAAAGGATCTCCTCCGGAGTTTGGCTGCTGGAAAGGTAGCATCGGTCCTCCCCATAGACTCCTTCAGCTTGTTTCAGGACAATTTTAGGAATAGCTCGGCTCCCCAGTACTCACCTCCTGGTTGCTCCGTGTCCCCGGTCATCTCCTCTGTGCAGTCTTCCCTCCTGTACGAAGGAGGGAAATATAGCCACCGGATATGACGTACTGTCATATCCGGTGGCAATGATTTTGTTTTACTTCTTTGTGGGACATTTTTTTTTTTTTTTACTTTTTACTCCCGTGTTGTCCCCCTTGCCCCCCCCCCCCCCCCCGTGGATGCCCATGCTTGTTTGTGGTTATTGCTGTCAAACGAGGGTTCGACCAGTTATTAAACCCAAAGGTTTGCTTACTTTTTCCACCAGCGCTGTAAATATTTAATGGGGGGGTGTTCAATAAAAACATGAACGATTATCATTGTCCGTGTGTAATTAGCTTAATCACATTGTGTCTGTGTATACTTGTGAAGATCAGATCACATTTATAACCAATTAATGCAGAAAACCAGGTTCACCTACTTTTTCTTGCCTATGTATGTTCTGCTGCTAGTGCAGTGCTTTATGTCTTCAACGTTATTTGTCATTTGTGTTTGTCCAGTCATGATCATTTTGCCTGCTTGTCTGTGTCCTGTATTGCTGTTCCTGGGCTTAGCCTATCTTTGCATCTTTGAACTCTATATCTTTATACTCACAGGGTCATGCATGTCCACGAATGTGCCCTCTAGGGGAGAGTAGTGATCTCACTACTACATGAGGTACAGTTTCTATTCTGCTAGGACTCCGTTGAAGTGAAAAACTTGTATTTGGCTTTACAATCATTGACTTTCAGTAATTGCACGCTCACTTAACATTGTGCTAAACTTTCCTTTTGATTTAAAACTTCTGGTGCCTGATAGATTTAATCTATTAACCTTCATACAAAAGTGCTAGGCTTATTGCAGCAGAGCCCTTTAAAGTATCCCGAGAATGGCTCATGCCACCTATAATGGTTATGCATGTCTCTGACATCATACATGTGAACTTGGGGCATCCAAATACATTAGCCCTTTCATTCAAATACTTTGCTGATTCCTCAGAAGTTCTGGGGATGCGCAATCCATAATGATGTACAAAAGGCAAGTTCAATTTCTGGACAAAATCCTGCAAAATGTAGGTTTCTATTGGCAACAAAAAATAGATAATTAAATACAACTTCGTCCATTAAATCGCTTCTTTTGTTTTAAATATCTGCTTCAAAATGCAATTTATTTGCTCATTATTCCGGCTGAAGTGATGGTATATATGACTGCATGTGAGTTAGTTGAAGGTTTGAAGCTTAATTTGATGTTGTGATATATTGGCTTAAGCTACTGGGGAATATCTAGAGATTCACTTTGTTTAAATTCCTAACACAACGAATGCAACGTTTGTGATCAATACTAGTATACACAAAGGCAGCCACACGCCAAAGTAGATTCATTTCTGATACCTTTAAATGCCAAAATGGAAAGAAATTAAACAGGGCTTCAAACTGTTTTATACTTACTGTTTTAATGTGTGACTGTAGCTGACTTCTACATAATATCAGGAGAGGGCACTATATAACAGCGTGTTGATTTTGTTTCTCTGCAGTCGAATCGGTGATGAGAAAGGACAATATATTGAATTTTCTTTGAAACATGGAATTCACTGGGTACTTTTTCTAAGACAAGAACTGTAGGGAAACTGACGGGAATTGGAAAGTGAACTTCAAACTTGAGGCCAAAGGGAATCAAAATGCAAAAAGGGAAGCACTCATCTGATCTAGCATGGATAACGGGGATGCTGAAATGACCAAATAGTTATATACAGTCCACAAGGATCAGGACACTCACATTACAAACTCTTAAAGCTATAGCTTTCATTAAGGCTACTTAAAACTACCTTTCTACACTGAACAAAATTATAAACACAAAACTTTTTTTTGCCCCCATTTTTCATGAGCTAAACTCAAAGATCTAAGACTTTTTCTATGTACACAAAAGGCCTATTTCTCTCAAATATTGTTCACAAATCTGTCTAAATCTGTGTTAGTGAGCACTTCTCCTTTGCTGAGATAATTCATGCACCTCACAGGTGTGGCATATCAAGATGCTGATTAGACAGCATGGTTATTGCAAAGGTGTGCCTGGCCACAAGGTGGATGAATTATCTCAGCAAAGGAGAAGTGCTCCCTAACACAGATTTAGACAGATTTGTGAACAATATTTGAGAGAAATAGGCCTTTTGTGTACATAGAAAAAGTCTTAGATCTTTGAGTTCAGCTCTTGAAAAATGGGGGCAAAAACACAAGTGTTGCGTTTATAATTTTGTTCAGTGTAAGATAACAAAATTGGAGATATAGTCCAGTTAATATTTAATTATATGGACATATATATATAAATATGGAGCTTAATCTCTTCAATTATATATTAAAGCACCACCTAATTTTCATAGACAGAGACACTCTTGCATTTTATAGGTTTCTCTGGACCATTTGTGGTGCAACGGACAAAGTTACTAGTGACCTCTTTGCTGGTGTGCGGAATGTCAGCAGTACATTGTTGGAGTAGGAGCTTGGTAATGTAATTACTTCCACAGCATACCAAACCCATTTTGTTCTGCAACAGAGAAGATAAAGCACAACCTCTGAATAGATATTGTGGGAGTGTTGGGGCAATCTACTTACAGGGACACTACCACTAACATAAGGTTTAACCAGATTACCTGTGCATTTAAAATAAACACATATATAACATATGCCACTGTTTTTTCCTCTCTTTATGTTTGAATGAATTGCATGTAAAAGTAAAAAATAAAATTAGGTGTTTATCTCTTGCATCCATTATGAGAATTTTACCCATGATGGAACATTCTCCAAAATCTTCCAGCAAGTCTCACTTTACAACTATGGGCAGAACCTGCATTATGATGTCATAAGATACACCCCTGCTCGATCACTGGCTCCTGTGTATCACTAGTGGGCAGGACTAGGTGGCTGTGTAACTTTTTCTACTTGCCTTCCAACACAAGAGAGAGGAGACTGACCTGATCAAACAGGACCATAACTCCGCCCCCTTGTGATGTAATAGTTACATTACCCTCCCATTCAGTGCAAGTCTATGGTCAGAATTCTGACTTATAGGCTGCATTCTGTGTCCCCAGCCCCAAAGTGAGATACTAGTGCTGTAAATTCACTAGAGGATGGCACCCAAAAACACTATATTTCACAAAATGGCGCCGCCCAGTCACCAATTTACCAGTTTAGTAAAATATTTAATCAAATAAACGCATATAACAAAAAACAAAAGACATATCTGAAATCAACAGGGCAAAATAAAAATAATAAATCCTTTACATTTTTTGGTGGAAGGGTCCCTTTAATGCATTTCAATCTTTGGTCTTTCATAGCACTGTGCTCATCAGCCCTTTTACCTATCTGATAGGATTCCATGCCGCAAGGTTACAGCTCAGGTTCAGTCCGCCCTGTTTTTACATACTCAGGATGCTAATGCACGCTACCCTAATCTTCTGACTAAATGGTAGGTAAGTGCACGGAAAAACTGGGCCATGAAGCAAATCATGACCATGGAAATAATATACATAGGAAAGAAAGTCATGAGCAGAAACTAGAACATATTAACACTTCAATAAAAACCACGACATTTCACAAGTTAGCAGTCTGCTGGGGCGTTAGTTTGATATCTACAATGCATCACACAGAAACCTGAGATCCTAAGCATTATCCATTGCATTTATTTATTGTACAGATTTTTCCCACTGTGTGGTTGAATGGGGCATGGAATCTTTATTATAGTTGGACTGACACCAGATTGCCCGCGTAGTCTCAACTCTTTGTCAGGAATTGTTACGAAATGGAGTCGCTTGCTCAAAGATGTGAAAGGGAATCTGCTTGATTAAGCATTGCCAGTCGGGGGATTCCTGTTTCAGTAGTGTGAAATCATTGCTTTAGAGGAAGCATATTTGGATTAAGTCAGAGATGTTCAGCTGCGGAATGGGACTGTTCTACGCGGCCGATTCATCGCGGCAGTTACAGAGGCTGACAGTTCAGCGTCTGACTGTTTCTTCAAGGCGCAGATTAGTTCTAGGGTCAGGTTAGGTTTAGGGTTTCTTTAGAGTTAGTATTAAGGTTATGAGTAAGTTTTAGGGTTAGTATTAGGGTTAGGGATTAGTTTTAGGGTTACCTTTATGGTTAGTTCTAATACTAGGGTTAGTATTAGGGATAGGGGTTAGTTTTAGGGTTAAGAGTTAGTTTTAGGGTTAGTATTAGGGTTAATTTTAGGGTTAGTTCTAGTATTAGGGATTAGTTTTAGGATTATGCGTTAGTTTTAGGTTTAGTAAAGGGTTAGTTTTAGAGTTATTAGTTAGGGATTCGTTTTAGGGTTAGTATTAGGGTTAGAGATTAGTTTTAGGGTTACGTTTATGGTTAGTTCTAATACTAGGGTTAGTATTAGGGTTAGGGGTTAGTTTTAGGGTTAAGAGTTAGTTTTAGGGTTAGTATTAGGGTTACTTTTAGGGTTAGTTCTAGTATTAGGGTTAGTATTAGGGTTAGTATTAGGGTTACTTTTAGGGTTAGTTCTAGTATTAGGGTTAGTATTAGGGATTAGTTTTAGGGTTAGTATATGGGTTAGTTTTAGAGTTATTAGTTAGGGATTAGTTTTAGGGTTAGTATTAGGGTTAGGGATTAGTTTTAGGGTTATGTTTATGGTTAGTTCTTATACTAGGGTTAGTATTAGGGTTAGGGGTTAGTTTTAGGGTTAAGAGTTAGTCTTAGGGTTAGTATTAGGGTTACTTTTAGGGTTAGTTCTAGTATTAGGGTTAGTATTAGGGATTAGTTTTAGGGTTATGCGTTAGTTTTAGGTTTAGTATGAGGGTTAGTTTTAGAGTTATTAGTTAGGGATTAGTTTTAGGGTTAGTATTAGGGTTAGGGATTCGTTTTAGGGTTAGTATTAGGGCTAGTTTTAGGGTTAGTTCTAGTATTAGGGTTAGTTTTTTAGTTTTAGGAGAAACATTTGTTTAATATATATATATATATATTAAACAAATGTTTCTCCTAAATTATGCATTTGCTTGTAATTCAGCCAACCTTTAGGCAATAATATATTATAATGAGTCTACAGCAAAAGGCGGGTCATACACTGACATTGTTTGCTGCAGACATTCACTGGATTTTGTGATTTTGTGCTTTCGCCTATTTAATATACCAAGAACTTAAACAGAGAATAAAAAAAAAAACAGCATGTGGATTTAGGCAGTGATATAATTTGCTATGATTTCATGGAAATTGGTTGCTTCCTAAATAGTAACATCTGAAATGTATCATTAAAGAAATAGGACTATTCATTTGAGGCATCGTATTTTTCTCATTATTGCAGCATAAGCATACAAGGGAGTACAATAATAATGTCTAATTATTAAACCATGTTATATCCAGACATGATCTTGTCATTGTGGGTGTGGCTTATGAGCAGCTATCCAGAGCAGTAGCACTATCTTGTAACAGGATGGCCACATCTTCATTTGAATCAGGGAAATGTTATGACGAATGTACTGCTGGTATACCTGGCCTACCCTATTGCTTTGAATATTTAAGATGGCTGACTACCTAGCTTTATTGCATTTTTGGTTCTTGAGCAATGGAATCCCCAGGCGTTGAAACATTTTATGATGTCAGCACCCAGACTTTTTCTTTCTATAATCATGACGCCACATGAGTTTAATATGCAAACCAACTACCATACATAATGACTTCAAATGTTGATGTTCAATGTAGGCTGGCATGCCAGATGTTAAAAAGCTTATAGGTTCTGTTGTGTTACATCATGACATTTATAACGTTCCTGCTCCCCAACCACAGCTACTGCATGATATGTGACCCTCAAACTTAAAAAAAAGTCACACACTGACCTAGAAGTGTAACTACTCCTGTTACAAGTGCGGAGACTAGATCTTCACTGGAGTTGCTCGATCAGGAGTTTTCCCCTGATTATTGACAAGTAGATCGTATTGAAGACAATGTGCTACAAAACATTATCTCTCTAGGGCAACATGAGAGTCTTGTAGAGTTTCAAATTAACTGAACTTGAAAATTATTCTTCCTTAATTTTACAAATACTCTTTTGACAAATGATATATGCTATTTCTATGCCTCTAGGTCTGAACTGACATTGACAGGGCTGAACATTGTTAATCAACAAGTGGATAAAAGTGGATCCTTGAATGTAATGCTTGTACCGTGTCAATACCGAAACAAGGTGAGGGTTGGGGGGGATAATATATAGCGATACCAGTAATGATGTGATACTATGCCTCTATGCCTCTGAATAAAATACCTGACTCCACTAAAATACTGGACACCACATAAACAACATGGCATCCTCTCCCAGAAAGCAATGCAAATATCGAGTATTACCTTCATTTTTTTTCCTGGACAGAGAGCACGTGTACTGGCAGCTCTAGATTAACTTTAGCCTTTTTTTAAAAGTAGATTTTTCTTTTATTCAGGGACCTCGTACTGAATACAGTGTTACTCTGGCTTCATGATCAAAAACCTAACAAGCTGGGTTGCGCTCTGCTAAAATGGGGTTATCTTGACAATTGCAAACCTACGGCTCTTTAGCGTTACTGTGCTAATGACCATAGGCATTGGTCCAGGTGTCATGGATACTACCTGTAGGTCTTCTCCAATCTCCGGGAACCTCACTCTCCAGTGTAAACCTGGAACAGATCCAAACATGAGAAGTAGAAACACTCCGTCAGAAGACCCAGCAAGTGGCATGGAGAGGTCACATTAACATGAGTTATAACCAATTTGTTTTTTTTATATATTTAATACATTTACTGTGCATTTGTATTCTTATCTCTGAAGCAACACAGTTACCTTCAATTTGAATTTAGCTGCGAATAGCAATATAATTCACACTGCAACCGAATCTTGGAGCACCAGTGGGGCCGAAATAAATCACAGCAAACATTTATCCAAGATTAGGTAATAATATTGAAGAATTACCAGCCCTAACGTCTTAGACGGCATGTTTTACATTATCACTTTGCTTATCTCATCTTTTTTTTCCATTACTTTATGGAAATCTTTCTTTATTATGCTATTAAAAAATAGAAGTTAAAAAAATTAGTATATAACTACCCCAGTTTAGATTGTTTTATGATAAAGAATTCTGTCTGTCATCAATGTCATTTAAAAAAAAATCCAAGATTAAAAATATATACAAAATAGATATGGAAGCCAAGAATTCAACTTCTTTAATTCAGAGTTTCATGCTGGGGCCTGTAACCAGAAACCGGCAGCATCCTAGTCCCAAAAAGAGTCCAGACATTTAGCTGGTAATGTCTCTGGAATCAATGTTTTGTGATCATTTAAGCATATATTTTTATAGTCACATTTGCAGTTTATAGTCTCAGCTGTTTCTTCTATCCTTTGACCTTCACAAGTTGCATTACATTTTAAAGACATAATGGAGTTGGAGGGTGTCTATAAATGTCCCTATCATTATGGTATATTCGTCTTGTTGGCAAAGTATCTTGGCAAAGGTCTTGTTGGTAAAGTATGTCTTTTTGCTGATGATACAAAGATTTGCAGCAGGGTTGATATTCTTGGAGGGAAAGCCAAATGGCAAATGATTTAGCTAAACTAGAAAAATGGTCAGAGCAGTGGCAACTGACATTTAATGTGGACAAGTGCAAGATTATGCACCTTGGGCGTAAAAACCCAAAAGCAGAATATAGAATATTTGGTACAGTCCTAACCTCAACATCTGAGGAAAGGGATTTAGGAGTAATAATTTCAGAGGACTTAAAGGTACGTAGGCAATGCAATAGAGCAGCAGGAAATGCTAGCAGAATGCTTGGTTGTATAGGGAGAAGTATTAGCAGTAGGAAGAGGGAAGTGCTCATGCCATTGTACAGAGCACTGGTGAGACCTCACTTGGAGTATTGTACGCAGTACTGGAGACCGTATCTCCAGAAGGATATTGATACTTTGGAGAGAGTTCAGAGAAGGGCTACTAAACTGGTTCATGGGTTGAAGGATAAAACTTACCAGGAAAGGTTAAAGCATCTTAACATGTATAGCTTGGAGGAAAGACGTAACAGGGGGGATATGATAGAAACATTTAAATACATAAAGGGAATCAACACAGTAAAGGAGGAGAGTATATTTAAAAGAAGAAAAACTACCACAACTAGAGGACATAGTCTTAAATTAGAGGGGCAACGATTTAAAAGTAATATCAGGAAGTATTACTTTACTGAGAGGGTAGTGGATGTATGGAATAGCCTGCCAGCAGAAGTGGTAGAGGTAAACACAGTCAAGGATTTTAAGCATGCGTGAGATAGATACAAGACTATCCTAGCTATAAGACCGGGAACGGGGGACTAATAAAAGTACTCCAAAAAAAAAATAATTGGGCAGACTAGATGGGCCGAATGGTTCTTATCTGCCGACACATTCTATGTTTCTATGTTTCTATGTTTCTATGGTATATGATTATTTTATGGCGTGCATCTATAATACCTGTATGGTCTACCCAGTTATGGAAGTCTTAATGGACGCTCATCATTATTATCCAAGGGCAGGCTGGTAACTGTGGGCCCAGGGACCAACATCATTTAGTTTCCTTGGTGCTACTTCATCAGCGCACCTGTAATCATCAGAGACAGACACACATAGTCAAGCAAGACAGATTTACTGACAGATAAGGTACTGAGACTGATAGGCAGACAGATTTACTGACAGATAAGGTACTGAGACTGATAGGCAGACAAGACAATTGAATAGAAAGATCGAACGTTTTACCAACTGGGGCATTTAAAATGGAAATTCCCCAGGAGAGATTAGAAAGCAGTCCGGGGGTTAGGGGGAAATTGCCCCTTTCCAGCCAGTTCCCCCATGTGAGCTTATAGCTAACTTGGGGGTCAGTCTGACTGTTACTATTCCAAGGTCTGTAAAATGAGTACCAAGTACCCAGTAAGTGGGATAATCCTAATATCTCCAGTGTATTGGGAGAGCATTCCAAAGATATACTTGATAATGAATGGCTATATCTCAGTACAAATACAATGCATGGTTATTAGTATTGTACATAACATTTTAACACTTTTACAAATATTTATTTTGATCCTGTTTTGCATGTACTATACTTGAAAAAAAAAAATTCCTCAGTATACCTATCCTGTTTAAATACTTTTGTTACTATATATACATATTTTTGATTTTGCTGATTATGGGTTAACTGGAACTTAAGTCTAAGTATCTCTTGCGTATTCAATTATGTAGAGCTGATATGGTGCACTGTGGGACACAGGCAGTGGTGTATCTTGGTTTTGTGCTGCCCTAGGCAGACAAAATGCGGGCACCCCCCTACCCACGCTGCACACGTACGACATATCCCATAACCCACATCACCCAATTACATGACCCCATCGCATGCCTTCGTCACCCCAATGAAACACCTCCATCACGCTCATTACATACCTCCATCACCCCCATTACATGCTCCCATCACCCCAATTACATGCCTCCATCACCCCAATTGCATGCCCCAATCATCCCCATTATATGCCTCCATCACCCTGTTACATGCCTCCATCACCCCATTACATGCCTCCATCACCCCTATTACATGCCTCCATCACCCCTTTTCATGCCCCATCCCCCCATTACATGCCCCCATTCCCCCATTTCATGCCTCCATCACCACCATTACATGCCCCATCACCTCCATTACATGCCCTATCACCCCCATTACATGCCCTATCACCCCCATTACATGCCACCATTACCCCGATTACATGCCCCCTCACCCCAGGACTTACCCTTATACCTGGTGGCTAGTGGCAGGCAGCATGGTGTCCTACCATGCTGCCTATTTGGCTCCCCGTGGTGAGTGTAGATAGGTCATGTGACCTATCATCAGACCGCCCCTAAGGAAAAAAAATGCAAGTTTTTTCTTAGAGGTTTTTTTCGCTGTTGGGGGGCGCTGCCACCCACCGAAATTTGCCGCCCTAGGATTCCTCCTAGGATGCCTCACGGTAAATACTGCACTGGACACAGGCCATATGACTAAACTCCCCTTTTGACATGAGTAGTGAATATATTAAAATACCAGAACTTTTTATTCCCTATTTTTAGGAGAGTACGAGAAATTCTCTTCTCCAAATCATTTACAGTACTGTAATGTATAGTGAAAGCATAATACCATAGCTCGTTACATTTGAAATAGAAAATAAAATGGTTGGCAGCCCAAAAAATAAATACTTTCTAATGACTCATGACCTTTTGCACTTGATATTTCATAGATCAGTTTGCATGTGTTAATTAAAGACGGGGGGGGGGGGGGGGGGGGGGCAATGTAAGCAGTTGTTTCCTTAAGCGAATCAGCAATAGTCTGTGGGTTTTTTTTATTGTTTGAAAGGTCCCAGGGATCATAGTCCTGTGTTTCTTCAGGATTTAACTTACCAGATGCAAGGCACTTTAAAGAACTCTGATGGAGAGAATGGGGAGTGATCAGTTTACAAATGACCTGCCAGTTCATAACCGTGGTCCTCAAGATAAAATAGATCTTGTACAGAAAAGAAAACACTTTGTCAAGTTGGCTTTAGTTTTTTTTTTTAATTATTATTATTTTTTTTTATATAACAACTGAAATATCCATGTTATCAGTCATTTCTGAGTCTGTTTTTTTTTAAGGGGTGCAATATTCATTCCTGCCGAGAGAATTGTCGGAGAGCAATAGACCAGATTCTTAAGATGTTCCGAGTCAACTTTTTTGGGCATTTATCGATGGAGACTTCTTAATCTGATTGTATAAATTGTTGTACAATGAATGACAGCCTTGGATGCATCTTCTGACATCCCTGTAAAGAATATATGATTTTTGTTGTTGTTGATTTTTCTACTTAATATTTACCCTTTTCTATGAATTATTAAGCAATAAAAAAAAATCACAAACGTATATCGCGGGATATATGGTGCACAATGTCTTTATTTTGTCCCAAGGCACAACAATGTACGACCAGTGTACTTATCACCTAAACATTGCTTACATTGTGAATGTAGAGAGTAAAAAATGATTAAAATTGATCTATCCATTGTGTTAGCAGAATTGCATGTAAATAGGGGGAAAGTGTGTTTTAAATGAATCTGTAGAGTCTCCTGCTTATGACATCACCTGTGGCTTGAAATGCAAAGTACACATAGAAACATTGACATAGAAACATAGAATGTGTCGGCAGATAAGAACCATTCGGTCCATCTAGTCTGCCCAATGTTCTAAATACTTTTATTAGTCCCCAGTTCCCTATCTTATATCTAGGATAGCCTTGTGCCTATCCCACGCATGCTTAAACTCCTTCACTGCGTTTACCTCTACCACTTCTGCTGGAAGGCTATTCCATACATCCACTATCCTCTCAGTAAAGTAATACTTTCTAATATTACTTTTAAATTGTTGCCCCTCTAATTTTAGAGGGGCAAAATTTCCCACTGAAATTCAGTTTATTTCGCTCCTGAGATTTACGGAAGTCTTATAAACTTTGTCTCTTCCTACTGTATTTTGTGTCTCATTTTAATTGCATATGGTTAAAATCCAGTGCGGCTAACTTGAGCTTGGATCACATTATTAGAGGGTCAACTCAGTAGGCACTGGCCTGGCGCAAAGGTGGGTGAAGAAATCTGAACTCCGGCTATTCAATATGGACGATTTCAGCACAAAATCATCACTTTCAAGTGACTTTCATGCATGTTTTCGACCACATTCAGTTGGGGTAGGTCGGACTGCAAAAATCCTATAGATTTCACTTACTCCTAAATTGCCAAATTTCAGACCGTTCACTTCTCCAGATTTGAGCTGGAGAATTGAACATAAAAGTGTAAAAGAATTAAGTTTAACATATTTTAAATGCAGAAATATTTATACCATGGCCGAAGCCCCCCCCCCCCCCATCCCCCCCACAGCCCCCGTTGGCCCTGAAATAAGACCAAAGTTATAGACTTCTATGGGAAGGATCAAGACTACAATTTCGGCAACCAAACGCCGGAGGAGTTCGGTTTCTGAAATGGCAGCATTTAAATCGTCCACAATGGCCATTTTTTTATGCCATTTCGCAATCACTTTGGCGATCGCGGAGTAGTCAGAATTTGAGGGCTACACGGATCACCGACGTCATCCGATTGGGCCTGCAACTGAGAACTCCGATTCTCACAAGAAAATCATAGCTAACTGAGTCGACCCTTAGGTGTTCCCTTGCATTTCTGACGATCAATCGTCCAGCCATTGACGGGGCAATTCAGTTTTGTGGCGCCAAACCACAATAGTTATTTTCACATCTGCTTAATATCAACAAAAACATTAACCCTTCAGCATTTCGGAGATCTTAGCTGTCTAACCAGTGGTTCATTGACAACGTGTCTACCCTTCGCGTTCTTTACAGGGATCTTTTTGCTGGCGTTCATGTATATTTTCCTGTCAGGTTCAATTTAATTTTAGCCCTAACGGTTCTAACTAAAAGTTAAAAACCAGCTGGTATTGTTCCAATCCTGGTGCGTTTCAGAATATGACACATTAACCCCAAACAACTTTCATTTGAGTCCAATACTCTTTTAATATGTGCTACCTGCTGGCACATAAAAACCTACCAGCTGGGGCAATAACACTGTCTACATCTGATTAGCCATGATTATTGCGCTCTATGCGAACTGTGTACAGTTTAGATTGGCATTTATATAACTCCAAGTGTTTTTTATGTATATCCTAAATTCACTTTCTTACTGGATAGATCCTTTTAGGTCTGCTAAAGAAATGTGTACAATGGCAATCGTAAAAAAAAAGGGCCTGATGCTGGGCTCATGACAAACAAATATGGATACCAAACAGGAAAGGCCGCACTCACTCGTAGGATATTCTCAAAAGTAGCAACATATTTTAATGCAAATAAAAAAAGTGCCAGTGACCTTCATCAGGGCTTTCTAAAACTCCTACAAACAAAAAGTATGACATTTGGCACTAAAAAAAAAAAACGTTTTTCAAATAAATGATGACTAATCGATCCGCCCTCTGGCTATACAATAGTGTAGAATATATAATTCCACACTTCATTTTTGACTCAATGTCATATGTATGTGTATATATATATATATACATTTAAGGTGCTAAAATATTATACCAATTTCACTTTGTTTGGCAATGGCCTATTTAGTTTCTCCTACCATCACTTCCTTCCATCTTGATGACAAACTACTCCACCTTGCTTTAAATGATGTTTCCCAAATATTTTTATTTTATTTTAAATTTCTTTGATGTGAAAACTGACATACATAAATACCATACTTACATTGAAAAGTATAAAACTTTCAAAATATTATATCTAATATTATTAGATATTATATCTACATTTCTGTGCTATTTAAATAACCAAGACGTAGAAAAAAAATGGAAAGGGGAAATGTGGTTTGCCAACTGGATTTCAATATTCCTAAAAAAACCCCCACAGGTTTAGTGGTATTCAAGCTTATTTAACCATTGACTCCATAGTGTGAGTGTAAATGTTCTGAAAATTAAAACGGAATATAGTGTAGTAAATAATATTAAGTGGTGGTAAATATCCAGCTCATAAATGGCCACTCAGTTATTTTAGAGCAGCCCAATAATGAGCATTAATCAGACCCTTTAGGTATCTATGTTCCTCCAGGTTGTGTTCGTCTTCTTGGAAGCCGTTCTCATTGACATATAATGCGTAGGAGGAGAAGCAGCAGTAAGAGCAAATAGTAGGACATGCATTACAATACATATAAAAAGAATCTACTTAAAAACAAATAGTAATGATCACCATAAAGTCCCATCCTTATTATCGCTGCCTCTGTAGAATTGCTGCTCATATAAAAGGCTCTCCTTTGAATGTTGGACTGTGAATCTGTTCATCAGACTGCTGTCCCATCTTACATAATGTGTTTCACCCAAATATCTGGTTTAGGGCTTCCTTACGGTGTGTCGTTGCTTGCAAAATCCGTAAGGTGTGTTTTTTTCTCATTTTCTTCCTGTTATTAATATTACATTGTATATCTGATATCACATACCTTGTAAAGAATTCTTATAAATGTTATAATCTGTTATATAAATGGCACACTGACATAGTGGAATATTTATAAGATCAGATTATAACTTAATACATCCAAATAAAGATAAATAGTATTAAAGAAAAGGTTGTCAGTGTGACTGTGTGTAAGTGTGACTGTGTGTAATTTTGACTGTGTGTAAGTGTGACTGTGTGGGATGCTGTGTGTGTAAGTGGGGTGTGTGTAAGTGTGAGTCTGTGACTGTGTTTGTGTGTGTAAGTGGGAGTCTGTGTGTAAGTGGGAGTCTGTGTGTGTAAGTGGGAGTCTGTGTGTAAGTCTGTGTTTGTGTGTGTCACTGTGTGTGTAAGTGTGAGTGAGTCTGTAAATGTGTGTGTCTGTAAATGTGTGTAAGTGTGAGTCTGTGGCTGTGTTTGTGTGTGTAAGTGGGAGTCTGTGTGTAAGTGGGAGTCTGTGTGTGTAAGTGGGAGTCTGTGTGTAAGTCTGTGTTTGTGTGTGTCACTGTGTGTGTAAGTGTGAGTGAGTCTGTAAATGTGTGTGTCTGTAAATGTGTGTAAGTGTGAGTCTGTGAGACTCACACTTCACACACAGTCACACTTTCACACACAGACTCACACAGTCTGTGTGTAAGTGTGACTCTGTGCATGTCTGTGTGTGTAAGTGTGTGCAATAAATATTCTTTTTTTTTTTTTACATTTTAAAGAGGGGGAGTAGGTGGAGGGTGCCAAATACAGGGTCCACCCCTGTACCAAATGCTCTAGGTAAACCCCTGGTAACAGGTTTGCTCTCCCAGTGAATATTCCATGTGTCAAATATTTGTAATCAAACATTCCTTAGGATTTTGAGACGCAAATATCTCTGTGAGCCGATATTATGAATTATAATTATGAATTATAATTATAATTCATCTAAAAGCTCAGTAGGTATCAGCAAACTATCTAAGCAAGCAAAACCTTTACATAAAGCCTGTAATTAAATATACATTCCTGAATAAAACATTATTATCTCATGATAGAAATAACTTGAGAAACAATTGTATGCACCTTAAACTGGTCATTTATTTATAGTACTTCATCACCTAAACATGGTTTTTATTGTGACTGTAGCGATTAACAAGAATCAAATATTACACCCAACAAAATGACACTATTATATGTCTAGAAAACAATGTTTCAAGTACCTTGTAGGATGGTACAAGGCTTGTAAAAATAAACGCTTCCTTCCAAGGTATTTCTTGCAAACCACGTGGCATATTTATTCAGGTCATAAATATCCAGTGCATTTTCAAGGTGAGGCTTAATAGCGAATGTAAATGGGCTGTGACGTTAGGATACATATAAGCGGCTGTCATTTTGTTAATGTTGTAAATATTATTCTGGTATTTATATTTATAATATGATATTATGATGGTAAATCCCCAGTGTCTATTATAATCCAATTATCACTGATTTATTTTTGTATGCCGATCATGTGACCGATGTGGGCGTGTCGATATACCTCTTCGGAGTGTGTCCATTTTATGTGCTCGCACTTGTTACGCAGTGTAATATTTGATTCTTGATGTTTCTTCAGGCGGAGTTGAACATCTTACATAATGTATCAATAGAGTTGACTCCGTGGAAGGGTTTCTACTGAATGTAGAGTTTAACCCCTTCCCGCTGTTAAGACGTTCTATGTCATTCCAAAATGTTTGGCTCAGACGTCTTTAGGACGACATTGAAAGTCCTTTTTCTCGTCGCGGCCCCCCTTGCGACAGGCTGTGAGCACTCCTTGCTGCCAGGGATTTTCCTATCTGTCAGAAGAAGCTGCTTTGAATGGCCTCCGGCTGAAAGGCTAAATGTAACCAATGTTCAAAGCGTGTTCCAGAGACGGTTAACTAAATTAGCCGGTCATGTCTCTACATCTGTATCCCTGACTCCCAGTCACTCTGAGTGGCCTCAGTCTGACAGGCTATAAGCAAATGGTGCTGACTTTGGGAGTTGATTATAATTAGCCAGTCACAGTGATTGAGAGCCAGGGACACAGGAGCAAGGGACACAGGAGACGGGAGACAGGGACAAAGTGAGCGACGGTTACGTTTAACAATATCACGCCCTGCACGAACATCCGGGTTTGGTCATGCCTCCTCAATTTTACAAGTGACATTGCGAGGTCTCGTTCTATTTTACCAGGGACCCACATGGTCTATACACACCATCATCAGGTCTCTGCCTCCGTGTCCATGGCTCCGAATAACTTAATTTAAGTGATAATTACATTATAATTTATGCTTTTGATGGCTATTTTGTGAAAACAATGTGTAAATAATTTCTGAGGATTTTTTCTTACTCTGCATTTACAGTATAAATAATGGTTATTAAAAAAATAAAATATAACTTTGTCCCTTACACAAATTGTATAGGCCATGGACATTACAAAAATAAATAAATAAACAAAATTCTAAATAGATGAACAGAATAAGACTTATCCAAACAATGCATCATATAATCCACTGTTAAAAATCACAGTGCTTTTAATATTAATATTGCTAACAGAATTGCTTTTACTATTGTTATTATCATGTGTTTTTATTGGTTCTTGGCCATTTTTAAAGTAAATAAACAGAAAAAAACGTGAGTAGAAACTGTTGGGAATAAAATAGTGTCTTCATTCTTACATTTTGTGGTTAAGGTTAATTAAAGCCTATTACTTCCTAATGTTTCCTTTAGTACAAATATAAATGTTCCAGGATGAATGTGTTACTTTAGTTATTTTTATTTTTAGAATACGTTCTTCTCTACTTGGCTACAGACTATGATCAGAGGTTTGGAAATTCATGATTACCGAACCAGCTATTCAGAAAACTTATAGTGGAACATGGTCTCGATTCATAACAACATGAAGATATAAAATGGCAATGAGCCCCTGATTTGCACTTTATAAATGCAATCCCTATAGTGCAGCCATGTTTGTGCTATAATTTCTTAGACAACTATAGATTGGGCATGACCTGACGAAGTGCCGACACGCAGGCGCGAAACGCGTAGGCTCTCACATTCTACCCACCGGGTGATTCCCACTTTCTATTGCAGTGCATAGCTGTGACGATTGACATTAAATGATTATTCACAGCATTTACCTGGTCTCCAGTTGTGCATTCTTCCTCCTCAGGACGTCCCTCTACCCTCCTGTTGCCTTCCGGTTTCACTTTCATTTTACACGGCATGAGTGCCGAGAGGAGAAACCTGCGGAGGATTTTATGAAAGAGGTTCCGGCAGTCTCTCAAACCACTGCCACTATTGATTGTACCCCACTTTTAGCACATACTAGCATATTAAAAGCACCAGATTGGTTTTTCTTTGTCATTCTGTTCCTAAATATTAATCATTTACCTGTACAATATTTTTTCGTTAATAGGAATGATTATTATTATAAAAGGTAGTAACCAATTTTATGGAATTTTGCACATGTATATTGGGCAGTATATTTATTACATGTAGGATCCTGAAGAAGGCAGCTGGGATGCGTCATGTTCAGGCTTCTTTGTATAAAAAAAAACAGCTGCCAAACCTACTGAATTCATTTTTTTAGACTTATGATTGTTTATTATTTAGTTGTATATTAATAAGCACCTCGTGGTATCTCTTATCTGATACCACTGTTTTTTGACCATTCGTGTCCAGCATTATAATCACAGAAGTATATGGCTAGGGTTGCCCCCTTTTTCTGGAAATAGCTGAAGTCCTCCCATAGACGTCAATAGGACTACTTCAGCTACAATCGAAATAGCCAAAGTCCTCCTGAAATGGCCCGAAAGTTAATTTTTTTTAAAAATCTGTAAAAATAAAATTAACACATTAATTAAATACATAAGAATAAATAAAAGTGATTTTTATTAAAATGGAAAAATTACTATATTAATGGGAATATACTAATATAGGAATATGAAAATAGGTTTACTATAATTTGTATACACTTTTCTGTTCAATGCTCCAGCTAAAATATGGAGAATTGTACTGCTCAAAAATCATAAATTTTCACAGATTTTGGGTCAGCCTAGGGGGGGCTCTGTCCTTTAGGAGTAAGCTAAATCCATAGAAATTTGCTGTTCGATCACCCTTAACTTAATGTAGCCGAAATCTGGCCTGAAATCAGCAGAAATGTCCAATTTTGTGCCAAATCGCCCATATTGGGTAATTTTTCTGCAATACGTCTTTATGCCCTGATCTGGCACACGTTCATGTCACATCAGGGCATACTGAGTAGACATTTTTGCATATTATATATATTTCAGAAAATATTTGAAATATTTCAGAATTTATTTGTTTTTTCTCTCTTCTCTGTTACAAAATATAGGTGCTTACTAATGGAGGGCTTGGTGGTCCAGTGTCTATTTTAAACATAGCTAATTGTGTTACAATATCAAATGGAGCTGGCATGTTTTCAATGTCCAGCTACCTTACAAATGCAATTAAGATCAATTACTTTTTGCCTTCTCAATCCTATTTCACGAGTCACTTCTAAAAACAGGAGAACAGTTATACCGTGTTAGCTATTGAGCAAGGTAAAGATGATACTTGGTTACATGAAAGCAGGCCTTCAAGACTAGTTAGGTCTCTTCTTTACTCAAATAACTGAGAGAGGTATCATCTTGTACCTGCTTGTTTTATTTATGGAAAAAGGATTACTAAAATCCCAAGACATGAATTCAATCATCTTTGGCTGAACATTCACTTAACAGAGCTCAGTAACGCATCCACACTCCACAATGAGCAATCCTACTTTCAGAAACAGGAATATCCACTGCAAATTCACCCTGAGAATTTACTAATCCTCTACCTTACTGCAGATTAGGGTAACCACAACTTCATTTGGTTCAGGGAAATGTATTAAAAATGTATACCCCAATCAATAAAAAGAAATATAGACCAGTGCAGTCCTAGAGTATGTATTTTTCATGGGTGTTCCTATATTTATATGCTGACCTGACTGCAGATGTAAGCAAAATTCTCCAGGTCTAATCAGACCTGCAAAAATGCAATACAATCAGGCCTGAGATATACAAGTTCCATCTTAAAAAGAACCCAACCAAGCCCATAAATAATTAAACAGACACCATGGTAGTGGATAAGGGCTTGGCCACAGCTTTATTAACCAGCAAATTTTACCATAACTTAAACCACCCGCCAACTGCAAAGTCATCAGACTCGGCTCATGTCATCTAATAGTTGTCTCTAGTTTCCTGATGACATCTTCGACCACCGGCAGGAAATGACTCCCCCAAGCCCAAGCCCAATAGGATGGATTTCAATAATCACCTAGCGCTGGCAATGAAATTACCGCTGTGACTTAAAGACACATAACTAGAAAAAAACAGAGAGGTGGGAAAGGAAAAACAGAGAGATCTTGTACCCAGATTGTCTTGGAGCTGCCAGGATGCAATGGATTTTGTAATAATTTCATTGTAATAATTTGTATTTACAGTCAATAGGGGCAGGTATTAATGCATATACTTAAAGTAATATTTCCCTTCTTTAATAGTGCAGGGGGGTGGGGGGATCTATCTGTGCACATTAGACATTTTGTCTCTGGCTTTTTGATAAAGCCACGTAGAAATATTATTTGTTAATTTAATATTATTTTCCTGTGGGCCAAATTATTTGGTTAGGAAAATAAACATTAGACTATTTTGAAACTTTAACTCTGGGATCTGGTCACATCTCCATTATTTATTATCATTGTTATTTTTTAAATATATCTTTCTCTAGAATTCCGCTAACGGCATAGAGCTGGTCAACTTTACATATACTAATATACTAATATTTGGCGATATCATTTAATATCAACCTCTAAATGACAACTGTTATCTAAAAAGCATGAACAAAAACCCACAGTTAGGTAAATATTTATTCATGAAACCAAAGTTAATGACATTTTCTTTCCCCTGTACATTATGTAAGTTTTTTTTTACCCAATGATATAGAAAAATAATCATGGACTACTATAACATAGAATTCATTATGTATAGTTTTCCTTCTTGAAAAAGTCTTTAAAAAAAAAGAATAATCCTTTCTAAGCAATTCTTTGGAGGGAAGAAAAAAGAATCAAGCAGAGAAGGGTTCATCTATAATATTTATGATTCTAATATAGTTCTAGAACGCTACCATAAATTGCAAACTCTTTGAGGTCAAAAACGAAAATTTGTTTTCAAGACAAAACAATCGTGAACAATAAACCGCAAGCGAAACCTAAGATCGCTTTCATTAATGTAATAAGTGATCCCCTTGGTGATCTATCCCGGATATTAAACTCTGTTACATTTACTTAAACCAGCTGTTTTAAATTGGTTAATGATATGCTGCCTGGTGATAGCACAGAGAGCGGTGTAGGTAGATAGACACAGTAACCAAACCTGAATATCATTAAGCTTTTTATTGATCTGGACTGACTTCAACATGTCACCATTAATCACTAATTCAATGATAGAACATGAAGCAGTGTGTGGTAGGTATAGGGTTAATAATGGAATACTGAAAAGTTCTTTGGAATCCCAAGACGTAGTCAACCAGTTTAATTGAAAACGATGACTTTACTCCTGGATGGCATATAAAAGGGGCGTGAATTTTTTTTATGAAGTGGGCCGCATCATCTGAAATACATGTGAGTGTTGGACCACATACATTTTTTCTTAATTTACATTAATTTCGAAAAATAGCTTGTTAGCCATAGACAAATGTTTTCTTGTTTAGCAGTTTTACATAAGTAGTTCAAGACACGTTTACAAAAATCACTTAAACACTGTTTGTACTTGGAACGGTAGAGAATAAAAAAAATCAGTGAAAATGATCTATACATTGTGTTAGCGAAATTGCAGGAAAATGCCTAAATTAGGAGAAAAATGTGTTTTAAATGTGTTGTGGAGTGTCCTGCTTATGACATCACCTGTGGCCTGATATGCAAATTACAAATTTGCCATTGAAAATCAGTTAATTTGCATATCTTCAGGGTTTGTGTGCTGATTGTTTGCAGCACACCTGTCAGTCATTGGCAGGATACGCCCCTGGAGGCAATAGTAAATTCTCGTCTGTCAGACTCAGAGTAGGCTAATAAGGGGACATGTCTATTAATACTAATGGTGCACCACTCCAAATTTTAGCAGAATCCAGGAAGCTCTTCTCCGATTAATTGTCTTAAACAAAATAATCATGCAAAATAACAGAATATATAAACATCTTCTAAACAAAATATGACAGAAAGATAATTTAACCCCTTAGCGACATGGAACCTGGTACATCCCGGGAGATGGAGTGATAGCACTGTGAGGATGATTGATACTGACATTGTTAAAAAATAATCTGAAAAGGTGGAGCTTTCCCTGGGTGGTTTTAGGGTGTATTTTGCCATCCGATCAGGTTTCTCTTTGTTTCCGAGTTCTCCCCCCCTCCCTCCATGATGCTTAGAGAAGGTATCTAGTAATCTTTACATTGCCAGTGTTAAAGACGTGAACCTGGATGGTGTGGGGGTACCCAATAATTATCAGCTAAAACATACACAAATGTGCAGTGTGCAAATGTACGCACTATGTAAGTTGTTGGTATTTTCATGGCTATTGCTGAGTTAGACCTGGGGTCTAAATAGGTACTGATCAAATGTCTATTTTCTGTTAATTATATTGTGTTCAGTTGTAAGGCAATGGCAGGTGTATTTTGCCCTAGGAATTAACCTGTGAGAGCTTTTGCAGTTGTGATGAGGATTTTCATTCCTTATCTGTTAGGCAGCATGGTGGTTGCTAATATTTTATCAGGTTTGGCGAGCTGACAATAGGATTATAGCCCCCAAAATGCACTATAAATGGTGTGATTGTTGTGTGGGAGTTTATGTTGTGCCTGGGCTGTTTGTAGCTGTATGGGGCACTTTGAGTTGTCCTGTTATAGATGTCAGAATGTCATGGTGTATAGATGATACCTTTTATCTTTCCTTCTGTCAGTCCTTTCTGTTGGATAGTACTCTCAGGGGACGCAAGCGTCCTGGTTCTGATGTACTGACCCTTCTTGTGAGGGTAAGTATTTTGTAGGGGGTTTGCTAGCCCCACTTTGTGTGTGCCTGGGGCTTTGCTGCTTTGCAGGACTTGTGGCCTCTGCAGTTGTCTCAGGGCCTCTGGGAGCAGATGGATGGAAACCCAAAATAGTGATATCACAGTGACCCTAAGGTTGTGCCCGATGGTGTGGGGGGTGAGCGCTAGTGACTTCAGTCCTCTGGCTTTTTATTGCACTGTTCGTGTGCAGAACGGGCAGTGTAAGTGGCCATCTTGGTTAACTCGTCCCCGGAACTCCTGAGTAGATAATTATAAAGTACATGATGTGCATTTCACAAACATGTATACTGGAAATGTACCACATATTGAAAATAAGCTAAGTGAAATTGTGCCTTTAACACAAGGTCAAAACATGGGAAAGGTAAATGAAGGTGTAATAAAAACTATACTGAATGTACTGCAAACAGATTAGTCCATCTCTATGTCAATATCCAGATATGATTCCACTGATAAGATTTCATAAGACACTTTAAGCCTTTTACAGAACAGTTTGATGTTGCATTTCCCACACATCCTCCCTCCATTCCATGGCCAACAAGGGCATCTGGAAAGGTTTTGTCTTACAGGTAAACCTGGATATTGCCCATTTAAACTGGGAGTCACTGTAGGAGAGGTTATAAATCATACTCTTTCCTCTGTCTTGGGCTTGGAAACCCTCATATTCTATTTTTCTTCATATTTCTTTGTCTGGTAAAAAGCTTAGCTGTATGTCACATAGTTCATTTTTTGTATATAATTACATTAGCCAGTACCCACAAGGGCTAGGATTTTATTTTTTTGCGGTTTAAATTATTTATTTCTGTTCAGCCCTTTTCACCACCAATAAAACTAACCAAGGCTAACTTAAAAGGTAAATCCTGTTTGAAAGTGTATCCCTCCTGACAGACATTTTACAGAAAAGCCCATAGTCTTGGACAGCTACATCCCTCCTGCCTTAATATGCCTTTTGTCCCAGGATGAAGAATTGCTTTTCAGTCCTTCGGATTTCGATTCTTATTTATTTTAACTTTATATCGTTCTGTAACTATAAACTAATAGGAAACTACAAATAATGAAAACGTCAATCATTATCTACAAACTAAAACAAACCAAAAAAAATCTAAAAACACTGAAATAATTCTGCATTTGTATCAATACAAAGTTCGGTCGCAGGAGCAGTTACGCCCTAGCTTTTTTCTGTATTTTGTACATGTTTTTCATTTATGTGAAATACACTTCTTTTTACTTTAAAACAAATTACAGTTTTCTGTAATTCTAAGTAATTATTAAATAAACAAGTAAAAGAATTTCACAGTGGCGTCTACATTCAGTGACATAAGTGAGACAGGCTGGCTTCCTCTGCAGCATTTATTAATATGTGATTAATATGTAATCAGTCTTTTACACGTTATATGCAGTACTTAGCAGCCGGGAAGTGTTTTTTTTTATTCACTTTAGGGGGAGTTGCCCTATTAAGGACAAATAATCCGTTGATCACAGCCCACCTTTCGGGAAACTACTAATTTAATTTAAAGTGTTAAATTGTGTAAGACATTTGTGTCCTAGGTCTCACTATATTTTTCTGATTGACACTAACTATTCATCCATGTAAGTAAAGAAAAAAAATAAAACCAGAACCCCCCAGTTCTAGTTTCCAATACTGTATTCAATTATTATTATCAAGCTAGAATTAGATGTTGATTTCATAGAGAAAAGGAAATACATTTGAAAGTGGCAATAATAAACAATGATCTTAACAAAGTATGGTCCTCTGACATTGAATCTGTGTCTATTTGGTTCGAACACTTCCCTCTGAGGTGCCATCATTGTCAGCGACTTTTATTGGTTCAGAGCTTCCATTTCACTCTTCCCTTAGGCGGCAGGTACCTTTCTACAGGACTCGAGCTCTGATACCTTGTTCTCCACTGTAACTGCCTCCTGGCTCATTATGTTACTGTCCGCTGAAACTTCTATGACTAAGCATGCGTTGAGTGTGAGAAGAGTTGCAATACTTTAACAATTGCAAGCCAAGTTGGCATTCAGAGGTACTTTGGACTGCAGCTCCAAGCAAGCTTCAGCTCCTGATCAGAGGTACTTTGGACTGCAGCTCCAAGCAAGCTTCAGATCCTGATCAGAGGTACTTTGGACTGCAGCTCCAAGCAAGCTTCAGCTCCTGATCAGAGGTACTTTGGACTGCAGCTCCAAGCAAGCTTCAGCTCCTGATCAGAGGTACTTTGGACTGCAGCTCCAAGCAAGCTTCAGCTCCTGATGAGAGCGGAAGTTCTTTGCGAAACAATAAGGAATGCCGTCACTGCCGATGATGATGTCATAAAGATTGTGGCCATTCACTTTAAAAATATTTTTGTTTTGCCTCTGCTCATTAAATTAGTATGTAATTACATTTTCACGAAACTCCACTGCCTCAAGCTAATATTTTTCCTGTCCTTAAAGTATTAAAACCATATGTGTCAGATGTCTAAAGTCTACCTTGCTTCAAAAATCATCACAGAACCATTTGTAAAATGAATCCATATCACTGTTTGCTTGTAATTAGCCACTATACCAGGTTTCATATTCAGGGTGGTAGAGAATAAAATCTCGATAAAACAATGTACAGTTTCAAAAAGCAGCCATTAGTAGCTGAGTCGGAAAATGCAGGAGATTTCTGGAATATAGGAGAGTTCTAGAATATGGGAGAGTTCTAGAATGCAGGACAGATCTAAAATGCAGGAGAGTTCTAGAATGCAGGAAAGATCTAGAATGCAGGAGAGTTCTAGAATACAGGATAGTTCTAGAATGCAGGAAAGATCTAGAACACAGGAGAGTTCTAGAATACAGGATAGATCTAGAATGCAGGCAAGTTCTAGAATGCAGGATCGATCTAGAATGCAGGATAGATCTAGAATGCAGGAGAGTTCTAGAATGCAGGATCGATCTAGAATGCAGGAGAGTTCTAGAATGCAGGAGAGTTATAGAATGCAGTCCTTTCCCAGCAGGACTATCTACATGAGGATGGAGCAGCCATTTCCCTCAACACAGAACATGTAATACAAATGTTAGCTGATGTGCTCAGTCAGAGGCATCACAGCCGGGACTTTATATGATGCTGCCACACTGACAGTCCCACACTACATCCTGATCATAAGGCTTATAACATGTGTCCTTATCCACGTGATGAAACGAGAGACAGAGTGCCATTATCTAGACTTGAAATAGGGTCGTAACAAGTAAACTTGGATTAAGATGGGAATTGGAACCTTAAGGCCACAGTAGCCGAGTTGGAAAAATTGTCCAATGCATCTGAATGGGAGAACTTTTCCAACTCAGCTACTGTGGCCTTTAGGTTATAATTCACTGCATTTCTCTCTTTATTGAGTAGACCCTTTATACTAAATCCGGGATGTTTTTATTGCAGGCTGAAACTGGGCTATGCTGGGCCACTTGTCACTTACCCACAGATTTCAGGCTAGTCGGATCAGTGTGGATCGATGATAATATCATGGGATGTGGTGGAAGAGATTTAGAATGGATTCATTAGGGTAACAACGCACCTATGAAGTTAATGATTTAATCTTAATGTAACCATCCCAGTATAGTTCTGGCACCACAAGGATTTAAACTTAAAGGCACTGTCTAGTGCCCAAAAGGCATCTTCCAAATATTATGTGCTTTCAATGTACTTTAAAATGCATGTTTTACATTTTGCATTGCTTAAAATAGAAAATAGTTCCAGCTAGCTGCACTAGCTGACAAAGTCAATTCCTTTTTTTGCTGCAGGAACCAATGAGAAAATTTGAAATAAACAGCTACTAATAGCAGGGTACAGACAAGGGTCAGGCAACAGCAGGGTCAGATGGTCTAGGAGGCAGCACAGAATCAGACAGCAAGAGCAGTAGAGGGTTTAAAACAAGAAAATCCAACATCAGGAAAAAAAAAAGCATCAACTGGCAGGCTAAAACTGTGGTTCAGGGAGCAGGTGTTGGTGCCTAATATTGATGACCCTCAGGTGTGCAACAGGCCAGGTAGAGCAAGATGGAGGACAGCACAGTGATGGGGAAATGAGATCTGCTGGTGACAGACAGAAAGGGAGCTTGCACGCAATGCATATGCAATGTTCAAGGCCAGAGAGGGCCAAAGCATAATAAAGTACCATTATTGTTGGCCATATTTGCATATGGCTACCCAGAATCCCTTGCAGTGGTGGTAGCAGGCCTTCTGGCTAGTTTGGTTGGTGTGTGTTTAGATTTATGTTTGATGTTCTGCTACCCACTGCATTTCAGGTGTGGGGGGGGGGGGGGGGGGGGGTCTTTCCCATCACCTTCACCCCATCATTACTTAAATGGTTTTGTTCTCTATTAAAATACCATAAATTGCTAACTGAAAGGTTGCATAAGAAGTGCACTGTAATCCTATCTGTACAAACATTACACACATGTTCAGTGTGAAGACTTGCAGTCTTTAGAATTAATGACATCATGATGTTTGCACGTCGGCCAATAAACACACAGTCTGAACATTCCTTAATTGCTGGCGATGTAATGTGAAAGTATGATTTGCCCAATAAATAATAATATTGATGATGTACAACAATGTAAAATGTTATAATGAGCTAACTGCCAATATATTCTGAATAAATGTACAGTGCGGGGCTAAAATGTGTCCAAGTAATTACTGCAGAACATATTCTCAGGATATTTAATACGACCCTTGTGGTACATGTATCAAAAATGAAATAGTAATCAAATATAATTCTGTGGGAGACTGGGGAAAAAAATGAAGAGCTTCGCAAACGAGATTTATTTATGAATAAAAACACATGGTGTCGATTCAGTCAAGCTTAATGGGACAGTCTAGTCCCCAAACTCACTTTGGTGCAAGATGAAGATTACTGCTTGTATAGTTCACAGGCTTTTTCCCAGTGTGTCTTGATGCATGCATTCTGCATAAATATTTTTTTATATATATTTTACTCAAGCCCTCCCCCAGTTATTACTCTGCATGTATACTACAGGTGTGGTAGCACTGACACCGAGCATGTAAAGTTTTGTTTCATTTAGTCACTGTCGGTGCTGATGAAATAGCATACATTGTGTGGCCTCCAAATGACCTGGCTCTTGCACACAGTAGGATCTCTTAACAGTGCAACACATTGTCTGAGGACATCACAAGAGAGACAGGTAATTCCATTGATTTGAATGACATTATTCTCTTAATTTCAGAAATTCATCTAACTATGTTTTTTTAAAATATTTTACGCAATACAAAATGTAAAACATGCATTTGACTTTGAAAGCACATTAATAGGCATTAACATTTGGAAGATGTAAATGCACCTTCTGGCTTGTTTGGTGTGTGTATATTTGGGTATGATAATGCATCTGCTAGCCTTTGAATTTCAGGTGGAGGGGTTTTTCCGCCACCATTGCTTAAATGGTTCGGGCTTTATTCTCGAAAAAAGGGACTTGCACTTAATTCTTGCACTTACCTATACAAAATCTGCAATTTTACATTATATTTGCATTTCCCTTCTCAATTCCATGCAATTAAATGGAACCTATTGATAAAAGGAAATTGTAAAAGTGGAGCAGTCACCGTGGAAACCAGTGGGATGTTCCTGCTGCTTAGACCATTTGTAGAACTTTGCCCCAGAGCTGGCTTTTATAATTAGTCCCCAACGTATATTGGAATTGGAAAACAATCTAATAGCTTGACACAGAGTAAGTGTCTCTTGTCTGCAGAGTGAAGGCAGCAATGTCTGCAGTTTCTTGTTAGTGCTTTGGGAATAGACTTGAACTTCATCCAAATACCACAGAATACTTTGAAATAAAGGAGAAACCCCAGGACCGCTGTGTCAGTTTATTCCCTTTTGGACTTATTCAATTTGGGTGACATCAGTAATACAAGTAGATATAGAGCAGCTCAGAGCTCAGCTTGTAGATTTAAAAAAATAAATAAAAATAATTCTATGTATGCTGTGGATAACCAAACAACAATAAGATGAATTCATTAAGAAAAATGAACAAAGATTACATAAAGTGATTTAAAGTGATCAGATGTAAAAAAAAATATAGTACAATTAATACATACAAAGATGTATCTCATCTAAGTTAAGAAACACTCATCCCTGTCAGTAAGTCATCCGGACAAAATGCGTTGGGGATGTGCCATGCCTGTTACCTATATCTTTTCCTTGTATTAACTTGGTTTGGTACAGTGAATGAATGTGACATTTTAGCCCATCGTACTGTCTCGCATTTTCCTTGAGTGGGCAGTGCCAAGATGTCTTTGGTAGGGGAGGGCTGACATGGGGGCAGGGAGTCAGTTACCCAGTGCTGTATTTACCGCGAGGCATCCTAGGCGGATGCCTAGGGCGGCAAATTTTTGGGGGCGGCAGCGCCCCCCAGCACTGAACAAAAAATAATAAAAAAGACCGCGCTTGCAGGCAGAGACGGAGGTAAGAGGGGATCGGAATATCCCCCCTCACCATCGCTCTGCCTGCCAGGCTGCACGGGGAGCCGAACAGGCAGCTCATAGAAACCTCCGTGCTGCCTGTTCGGCTCCCCGTGCAGTGTGACACGGAAGTGCCGACAGTCAATTGACGGTCACGTGAACTGTCGGCACAATCGCCGGGAAGCCGAACAGGCAGCATGGAGGAGACCATGCTGCCTGCCACTAGCCACCAGGGGAAAAGGTAAGTGCTGATGGGAGTCAGAGTGTGTGTGATGGGAGACAGTGTGTGTGACTGAGTGTGTGATGGGAGTTAGAGTGTGTGTGATGGGAGACAGTGTGTGTGACTGAGTGTGCTGGGATTCAGAGTGTGTGTGATGGGAGACAGTGTGTGTGACTGAGTGTGATGGGAGTAGAAGTGTGTGTGATGGGAGACAGTGTATGTGATGGGAGTCAGTGTGTGTGACTGTGTGATGGGAGTCAGAGTGTGTGTGATGGGAGACAGCGTGTGTGACTGAGTGTGATGGGAGTCAGAGTGTGTGATGGGAGACCGTGTGTGTGACTGAGTGTGATGGGAGACAGTGTGTGTGACTGAGTGTGATGGGAGTCAGAGTGTGTGTGATGGGAGACAGTGTGTGTGATGGGAGTCAGTGTGTGTGATGGGAGTGTGTGTGATGGGAGACAGTGTGTGTGACTGAGTGTGATGAGAGTCAGAGTGTGTGATGGGAGACCGTGTGTGTGACTGAGTGTGATGGGAGTCAGTGTGTGTGACTGAGTGTGATGGGAGTAGGAGCGTGTGACTGAGTGTGATGGGAGTAGGAGTGTGTGACTGAGTGTGATGGGAGTAGGAGTGTGTGTGTGATGGGAGTATGAGCTTGATGTGAGTCTGAATGTGATGTGGGGTCATGAAATGGAGGTGATAGGGCATGTCTTAGGTGTGTAACGTGGGTGTGCAGCTTGGGTAGGGGGGTGCCCGGATTTTGTCTGCCTGGGGCAGCACAAAATCAAGATACACCACTGCAGTTACCCATCAACCCACTCTGTAACCAGAGTCAATAGACTTGTGCTACACCATTTCCTCTTCTAAATGCCCCAGTGTGTGGCACTTTTATAATTCTATCCAGTTAACACGTCTGCTTATCAATCTCTGAACCTTATCTCTCAGCATACCTGTCTTGCCTGTCTATCTGTGTCTGTCTCTGATGATAACAGGAGGACTGATGAAGTTGCACCGTAGGCCACCGCATTTGTTTTGCTCCACAAATCTAAATGAATAGCATGCTTATACCACAAAACATGCCATAAAATAAGACAAAGGTAAACTCTGCACTTGTAAAGAGAAGTAAAGTACCCTGTTTAATAATATTAATAATCTATTATTTAAGTGATAATACATTTTTCATTGTTATAACAAAAGCTGAGCAATAGAGTGACCACCTAAAAAAAAGGTAATTTTTATGCATTGATAATCATGCGCAAAATACTTCGTTTGAACCTTAACTGCTGAAAATTTACAACGTTTAGACATTTATTTTTCCTATTTAGAACTGTTTGTACACATCCCAGGCATTGTTAAGATTCCTTATCTACTTCTATTCATTTATAAATTCCTTTACAGTGTTAATATTTATTATTTCCACTGGGAGGCTTTTCCAGGTATCTACTACTCTTTCTGCAAAATGATATCTCATAAACACATAATTATTTCCACTCGAAACTTCACGTTTTGTTTTACATTCTTCTAGTGAGTTCCTTTTTTTTTTCTAACTCTGCTTCATTTGTGCTGAGCATTTATGGGAGAAGGACATTTATTTGATCATTTCTTTCACCCTCTCACATATTTCTCTGTGGTCAAATTATATTTCTGTGAGGCCTAAGAGATATTTTTTTATTATTTGTCTTTAATTGTTTGATATATTTTCAGGGTTTGTGTGACCACTTACTCCTCTGGTTTGTGGTACGCCTACATATTTAAAAAAAATAAATAATAATTGTATATGTTGTGTTGCCAATACTATACTCTTTACTCTCAATTAAAGGTCTTAACAGAGTTAACTATTCCCCTATATCGAGCTACAGTTTTATTTGTAAGATTTGCATGTTCCTCATTCTATTTCATTTTTGTTTGTTTGTTTACAGGTTTTAAACAATTAAATTGGAATTTTCTTATAAATAGTTTACAGTTCTATATTCAAAATCCTTATATTTTTAAAAATATTTCCTGCTTCACACATTGACTTGTACGTTGTAACTGTCTTTAGCTTTTTTTTCAGTGCTACTGAATGGCGTCTGAGGGATTTACTTAATTAAAGGCACATGTCTTGTAATTTTCTTGTAGCTGGGATATAATTGACCTATTGGTTTTATCGCATCAGCCACAAATCAGTATGCCACACGTGAGCAGTATCCTCATACTTAGGTAGGTTGCTGGATTAGTGCGTGGTGCTGGATCACGGCACGTGGGGGGGCATCCTCATCAAAGAGTGGTCTCACTTAATACAATAACAACAGCTGAATGTCTCAGTGATAATGGGGTGCACCATTACAAGGCTGAGTGAGGGAGCTGGATACCCCAAATTATAGTGCCAAATAGAGAACCTGAAGAACCCAAAACACCATGGGCTTTATTCATCAAACAGTTGTAGTTTATGCAATAAAGAGAGAATTGCAGGGAATTGACAAGGGAATTTCAAACTTATGGGTAAAGTAACAGAGTTGGAAAATTTCTCCCATCAAGCTGAGTTGGAGAGACTTATTCCAAATAGGCTACTTTGATCTTAAGTTTGAAATTCACTTTCATGAATGTAGCCCTAACTCACAGTCCGAAGAAAAACAACAGAAGGGGCTTAGAATACCCCAGCAGCACAGATCAATCACCAAGACCGATCTGTGAAGTTGAAATCCTTTTAAAATGTCAGTACATGTGTGTTGGTGAGAGTGGGGATGGGGTATTTAACGTTACTTAGTTACATGATATGCCAATGCAGAAGCTATGGGAGAGAGGCAGGCAGCTTTCGTCAGATCCGGACAAATGTGAACAAACAACCATTCCAGCAAGACTGGCTCTACCCCAGCTGAGAGGCAGAGCTGAGAGCAAATCCATTACATATCTTGAAAAATAAACACTGGCTTTAGGTTAGAGACATGGTCAAGCTAAGCACATGCTTTACATGAGTTATCCTAGATGAGTAATTATATGACTCCTGGTTTTCAATCGTTTGATTGACCTTGTTAGTGGGGGGTACCAAACTGAACGGAACATGGCATGTAGCGTAAAAAAGAACATGCCATTTTATCCTTATAGGGCCGCTGTTCTTTTCCCATGTGCTCTTTAATTTAGAGGATTTACTATAATTTATGAGCCACGTAGCGAATATTATGACCCGGTTGTTGCAGTATTCAGTGGCTTTGTTGCCAAGTTTGTTATATATATATATATATATATATATTTCTACATATATATGCACTCCAAAATAATTTAATTACTTGATAAACAAGTTAAACAACAAGATGAATAAATAAATATATAAAATAGATAAATAGTTAAATATTATCAGACTAGCACCCTGGGAAATATGCAAATAAATTGTACAGGGCATGTATGAGCGTGGGGGAGTGTAGGAGATGACTGACGGTTGCCAGGGGGAGGGGTCAAAGAGGAGTAGATAAAATTCCTGGGATCCCTCTCCCTGGTAGCCATTTTTTCAGTGTTTTTTTCTTTTGTCGCAGCAGGCGGGGGTTTTCATTCCTTGCCAGTCGGGGTTTGGATCAGGAAAGGAGAAGTCAGGGATAATGGTGTGAGAATGGGGCGCTCGGTCCTCCCCTAACCTTTCAAGTTAAAAAGTTGGTTTCATGTGGACGCGCCCACTGAGCTAACAGAGCCGGCTAGTGGTTAGTATTTTGGTAAGATGGAAGGGTTAAGGTTATGGGACGAGGAGGGGAGGCGAGCACCTATCTAGGTAATTTGCACTATGTATATATTTAGCTTAAGTTGTTGTGGCTGGCAAGGGGTTAGTTATTGTGTTAGGCTGTATTGTGTTAGGCTGTATTAGTATATATATGTATTTAAGAAGAGTATGGTGGTCAGCTTATACAGCCTTATGTTGTTTTATGAATAAAATTGCTGTGGCCTTTTTTCCCCATCATCAGTCTCGTGTCCATTATTGGGGTCAGGATGGGATCCGGGGTGTGTGGGGTGGTTTATAATGGTATCAGGCATCGGGCACTCTATCCCCTCTGCATAAATACATGATCCAATAAATCTAGAGTCTCATAGAAAATAATAATTACAAAGTGTATAACAAACAAATTCTCCTTGTTAAATTCCTGTAAAGAGAACTGAAATCACCAATTATATGATTATGCTGGATTTAATTGAAAATGGATCATGCTGATGTTTTAAATGACATCCTATACCAAGGGGTATATTTATAGATTTGGTGATTTTGGAACGCTACTCAGGAGATTAATGAAGGGTAATCTTTTTAAATCTAAATTTCCAATTCATTTCGGTAAATTAAGCAGTGTTGCACAATAATCACTGAAAGGGGAAGGCAGGAATCACACGAGAAAAATATACAGTGCCATACACACAAACCCTTTTGTTGGCAAAAACTATGATCAGTATTTTACTCATCTCTAGTTTGCCACATCTTGGTCAAGATGAACATAGATTAGCGATAGGAGCGTCATATTACAGAAATTCAATAGCTTTGATATATGGGTATCTTCAAAAGTTTTTTGTGCACACCATTTGGAACTTTGGATTATGGATATCATCAGCAGTGCATTGTGTACACCATTTGGAACTTTGGTGTATGGATGTCATGAACAATGTATTGTGTACACCATTTGGAACTTTGGTGTATGGATGTCATCAACAGTGTATTGTGTACACCATTTGGAACTTTGGTGTATGGATGTCATCAACAGTGTAGTGTGTACACCATCTGGAACTTTGGTATTTGGATGTCATCAACAGTGTATTGTGTACACCATTTGGAACTTTGGTGTATGGATGTCATCAGCAGTTTATTGTGTACACCATTTGGAACTTTGGTGTATGGATGTCATCAGCAGTTTATTGTGTACACCATTTGGAACTTTGGATTATGGATATCATCAGCAGTTTATTGTGTACACCATTTGGAACTTTGGTGTATGGATATCATCAGCAGTGTATTGTGTACACCATTTGGAACTTTGGTATATGGATGTCATCAACAGTGTATTGTGTACACCAGAGGCGTCGCTAGGGGTGGGCTACTGGGGCTATAGCCCTGAGTCCCCCCTTCATAGCCCCGAATGGAGACTCTGGGGCTAAAGTATTCTTTAGCCCCGAGACTCCAGGGCTATAAATATAAAAAAAAAAAAAAAAATCCCCCGGTGAGCTTTCCTCCGTCTGGGACATAGTCCCAGAATCGGAGGATTAACCTCACGCGGGGGTGAGGACCGATCGGGAGGAGAGGCTGCTATAGGGAGCTTGCTCCCTAGCCTCTCCTCCTGGCCATAAAGATCACAGCGCGACGGGGGCAAGCTCCGCCCCCGTCGCGCTGTGTCAGCTGCTTGCCGGATGTCAGGTGGACGGACATCCGGCAGAAGGTCCTGGATGACGGACCAAGTGTAAGGTAAGTAAAAAAAAAAAAAGTGTGACTGTGTATGGGTGTCTAGGTGTGTGTGTGTGTGTCAGGGTGTCTAGGTGTGTGTGGGTATTACTGGGTTCTGAGTGGCACAATATCCTTGGGCTATGACTGGCACAATATTACTGGGCTATGATTGGCACAATATTACTGGGTTCTGAGTGGCACAATATTCTTGGGCTATGATTGGCACAATATTACTGGGTTCTGAATGGCACAATATTACTGGGCTATGATTGGCACAATATTACTGGGTTCTGAATGGCACAATATTACTGGGCTATGATTGGCACAATATTACTGGGTTCTGAATGGCACAATATTACTGGGCTATGATTGGCACAATATTACTGGGTTCTGAGTGGCACAATATTCTTGGGCTATGATTGGCACAATATTACTGGGTTCTGAGTGGCACAATATTCTTGGGCTATGATTGGCACAATATTACTGGGTTCTGAGTGGCACAATATTCTTGGGCTATGATTGGCACAATATTACTGGGTTCTGAATGGCACAATATTACTGGGCTATGATTGGCACAATATAACTGGGTTCTGAGTGGCACAATATTCTTGGGCTATGATTGGCACAATATTACTGGGTTCTGAGTGGCACAATATTCTTGGGCTATGATTGGCACAATATTACTGGGTTCTGAGTGGCACAATATTCTTGGGCTATGATTGGCACAATATTACTGGGTTCTGAGTGGCACAATATTCTTGGGTTCTGAGTGGCACAATATTCTTGGGCTATGATTGGCACAATATTACTGGGTTCTGAGTGGCACAATATTCTTGGGCTATGATTGGCACAATATTACTGGGTTCTGAGTGGCATAATATTCTTGGGCTATGATTGGCACAATATTACTGGGTTCTGAATGGCACAATATTACTGGGCTATGATTGGCACAATATTACTGGGTTCTGAGTGGCACAATATTACTGGGTTCTGAGTGGCACAATATTACTGGGTTCTGAGTGGCACAATATTATTGGGCTATGATTGGCACAATATTACTGGGTTCTGAGTGGCACAATATTCTTGGGCTATGATTGGCACAATATTACTGGGTTCTGAGTGGCACAATATTCTTGGGCTATGATTGGCACAATATTACTGGGTTCTGAGTGGCACAATATTCTTGGGTTCTGAGTGGCACAATATTCTTGGGCTATGATTGGCACAATATTACTGGGTTCTGAGTGGCATAATATTCTTGGGCTATGATTGGCACAATATTACTGGGTTCTGAATGGCACAATATTACTGGGCTATGATTGGCACAATATTACTGGGTTCTGAGTGGCACAATATTACTGGGTTCTGAGTGGCACAATATTACTGGGTTCTGAGTGGCACAATATTCTTGGGCTATGATTGGCACAATATTACTGGGTTCTGAGTGGCACAATATTCTTGGGCTATGATTGGCACAATATTACTGGGTTCTGAGTGGCACAATATTCTTGGGCTATGATTGGCACAATATTACTGGGTTCTGAATGGCACAATATTACTGGGCTATGATTGGCACAATATAACTGGGTTCTGAGTGGCACAATATTCTTGGGCTATGATTGGCACAATATTACTGGGTTCTGAGTGGCACAATATTCTTGGGCTATGATTGGCACAATATTACTGGGTTCTGAGTGGCACAATATTCTTGGGCTATGATTGGCACAATATTACTGGGTTCTGAGTGGCACAATATTCTTGGGTTCTGAGTGGCACAATATTCTTGGGCTATGATTGGCACAATATTACTGGGTTCTGAGTGGCACAATATTCTTGGGCTATGATTGGCACAATATTACTGGGTTCTGAGTGGCACAATATTCTTGGGCTATGATTGGCATAATATTACTGGGTTCTGAATGGCACAATATTACTGGGCTATGATTGGCACAATATTACTGGGTTCTGAGTGGCACAATATTACTGGGTTCTGAGTGGCACAATATTCTTGGGCTATGATTGGCACAATATTACTGGGTTCTGAGTGGCACAATATTCTTGGGCTATGATTGGCACAATATTACTGGGTTCTGAATGGCACAATATTACTGGGCTATGATTGGCACAATATTACTGGGTTCTGAGTGGCACAATATTACTGGGCTATGATTGGCACAATATTACTTGGTTCTGACTGGCACAATATTCTTGGGCTATGATTGGCACAATATTACTGGGTTCTGAGTGGCACAATATTACTGGGCTATGATTGGCACAATATTACTGGGTTCTGAGTGGCACAATATTCTTGGGCTATGATTGGCACAATATTACTGGGTTCTGAATGGCACAATATTACTGGGCTATGATTGGCACAATATTACTGGGTTCTGAGTGGCACAATATTACTGGGCTATGATTGGCACAATATTACGTGGTTCTGACTGGCACAATATTCTTGGGCTATGATTGGCACAATATTACTGGGTTCTGAGTGGCACAATATTACTGGGCTATGATTGGCACAATATTACTGGGTTCTGAGTGGCACAATATTCTTGGGCTATGATTGGCACAATATTACTGGGTTCTGAGTGGCACAATATTCTTGGGCTATGATTGGCACAATATAACTGGGTTCTGAGTGGCACAATATTCTTGGGCTATGATTGGCACAATATTACTGGGTTCTGAGTGGCACAATATTCTTGGGCTATGATTGGCACAATATTACTGGGTTCTGAGTGGCACAATATTCTTGGGCTATGATTGGCACAATATTACTGGGTTCTGAGTGGCACAATATTCTTGGGTTCTGAGTGGCACAATATTCTTGGGCTATGATTGGCACAATATTACTGGGTTCTGAGTGGCACAATATTCTTGGGCTATGATTGGCACAATATTACTGGGTTCTGAGTGGCATAATATTCTTGGGATATGATTGGCACAATATTACTGGGTTCTGAATGGCACAATATTACTGGGCTATGATTGGCACAATATTACTGGGTTCTGAGTGGCACAATATTACTGGGTTCTGAGTGGCACAATATTACTGGGTTCTGAGTGGCACAATATTACTGGGTTCTGAGTGGCACAATATTCTTGGGCTATGATTGGCACAATATTACTGGGTTCTGAGTGGCACAATATTCTTGGGCTATGATTGGCACAATATTACTGGGTTCTGAGTGGCACAATATTCTTGGGCTATGATTGGCACAATATTACTGGGTTCTGAATGGCACAATATTACTGGGCTATGATTGGCACAATATAACTGGGTTCTGAGTGGCACAATATTCTTGGGCTATGATTGGCACAATATTACTGGGTTCTGAGTGGCACAATATTCTTGGGCTATGATTGGCACAATATTACTGGGTTCTGAGTGGCACAATATTCTTGGGCTATGATTGGCACAATATTACTGGGTTCTGAGTGGCACAATATTCTTGGGTTCTGAGTGGCACAATATTCTTGGGCTATGATTGGCACAATATTACTGGGTTCTGAGTGGCACAATATTCTTGGGCTATGATTGGCACAATATTACTGGGTTCTGAGTGGCACAATATTCTTGGGCTATGATTGGCATAATATTACTGGGTTCTGAATGGCACAATATTACTGGGCTATGATTGGCACAATATTACTGGGTTCTGAGTGGCACAATATTACTGGGTTCTGAGTGGCACAATATTCTTGGGCTATGATTGGCACAATATTACTGGGTTCTGAGTGGCACAATATTCTTGGGCTATGATTGGCACAATATAACTGGGTTCTGAGTGGCACAATATTCTTGGGCTATGATTGGCACAATATTACTGGGTTCTGAGTGGCACAATATTCTTGGGCTATGATTGGCACAATATTACTGGGTTCTGAGTGGCACAATATTCTTGGGCTATGATTGGCACAATATTACTGGGTTCTGAGTGGCACAATATTCTTGGGTTCTGAGTGGCACAATATTCTTGGGCTATGATTGGCACAATATTACTGGGTTCTGAGTGGCACAATATTCTTGGGCTATGATTGGCACAATATTACTGGGTTCTGAGTGGCATAATATTCTTGGGCTATGATTGGCACAATATTACTGGGTTCTGAATGGCACAATATTACTGGGCTATGATTGGCACAATATTACTGGGTTCTGAGTGGCACAATATTACTGGGTTCTGAGTGGCACAATATTACTGGGTTCTGAGTGGCACAATATTACTGGGTTCTGAGTGGCACAATATTCTTGGGCTATGATTGGCACAATATTACTGGGTTCTGAGTGGCACAATATTCTTGGGCTATGATTGGCACAATATTACTGGGTTCTGAGTGGCACAATATTCTTGGGCTATGATTGGCACAACATTACTGGGTTCTGAATGGCACAATATTACTGGGCTATGATTGGCACAATATAACTGGGTTCTGAGTGGCACAATATTCTTGGGCTATGATTGGCACAATATTACTGGGTTCTGAGTGGCACAATATTCTTGGGCTATGATTGGCACAATATTACTGGGTTCTGAGTGGCACAATATTCTTGGGCTATGATTGGCACAATATTACTGGGTTCTGAGTGGCACAATATTCTTGGGTTCTGAGTGGCACAATATTCTTGGGCTATGATTGGCACAATATTACTGGGTTCTGAGTGGCACAATATTCTTGGGCTATGATTGGCACAATATTACTGGGTTCTGAGTGGCACAATATTCTTGGGCTATGATTGGCATAATATTACTGGGTTCTGAATGGCACAATATTACTGGGCTATGATTGGCACAATATTACTGGGTTCTGAGTGGCACAATATTACTGGGTTCTGAGTGGCACAATATTCTTGGGCTATGATTGGCACAATATTACTGGGTTCTGAGTGGCACAATATTCTTGGGCTATGATTGGCACAATATTACTGGGTTCTGAATGGCACAATATTACTGGGCTATGATTGGCACAATATTACTGGGTTCTGAGTGGCACAATATTACTGGGCTATGATTGGCACAATATTACTTGGTTCTGACTGGCACAATATTCTTGGGCTATGATTGGCACAATATTACTGGGTTCTGAGTGGCACAATATTACTGGGCTATGATTGGCACAATATTACTGGGTTCTGAGTGGCACAATATTCTTGGGCTATGATTGGCACAATATTACTGGGTTCTGAATGGCACAATATTACTGGGCTATGATTGGCACAATATTACTGGGTTCTGAGTGGCACAATATTACTGGGCTATGATTGGCACAATATTACGTGGTTCTGACTGGCACAATATTCTTGGGCTATGATTGGCACAATATTACTGGGTTCTGAGTGGCACAATATTACTGGGCTATGATTGGCACAATATTACTGGGTTCTGAGTGGCACAATATTCTTGGGCTATGATTGGCACAATATTACTGGGTTCTGAGTGGCACAATATTACTGGGTTCTGAGTGGCACAATATTCTTGGGCTATGATTGGCACAATATTACTGGGTTCTGAGTGGCACAATATTCTTGGGCTATGATTGGCACAATATTACTGGGTTCTGAGTGGCACAATATTCTTGGGCTATGATTGGCACAACATTACTGGGTTCTGAATGGCACAATATTACTGGGCTATGATTGGCACAATATAACTGGGTTCTGAGTGGCACAATATTCTTGGGCTATGATTGGCACAATATTACTGGGTTCTGAGTGGCACAATATTCTTGGGCTATGATTGGCACAATATTACTGGGTTCTGAGTGGCACAATATTCTTGGGCTATGATTGGCACAATATTACTGGGTTCTGAGTGGCACAATATTCTTGGGTTCTGAGTGGCACAATATTCTTGGGCTATGATTGGCACAATATTACTGGGTTCTGAGTGGCACAATATTCTTGGGCTATGATTGGCACAATATTACTGGGTTCTGAGTGGCACAATATTCTTGGGCTATGATTGGCATAATATTACTGGGTTCTGAATGGCACAATATTACTGGGCTATGATTGGCACAATATTACTGGGTTCTGAGTGGCACAATATTACTGGGTTCTGAGTGGCACAATATTCTTGGGCTATGATTGGCACAATATTACTGGGTTCTGAGTGGCACAATATTCTTGGGCTATGATTGGCACAATATTACTGGGTTCTGAATGGCACAATATTACTGGGCTATGATTGGCACAATATTACTGGGTTCTGAGTGGCACAATATTACTGGGCTATGATTGGCACAATATTACTTGGTTCTGACTGGCACAATATTCTTGGGCTATGATTGGCACAATATTACTGGGTTCTGAGTGGCACAATATTACTGGGCTATGATTGGCACAATATTACTGGGTTCTGAGTGGCACAATATTCTTGGGCTATGATTGGCACAATATTACTGGGTTCTGAATGGCACAATATTACTGGGCTATGATTGGCACAATATAACTGGGTTCTGAGTGGCACAATATTCTTGGGCTATGATTGGCACAATATTACTGGGTTCTGAGTGGCACAATATTCTTGGGCTATGATTGGCACAATATTACTGGGTTCTGAGTGGCACAATATTCTTGGGCTATGATTGGCACAATATTACTGGGTTCTGAGTGGCACAATATTCTTGGGTTCTGAGTGGCACAATATTCTTGGGCTATGATTGGCACAATATTACTGGGTTCTGAGTGGCACAATATTCTTGGGCTATGATTGGCACAATATTACTGGGTTCTGAGTGGCACAATATTCTTGGGCTATGATTGGCATAATATTACTGGGTTCTGAATGGCACAATATTACTGGGCTATGATTGGCACAATATTACTGGGTTCTGAGTGGCACAATATTACTGGGTTCTGAGTGGCACAATATTCTTGGGCTATGATTGGCACAATATTACTGGGTTCTGAGTGGCACAATATTCTTGGGCTATGATTGGCACAATATAACTGGGTTCTGAGTGGCACAATATTCTTGGGCTATGATTGGCACAATATTACTGGGTTCTGAGTGGCACAATATTCTTGGGCTATGATTGGCACAATATTACTGGGTTCTGAGTGGCACAATATTCTTGGGCTATGATTGGCACAATATTACTGGGTTCTGAGTGGCACAATATTCTTGGGTTCTGAGTGGCACAATATTCTTGGGCTATGATTGGCACAATATTACTGGGTTCTGAGTGGCACAATATTCTTGGGCTATGATTGGCACAATATTACTGGGTTCTGAGTGGCATAATATTCTTGGGCTATGATTGGCACAATATTACTGGGTTCTGAATGGCACAATATTACTGGGCTATGATTGGCACAATATTACTGGGTTCTGAGTGGCACAATATTACTGGGTTCTGAGTGGCACAATATTACTGGGTTCTGAGTGGCACAATATTACTGGGTTCTGAGTGGCACAATATTCTTGGGCTATGATTGGCACAATATTACTGGGTTCTGAGTGGCACAATATTCTTGGGCTATGATTGGCACAATATTACTGGGTTCTGAGTGGCACAATATTCTTGGGCTATGATTGGCACAACATTACTGGGTTCTGAATGGCACAATATTACTGGGCTATGATTGGCACAATATAACTGGGTTCTGAGTGGCACAATATTCTTGGGCTATGATTGGCACAATATTACTGGGTTCTGAGTGGCACAATATTCTTGGGCTATGATTGGCACAATATTACTGGGTTCTGAGTGGCACAATATTCTTGGGCTATGATTGGCACAATATTACTGGGTTCTGAGTGGCACAATATTCTTGGGTTCTGAGTGGCACAATATTCTTGGGCTATGATTGGCACAATATTACTGGGTTCTGAGTGGCACAATATTCTTGGGCTATGATTGGCACAATATTACTGGGTTCTGAGTGGCACAATATTCTTGGGCTATGATTGGCATAATATTACTGGGTTCTGAATGGCACAATATTACTGGGCTATGATTGGCACAATATTACTGGGTTCTGAGTGGCACAATATTACTGGGTTCTGAGTGGCACAATATTCTTGGGCTATGATTGGCACAATATTACTGGGTTCTGAGTGGCACAATATTCTTGGGCTATGATTGGCACAATATTACTGGGTTCTGAATGGCACAATATTACTGGGCTATGATTGGCACAATATTACTGGGTTCTGAGTGGCACAATATTACTGGGCTATGATTGGCACAATATTACTTGGTTCTGACTGGCACAATATTCTTGGGCTATGATTGGCACAATATTACTGGGTTCTGAGTGGCACAATATTACTGGGCTATGATTGGCACAATATTACTGGGTTCTGAGTGGCACAATATTCTTGGGCTATGATTGGCACAATATTACTGGGTTCTGAATGGCACAATATTACTGGGCTATGATTGGCACAATATTACTGGGTTCTGAGTGGCACAATATTACTGGGCTATGATTGGCACAATATTACGTGGTTCTGACTGGCACAATATTCTTGGGCTATGATTGGCACAATATTACTGGGTTCTGAGTGGCACAATATTACTGGGCTATGATTGGCACAATATTACTGGGTTCTGAGTGGCACAATATTCTTGGGCTATGATTGGCACAATATTACTGGGTTCTGAGTGGCACAATATTCTTGGGCTATGATTGGCACAATATAACTGGGTTCTGAGTGGCACAATATTCTTGGGCTATGATTGGCACAATATTACTGGGTTCTGAGTGGCACAATATTCTTGGGTTCTGAGTGGCACAATATTCTTGGGCTATGATTGGCACAATATTCTTGGGCTTTGATTGGCACAATATTACTGGGTTCTGAGTGGCACAATATTCTTGGGCTATGATTGGCACAATATTACTGGGTTCTGAGTGGCACAATATTCTAGGGCTATGATTGGCACAATATTACTGGGTTCTGAGTGGCACAATATTCTTGGGTTCTGAGTGGCACAATATTCTTGGGCTATGATTGGCACAATATTACTGGGTTCTGAGTGGCACAATATTCTTGGGCTATGATTGGCACAATATTACTGGGTTCTGAGTGGCACAATATTCTTGGGCTATGATTGGCACAATATTACTGGGTTCTGAGTGGCACAATATTCTTGGGCTATGATTGGCACAATATTACTGGGTTCTGAATGGCACAATATTACTGGGCTATGATTGGCACAATATTACTGGGTTCTGAGTGGCACAATATTCTTGGGCTATGATTGGCACAATATTACTGGGCTATGATTGCCACAATATTACTGGGTTCTGAGTGGCACAATATTACTGGGCTCTGAATGGTACAATATTCCTGGGCACTGAGTGGCACAATATTACTGGGTTCTGAGTGGCACAATATTACTGGGCTATGTTACTGGGCTATGATTGGCACAATATTCCTGGGCTCTGAGTGGCACAATATTCCTGGGCTCTGAGTGGCACAATATTCCTGGGCTCTGAGTGGCACAATATTACTGGGTTCTGAGTGGCACAATATTACTGGGCTATGATTGGCACAATATTACTGGGCATCTGATTGGCACAATATTACTGGGCATCTGATTGGCACAATATTCATGGGCTCTGAGTGGCACAATATTCCTGGGCTCTGAGTGGCACAATATTACTGGGTTCTGAGTGGCACAATATTACTGGGTTCTGACTGGCACACTATTACTGGGCTCTGACTGGCAAAATATTACAGGCATCTGACTGGCACACTATTACTGGGCTCTGAATGACACAATATTCCTGGTATCTGACTGGCACAATATTACTGGGCTCTGAGTGGCACAATATTACTGGTATCTTACTGGCACAATATTACTGGGCTCTGAATGGCACACTATTCCTGGTATCTGACTGGCACAATATTACTGGTATCTGAAAGGCACAATATTACTGGTATCTGACTGGCACAATATTACTGGGTTCTGAGTGGCACAATATTCCTGGTATCTATAATTGTACAATTTTCAAACACTGAAAAATTTGTGGGTGTTTTCTTACATTTTTATTATGGGGGTAGGGGGGTGCAACACTCAGGGTCCGCCCCGGGTGCCAAATGCTCTAGGTACGCCCTGTGTGTGACCGAGCTCATCTGGGCTCTAGCCCCAGATCATCCGAAGACCTAGCAACGCCCCTGGTGTACACCATTTGGAACTTTAGTATATGGATGTCTTCAACAGTGTATGGAACTTGGTTACTGGTGTACCTTGAAGATTACAGACGGGATGCTCTGTTTTCTTAATATGGGAAAAACCCTTCCCTTAACATGCTTTTTTCATGATTAAAGAGGACATTAGAGACTGAAGCTGAAGTGTATTTTGGAAATCCATAGTTCATCGTGGCATGTGGTCTGCTCCTGGATACATTGTAACCTGCTGAGTTGCTGGTACAGCTGCTTCAGATTGAGAAGGCTTTCCACTGGCTAGCTCTGGAAATCTGAAAACCCATTAGAAAGATACCTACTGAGATTTCCTCCAAAAGAAATAAACAGTTTGAGGCACGGTGTAGTTTCCAGCCGTTTCTGTTTGTCATTTGTATCTTTTATTTCAATGTTTGAAACTTATTGAGTACTAAAAGGATGACCCGCACTTTGAAATTGTTCCTTGGCAGCCCAGACTTACTTTCTTATTTTAGCAAGTATGTACATCTTTATTTGTACAGTGTCTTATATTTACACAAAGGTAACAGATATTACATTACACAAAGGGGATGCTGCAGAGCAGGGCTGGCCAGCCATTGATTCTTCAGCTGCTATTCAATAATAACTCTCGTGGTCATTGGCAGGAGCTATAGAATATACTTTGAGAAATAAGATTCTTTCCTGAAGATTTTCAGGCATATAACAATGTAACTGATGTACTTAATCTAGTACGCTAAGAGAAAAAGTCAGAAACCCATTAATGTGCACTTTTACTGAATACCGATGTGTACACTTCCCTTCTGTTCCCTTCATATTTACTGTCAGTCTTCAACCCATTGGCAGACTCATCCAAACTGTTCCCAGTGATATCATGTCGCTTGGCTCGATTGCTCATTAAAAACCTATGGTTTGTATCTTTGTACCTTGTTCCTTTCCTTGTTCGGCCAAAGTGTGGTTCCCCAACTCTTTCTTTGCTCAGCCATAGTGTGGCGCCGCAACCCTTTCTTTGCTTAGCCACAGTTTGGTGCCACAACCCTTACCTTGCTCGGCCACAGTATGGTGCCCTAACCCTTTCTTTAGTCGGCCACATTGTGGCGCCCCAACCCTTCCCTTGCTCAGCCACAGGATGGCACTCTTTCCCTTTTCAGCCTCAAGGTGACATCCTTTCTTAGCTTGGCCACATAGTCATTTCCCCCACAGAGTGGAATCCTCCCCTAGCTCAGCCATAATTGGCACCTCTTTTCTAGTTTGGTCACACAGTGGCACTTCCCTGCTCTGGGCCCATTCCCTAAGTTTCTGTTCCAGAGAACATTCTGTAGAACATCCCCAGAAAATTTCTTATCAGTGTATAACAGGGTTAATTATAACCAACCCATCACTGTGGGGGGAGGGGGGCAGTTTTTTTTTCAGAAGCACTAAGGACCTTGAGCAGGTCACTGTCTCATTAATTTTTGGGGGGCTGCGAATCATTAAGCAGGCTCCTAGCCCTGGTAATATTAACGGGGGCTTCAAGCCATTTGACAAGCTGTCAGCACCATCAGAAATAATGGGGGGCATGGCCATTAGCCCCCCAAATTTGTAATTGCTGCCGGGAGCATGCCTAGCTCCAGGCACCATTATAAAGGGGCAAGGCTACTTTCTCTGGCTCCCCGTATGTGTTGGGAGTCCTGTGGGCCATTTTCAGGGGGATTTTTTAAATAATAGTCAGTTGCAGAACCACAGTTGGTCATCAAAGTCCAACCCGCCTCCCAATTGAAATTCCCTTAAATTTTTAGCGAATAGCATTTTTTTTATTGCTATCCACTGAAGAGAGCTCATGATGGGAGATCGAGATGGATGGGGGAGGGCTAGGTCAAGTTTCTTTTAGTAAATACCACGAGGAGGTCAACTTGGGAGGTCACTTTTAAAATGAAAGTCCGTCTTGCAAGCCACCCTCCTCGCAGCATTGTAGAGTATTAGCGAATAGACCCATGGATGCATTTTAGAACAAATTGCTTTCTATTTTTTTTTTTTTACGTGATTCCAGTCCAGACCATTCATAATTAATATGTTCTTTTTTTTATTTTCCATCTCTTGCCCAACATTTTAATGGGAGGTGGGGTGCACTACATATCGGGAATCTCGAGAGTTGAACTTGTGGAGGACCACTTAGCAACAATAGCAGTAAAAAAAACCAAAAGGATTATAGGATAAAGATAGAAAACCTGCCAGTTGAGAGCAACGTGGTTGACTTTACTGGCAATCAGTCATCTCAGAAGCAAGGATAAATTAACCATCTTATCACATACAAACATTGGCTTTTGTTTGCCCCGTCTGTATTAACAATGGCACCATTCCACAGTGGAATCTCATCACATTAACTCAACAATTAACGCACTGCTATGGGTTTACCTAAGGGAGTATTAAGGATTAATCGCAAGCTAAGACTTTTTTTTTTTTTTTAGACTAATATTTAACCTGTCTTATTATCACAAATCATCTATGGATTTTCAAGTGCATACTGCAAGTAATGAGAAGTAATTCATCTTTCATGGTTACGCATTGAATTTATTTAGCCAAGTGATCAAGTTGCACTTTTCACCTTAGTTCTCTCAAGTGTGTGAATAAACACGAGCTTCGAGCAACAGCAGTTGTACAGTTCTTGTTGAACTCTATTTATTCAACTCAAGCACCTGCCTGTGTGTCCTAATCATTGGTACCACTCATGTTAGAGAAGAAGATGTTGACATCACAGCGTTAGTCACAGGATGGCTGTATTAACCATGGAAAGCAGGCCTTTCCTGAATTACAAGTGAGAAGTATGACTTAATCTCGATGTAGCTAATTGATTTTTCAAGTCTTCCTCTATGTTGTCAAGAATACAGGTGGGAGTCACCTGGCTGACCACGATGAGGAATAAAGCCATACAGCTCCATCTTATTTGTTTAAATAGAGTTGCTCAGGTTGAATTGCCCATTTCACCTCTTTACTAGTGTTGAGCGAACCCGAACAGCACTGTTCGGGTTCGTACCGAACATTGCGGTTTTTGGACCCCGGACCTGAACATTTCACTGTATGTTCGGGTTGGAGTTCGGGGTTCGGCAATTACATTGTATGTAATGCTATGGGCTTTCTATAAACCGAAATAGAGTCCCCATTAATAAGAATAGTGACTCTATTTCGGTTTATAGAATAGCAATAGCATTACATGTATTCCATAAACCGAAAGTCTATAAACTGAAAGACATTAGGTTTATAGACTTTCGGTTTATGGAATACATGTAATGCTATTGCTATTCTATAAACCGAAATAGAGTCCCCATTCATAAGAATAGGTCAATTGACCTATTCGTATGAATGGGGACACTCTTACCCACATTTTACTTCATTTTGCAGCTTCTTTTTTTTACTTCTCTAGCCCTTTCCAGGACTTTTTTTGAGGCATTTTAGTGGCCAAAAGTTCATGTCCCCATTGACTTCAATGGGGTTCGGGGTCAAGTTCAGGGTCAAGTTTGAGCACGGACCCGGACATTTTTTCGAAGTTCGGCCGAACCTGCCGAACCCGAAAATCCAGGTGTCCGCTCAACTCTACTCTTTACCCTTCAAGTTAAAACCCACTCATCCCTGAGACACAAGGAAAAATCAGTTGGCACATTTTAAAAAAACAATAAAAAACTTCTATATGCAGCTATACCAAAGGTCATGTCTCAGTACCACTGAAATGTAATAATGCAACAAAAATAAAATAAAAAATAAAATGACTGTCAAAAGAAAGGAATAACCCTGACTTTGTTGAATTGCTGTATTTTAAATTAATTGAATTTTAAAGAGAAGAAAAAAAAAAAAACATTTCCCAAAGAAATGCAAGACAGCTTTCAAACATTGGATTTAAAATAAAACCTGCTCAGTACTTTACTGTATTAAGTCAGTATAGATCCTTTATTTTAAACATTGTGTTTTGAATGGAAGCCATTTCTCCTTTTTTTTTTTGGTGCCAAAAAAGAAGGTATTTGCTTCATTACTGGCAGTCGACTAGCAATACGTCAAGTTACTTGGTGTGCTTAATAATTCAAATGTAATATTAATAGTTAAACGTCTTCCCAACGTTTTTATAGTATAGCATGTGTTTAATAATACTTGTCTGCCCATGTGACTGTATGTATTGCCTTAGATCAGCTATTATAGAATGTGATGTTTGTTTTTTCTCTGCATAGTTACCTTTCTTGTTTCTCCAAAAGAAAGTCATGTTTAATATAAGCTTTAAAAATCACAAGTGTGTGGCACAATAATATGAGCTACCTTTGACAGAAGTCCAGTTGGCTGCATTCTCTAAAATGTTCCTGCGGATAACACAAGCATAATCAGAGCCTATATATATACGTTTATAAATCATTCGGAAAATTAGGTACTTATTAAATGAACCGTGAACCATTATTTTAAAAGGAAAATTACTCTTTTTTGTTTATTTGTTGGCAAGTAGCTATTTAAGTGTACATTTTGACCATTTTTTTTTCTGTTAACACTATGTGTATATCATTTTTTGTTTGCTGTCTATCAAGATCTGCACAGCCAGATATTGAAGCCAATTAGAAACTCAGAGTTGGAATGAAATAAAAAACACAAATAAATTACCAACAATATATGGAACAGGCAATCTAGTGAATAATATAGAAATGTATCGAGGAATATGGCACCCTGGGCAAACAGAAATGGACATGACTGATGGGTGAAAACATGAGATCCCCTGCCCCCGGTGGACATTAGAGATGGTCAATGAACGGAGAAAACATAAGAAAAGAGAGAGATGAATATTAATATGATTAGATTATATAAATATGTATAGATAGACAACTTAGTAAAACATAGATATGCTACACGATATTATTAAAAATAATGGAATATAAACACTAAGTATGAAAGGAAGAGTGTAAAAAAAATTAAACATTTTTTTTTGTTTGAAAAGAAAATCATATACACAAGAAGATCTCATTCTAGTGCAGCAAAGGGGCAGTGCCACCTATATTTTTTTTGAAAGGGGTATATGTGTTTAAAATATGTAAAAATTACTTATTTACAGTTAAGCTGTAGCATCCCTCCCTACATTCCCTCCCCCCCCCCCTCCCCCACGCAGTTGTACACGCCTTCTCTGGACAAATGCAATCAGGACCAAAAGTGGGACAGAGGTAGAGCTCAACGGGACAGCAGGACAGACCGAGCCCCCCTTCCAAATCAGGACAGTTGGGAGGGAAAATACTGTAGTTTCAAAAAAGAAAAAATGAGGGGGAAAATGGCGCAATCAGTGTGTCTTACATATAACAGTGATTACACTTTGTTTTACTGATTCTCACCCTTTTGTATGGAAAATGGCACCTCCCCTAAACAGCTTGACTGAGGTTATTCTCCACTTTTCAAACTCTTCCATGGACCTGATTCCAATATTTTATAAGCTACAGAGTACTTAGTGATTTTCCTCTCTTGCCTTCTGGGCCCCTTACCAGCCAAAGATGGCTCAACTCATAAATTTGGCTTTTAAGGAGTGCTACTCCTATACACGATTTTGGAGTGCACCGTTTTCCTATTTATGTAAATATATATTTATCTAGATATTTATATTGTTTGTATTGGTGAAATACATGTAAAAGTGGTATTTTCCCCCAACATTATGAACTATGGAAAAGGGAGTTAAAGAGGGGTAACCCAAAGAACTATAACTTTACATGCTAAGATCCCTAGCTGGAGATCAACAGAACAGAAAGTAAGATGAATATCTGGTGTTATAAAAGCATCAGAAACCAAAGAACTTCTTAATTACCGGTAAGCTAATGTTTAATGCTCAAGACGAGGAATGTGTATATGTGATGTCATCACTGGCTGCCATGTGGCCCAGACTATTATTAAATTACTCCTACCTTCCTGTGATGTATTAGCATAATTAGCTTAATAAAATTTATTTTATTGTAATCTGGATCGGAAGAACGGAATTAATCGAGTCATAATCAAACTTTTTCTTGGCCTTTTAACTTGTTGATATAAATCTGTGTATTTTAAAAAAGGGTTTGTATTGATCCCCAGCCAGAGCTTTATTTCACTTAGCTGAGCCCTTTGATGCTTTATTTTTGTGATAGCTATGCTTTTACTAGTAAATGTACATACACGTAAGATTTATTAAAGATCCTTTCAGAGCACATTTGCTCCCCAATATTTTATTATGTACACCCTAAGCAGCCATCAATCTCAAACCAAAAACTAGAAATTGCACAGCACCCCAGAACAGCAGTAGTTTATCTTCCACAAGGCAAAAAAGGCACTCGCCTAGGGCGGCAACTTGCCAGAGGGTGTTAAAGCACACTTATGGTGCTTCAAACATTCTCGCTCCCTCCCCCACTGTTCAGCAAGCTTTAGCTCCTTCCAATTAATCAGGGTGATGGGGGCATGTAATGGACGTGGTGGGGTTTGAGAGTGATGGGGGCATGTAATGGAGGTGATGGGGCATTAAGTGTGAATGCAATGTGGGTGATGGGGACATGTCATGGGGTGATTGGGCGTTTAATGTGTGTGGAATGTGGCTGATGGGGCATGTAATGGGATGATGGGGCATGCTGTGGGGGTGCAATGTGGGTAATGGTGCATGTAATAAGGTGATGGGGCATGCCGTGGGGGTGCAACGTCGGTGATGGGGCATGTCATAGGTGTGGAATGTGGGCAGGGGGTGCCTGCATTTTGTCTGCCTAGGGCAACTCAAAACCAAGATACTCCACTGCAGAACAGGCATATGTAATATAGAGCACCACTGAAGTGAAAATGTGTAAATTCCTCTCAGGAATAACCGTGCTGGCAGGAGGATGATTGCTGAACATAGCGGTAATTCGGGGTCTGGGGTGCACAAGCCAACAGATTACAGTACTGGATTCAATAAGAAGAAAACAACTCTTGGCCACTGATGACTAAGCGTAAAATGTCTGTTTTTTCCTCCTGATTTTGCTCCAGTCTGTGCTTCATATTTTATATTGCATTAAATCACTCCGGACTGGACCACTGAGGTGGACCATACCCTAATCCCTCTCAAACCAACCTGCTATGAACTATAACTCCACCTACCTATCTGTAACTGAAGGATTATAGACATGCAGCTGTACACCTGGTGGACAAGCCTATAGTTGGCCAATCTCCTGTGTGACACATATGTACATTGCAAGTACAGCTACCTTTTAAGACATATTGTTTTCATTGGTTTTTTCTCCCGAGCGCTAACCAAGTGTTGGAGATATAAATGGGAAGGTCAGTAAAAGCTGCAAACGCGGCATTTGTGAATAAAATGAACATACTTTAAATATTGAACTTTCATATACATTGGAGTGGGAAGTCATTTTCAAGTCGGTCCTTCAAGCCATCCACTGTATTTCCAAACTTCAATTGGTTTTGTAACAATTCCTGATGTTTTTTTCATTCGTACAACTCGGTTTCTATAGTCATATTACTAGGCGCAAAAGAACACATTAAAAAAGTACAACATTAGACTTTTTTGGTAAAAAAAAAAAAGATAGAAATAGTTCCCCTACATCAGCACATACAGGACCCGCTTTTTAACAGTCCTGCACTGCACATTTAATGTAATAGAGCAGGGGTCCTCAAACTTTTTAAACAGGGGGCCAGTTCACTGTCCCTCAGACAGTTGGAGGGCCGGACTATAGTAAAAACAAAAACTATGAACAAATTCCTATGCACACTGCATATATCTTATTTTGAAGTGAAGAAACAAAACGGGAACAAATACAATATTTAAAATGAAGTAAAGTTAAATCAACAAACTTACCAGTATTTCAATGGGAATAGTGTGCCAGTCAGAGTCCAGTAATATTATGCCATTCAGAGCCCAGTAATATTATGCCAGTCAGATGTCCAGGAATATTGTGCCAGTCAGATGCCCAGGAATATTATGCCAGTTAGATTCCCAGGAATATTATGCCAGTCAGATGCCCAGGAATATTATGACAGTCAGATGCCCAGGAATATTATGCCAGTCAGAGCCCAGGAATAGTGTCCCTGTCAGATGCCCAGGAATATTATGCCATTCAGATGCCCAGGAATATTATGCCATTCAGATGCCCAGGAATAGTGTGCCAGTCAGATGCCCAGGAATATTATGCCATTCAGATGCCCAGGAATAGAGTGCCAGTAAGAGCCCAGGAATATTATGCCATTCAGATGCCCAGGAATAGTGTGCCATTCAGATGCCCAGGAATAGTGTGCCAGTCAGATGCCAAGGAATATTATGCCATTCAGATGCCCAGGAATAGTGTGCCAGTCAGAGCCCAGGAATAGTGTGCCAGTCAGATGCCCAGGAATATTATGCCAGTCAGATGCCCAGGAATAGTGTGCCAGTCAGATGCCCAGGAATAGTGTGCCAGTCAGATGCCCAGGAATATTATGCCATTCAGATGCCCAGGAATAGTGTGCCAGTCAGATGCCCAGGAATATTATGCCAGTCAGATGCCCAGGAATAGCGTGCCAGTCAGATGCCCAGGAATAGTGTGCCTGTCAGATGCCCAGGAATATTATGCCATTCAGATGCCCAGGAATATTATGCCATTCAGATGCCCAGGAATAGTGTGCCAGTCAGATGCCCAGGAATATTATGCCATTCAGATGCCCAGGAATAGTGTGCCAGTCAGATGCCCAGTAATAGTATGCCAGTCAGATGCCCAGGAATATTATGCCAGTAAGAGCCCAGGAATATTATGCCAGTCAGATGCCCAGGAATATTATGCCAGTCAGAGCCCAGGAATATTATGCCAGTCAGATGCCCAGGAATATTATGCCAGTCAGATGCCCAGGAATAGAGTGCCAGTAAGAGCCCAGGAATATTATGCCAGTCAGATGCCCAGGAATATTATGCCAGTCAGAGCCCAAGAAAATTATGCCAGTCAGATGCCCAGGAATAGTACAGTGCTCGTTATACCTCCCTCCTCCCCCTCCTTCCCCATCACTTACCTCCAGCTGCTGTGTCCCCGGCCGGACGTCTCGCGCAGTGTTCCCTCCTCCCTGCACGGAGGAGGGAAACAGTTACCGGGTCCGGATGTGACGAAACGTCACATCCGGTCGAGGTGATTTTTTTTTTTTTTTTTCGTTTTCCTGCAGCCGCATCTTCTGCGGCTGCAAGAAAAAAAAAAAAAAAGGTAAACAGCGGGGAGCGGAGGGTGCCGGCAGCACCCCCCGCGTGCCGGACAAATGTGCTCGGCGGGCCGCATATGGCCCGCGGGCCGTAGTTTGAGGACTCCTGTAATAGAGCTTGGATTTAGTCGTTTTAACATCTTGCATTATAAAAAAAAAATGAAAACAGATCTATTATCTTTCGGTAGGATATACAATGTCATTTCTACTTTGTGATAGTAAATCACAGTATTTACATATAGTTTCTTGGTCAAAGCCATGTAGTTTCCATAATTGTAGTATATATATACTTGCCATCGCCATAGATAGAATAATTTTTATTATATACATTTGATTACCATAATGTGTAACTTAATCTTTATTCTCTTTAAAGTGACACTATGGAAAAAAGAGAGGATTACATTGTATACCAGCTAAAAAAATATATTAACATTTATACATTTATATTCTAGATTTTAACCACTACAGTATGCAAAATATTGTTTTAGTTAAAAGTTATGCTTACCATATTAAAAAGGCTCCTTAAATAGGGTTCCTTTCGAGATTACGGATATAATAAAACCTTCAAAATGTCACCCTTGTTGGCCCTGCGGGTATTTCTTCCTCACTTGAGTGCAAAAGCCATTTTCTAACACACAAAAAATAATCAAATTATAAAAGGTATTATGAAAATAATAAACAACATTACCAGCCCTACCGTCAAATAAGAATGATGTCACATCCTCCTGGTGTTTGTCACTCCATAAATTAAGACTTCATATTTACGTACCAAGGAAAGTTCTAGTGTTTATAGACACAGACACCAAATATATAAATGGTCATAAACAGAACATTTATGGAAGTGGAATCTATTCCAAATACAATTTTAACCTAAACTCCATAAGACTTTGTTTGAAAATAAGTATCGCTGTACGAACTGTTGGTAACAATTATGCTACTTAAAAGCCTATCACCTATAGTTTACAAGAACAGCTAAAAGCATCCAAGACGGGAACTGTCCAAGAGAAAAAGAGTGCATAATTCTCCTTTGGTTTACAAAGTACTCACGCCATTTGAAGGCAATTCCTCCCACAGCTTGGAACGTTCTGAAGAGTAAGCTTTGGCTTTGGATTTCCTCAGAGTGCAAATCATTAGTAAGCCTTAACGCTTATTCCTGGGAATGGGATTTAGGAACTGTTAAAGCTTAACACCCAAAAGTCAAAATGTCCCTTTGTGTGCTGTTCACTAGCACTATGTTTAAAATGCATTTATGTTTTGACTTAAAAAACTATTTTTTTTTCTCAGAATGTTTTGTCCGACGCCATGAGAAATTATAGAGTTTGTTTTATTGAAATTATCTGGAATGTTGAGAGAATTTTTTTTTTTTTACTACACACATGCATACACACATACAAACACAAACACACTTCTATATCAGCCAGACACACTAAACCTTAAAGGGCCACTGGCACTTGAAAATGATCTACTTTTTCTCATGTAAGTTAAAGTTAAGAAGTTATAAAAAATATGCATTTATTAAACACTCAGATTGAGGTTCCTAAAACGTTTGAGTTATTATAGACATTATCAGTATTTTAACATTTTATACAGAGTTTTCTGCTGATATTTCAGAAGCCAACCTCCTCTGGAGTTTGGCTGCGGAAATGGTAGCCTCGGTTCTCTTTTATAGGGAGTACTTCTGCTTATTTTGGGCCATTTCAAGAGGACCTTGACTACTATGGAAAACGTCCTCCCACAGAAAGTCAGTGAGAAGATTTTGGCTATAGCCGAAATAGACGAAGTCCTCGCGAAATGGCCCAAAATTAAATGAAAAAAAAATCTGTAGAAATAAAAATGAAATAAATAAATAAATTCTGACACATTAATTAAAATACATAAAATAAATAAACTTAACATAAAATAATATCAACATTTTTTAATTAAAATGTTGTAATTCTTATATTAATGTAAATATACTATTATAATATATAACACAAGTTAATTATAATTGTATATGAATATTTTTTGCGTTTGAAATATGTTTATTATAATTCTTCTATACTTTTCTGTTCAATTCTCCGGCTAAAATCTAGAGAATTGAACTACCTGAAATTCTGAAAATGTATCTGATTTTGGGCCAACTTCAAGGGGTTTGGTCCTTAGGAGTAAGAGAAATCCATAGAACTACAGATTTCTCTGCAATTCAGCAGTTTTTGTCTGGATCGGGGTATATTGAGTAGACCCATAAGAGTATCACTCTGTTCGTAGGTACTGGAAAAGGACCACCATAGGACGTTGACCTTACATCCTTTGAGGAGGTGCTAATGCCGATGGTGGAAACCGATGTCTTTGTGAGGATGAATGGAGCTACGAATACACATGTGTCATCTAGCAAATATCTTAACACCTTGAATTATTACCTGCACAGGTAAAAGAATGCCATACAAGCATGTTGCAATTAAAGCTTCTCCTGCCAGGAGAGAGACAAATATGTAGGGTCATCCTTTACAGCATAATAAACAGATGAAAGACAAGAACTACATAATAAAGATACATTCTTACACTATGTTATCTTTAGAGACATGCATGTATATTCTCCATATAATAAAGTTTCAATCTCATGTCTAATTAGTGAAATGCCAATGTATCAGTTGCGATATGCCTCATGCTTCACTGAGACGCAGCCTGAGGTCATGAAGAGGAGTAAACCCTGTTTCAAAGAACCTCCTCTCCCCAGTCTGGTAAAGAATACTAATTGCATTATTACTGATCAGTGATTTTGTGATTGACAGATATAATGACCATCCTGCTGGAACAGTCTTCACTGGATGAGTTGGCCCACCACCAGAATTGGGCCTGAGTTAATGGTGAAATAATGCGGATACTATGGACGAATTGTGCTTGCCACTCATTTGTGAGTATCTAGTACACAAACTTGAAGAACATCATGAGTTACACTTTAGCAACACAAGTCTATTGAAAGGGAATTGATAAGTGGAATTACTAGTGTATGTTAACAATTTATCATCATAGAATGTTATAAATAGTCATTGTCTTTCTCAACCGGCCAAGGACTAAAAATGGCTTGGCGCTAGGATCTCTGGAAAAATCACTTGTAATAGAAGTAATACAAATTTTAGCCCCTTGGTAAAAAAAAACCCTTATGCATTTGAAATAAAACTATATGACAAAATGGCCATTTGTAGATGGAAAACTACTATGTAAATAATAAAGCATGACTGGCTATGCCCATGACTCCCACTTCTCAACCGGTCATATAAACACAAACAACCTGTTGGTGGGTAAAGGCTTGGCTCCAGCTTTATTAATATTTAAAACCAGCAAAATTACCATAACGTTTAACGACCCGCCAGCTGCAAAGACTCCAGCCTCAACAGAACAGTTGACCCAACACATTGACCAGAGCTCTAGTCTCTTGGTGATGTCATTGATCTCCAGAAGAAAATAATTTCCCAAGCCAAATAAGGTGGACTTCCAATCTAATCGAGTCAGCGTTGGCGAGGGAATTACCACTGTGACTAAATGAGAAGAAACAAGGAAAAATGGAGGGCGGAAGAGGGGAAAACAGGATTTTGTACCCAGCTCGTCCTGGAGTCAACGAGGAAGAGCTGTCAGGATGCAAAAGGGTTTTGTACAGTAAAAATTGTAAGAATAGACAGCCAATAAGAATAGACATTATATATAGACTTAAAAAGTTAGCATGGACCAGCAGTTATGTTCCCCTTCCTTAAAAGGGTGTCCTTTACAAAGATGTGTATTTGTGCAGTAGATACCTTTAAAAATGTACTTTTCTCAGAGTTTATTCAGGTGATCAATCCTACCTCGTTTAGGGCTATTCATTAAAAGGTGAGTTACAGATCAGATGAGGTGAGATGAACATTTCATCTCACCAATTTCACTATACATTGTGCTTGGACAATGGTGAGTTTGCGTAGTAAGGGAAACTCACCAGGTTTATCCCTGCACTGCACAATGTATAGCTCAATTGGTGAACCTGCAACTCACGTTTTAGTGAATAGCCCCATTGGATTTTTCTAACACTTTAGACACTTCACAGAGCCACAGGGCTCTCGTAGATGTTCAGTGGGTAAAATCAGAGATGTGCACACTTTATTTTCAATGGTGGAATAATTAGGCAGGTCCATACCCGAGTGTACAGCAGTATGCTTACAATCTGTAACATACAGAGTGGAGGTGGTGGATTTGTGCCTATAGGTGTTCTTAATGCAAAAGGCTCCATCAAATGTAAAAAAGCTGCCATGTTCCCTTAAATGTAAAAAAAACAAAAAAACTATCCATCAAATTCATAAAAATTATATTATTTAATATTTCTTAATAATTGAAGCATCTTGATGTACTTGTACCCAACCCATATTTATTTAAACAACTTCATGAGCAATTTATCAAATTGTAATGATGTGTAAACCATGTATGGCTGCTTGTGACTCCCTTTGTTTAATAAAGGAGACATAATTAGTGCTTACAAACAGTGAGGAATGACTGGCTGTAGGCTGGTGTATGAGCACGTGTTGTTTGATGTGGCTTTAATTTGGGGTTTAAATAGCATACACACAGCCACTTTACTGCTCATACAGATACTACAAATATTTATTCGTGCATTGGAGTGTAAGGTTGTTGAAAGTGCTTAGAACATTTCAATATGTCAGGAGAATCCTGCCTAATTCAATAACAATGATGAATACATTCATTTAGATACCTGTTCTCCAGAACAGACAGTGGAGACCAGCTGGATAGTTGCAATTCACTCTTAGCTTCACTAATCTAAACACTACATTTCCAGCATTGTATAATCAGCGCCCCTTGCACACAAATATACTTATAACCACACCAGTCAGCAGGGTTTAGCTCTCCTTCTGGTTAAATTGAGTATATTTAATATAAAATAAACACAAAAGAGGCTTAATCACTACAAGTGAAGTGTCACGTTAACTAGAAACGTCAGACAGCAATAGATGAGTTGGAAAAAATCTGTCTATATTTCCAACTCTGCTTTTCACGCCTGGTTTTTGCAGTTCACTTTTATTGAAGAGCCTACATGGATGTTGGCAAATAGTTTTTTAGAGGTCTTCAGGAACAACAGAAAAAAATGCTGTATCCATAGTTTCCGACGCTGTGGCAGTCGGCCCCGGGACAAGAGGAGGTGGAGCCTAAAGGGTCGGAGTTACACAATGCCGCGTGATATCACATGACTGTGCGACCGTGGAGCATTGAGCTCCAGGCTATTCGGCAGAGCCGGAACTCATTAAGACTTTTTATGTCTGTTAGACATCTGTTTTTAAAAGACAACTGTCAGCAAATAATTTATGTTTAATTAAAAGACTGCATCATTAATAGAAGAATACAAGTAAAGTACCTTATTGAGACCTTTTTGCTCCCTAGCTGTATCATGTTATTTAGAATATTAGGTCAGATAATCCTTCATCTGGCACATCGGACCCAAGATAGTGCTACTCAAGCAGTCAGGGCTCAACAAGGTACTTTGCTTGGATTCTTTCATTAAAGCATTTATATTCACATAAAAAAATATGGTCTGAATGGTATTTTTTTTGTTGGTAGTTTGTAAGTCATGTGATTGATACTCGAGGGCAGGCCAGGAGCAGCTGAGACCTTCACTTCAATTACATAACAGGGCATTAGTTTAGTTACGTGCTGCAGTCTCTGAGGCTAGTGCCTCAGGCACCTCACCTCCACTCCTTTGGTGGTGTCTACTGTTTAAGACATCGCTGTGTGGCTTGGTGTTCAACCTTCCATTTAGAAGCAGGTAATTTGCATATCAAGCTACAGATGATGTCATAAACAGGAGACACCACAGAAACATATAAAACACGTGACTCAAGATTTGCTGATGACACAATATTAGGTAAGGTGATACAGACTAGCCATTGCAGGAATATTTAGACAAAGTGGGAGACTGGGGAAGCAATTTGCAAATGAGGTTCAGTATAGACAAATGTAAAGTTTATTCATTGTGGGAAAAATAATAACAATGCAAGATATACTTTAAATGGTATCTCCCTGGAGACTACTAATGAAAGGATTTAGGATTAATTGTAGGTAACAGACCTGGCAACAGTGCTCAATGCCAGTCAGCAGCTGCAAGGGCCAATAAGATATTGGCATGTCTAAAATGGGGTATTGATTCATGAGAGGAGGATATCATCTTGCCTCTTTACAAGTCAATGGTAAGACCTCACCTTGAATATGTAGTTCAGTTCTGGGCACCAGTCCTTTAAAAAGATATTATGGGAGTAGAAAAAGTTCAAAGGAGAGCTACAAAATTAATAAGGGGATTGGAGGATCTAAGTTATGAAGAGAGACTTAAAAAAAAGTTGCATTTATATATGCTAGAAAACTACATCTTAGAGGGGATATGATAAGATTATATAAATATGTGCAGGGCCAATATAAAGAGCTCTCCAGGGACCTGTTCATTAACAGAAATGTACAAAGAACAAGAGGTCACCCCCTGAGACTGGAAGAGCAAAGTTTTCATAGACAGCAAAGTAAGGGATTCTTTACAGTAAGGACAGTAAAGCTATGGAACTGCCAAGAGAGGTAGTGCTATCAACTAAAATAGATGCCTTCAAAAAGGGCCAGGATATTTTTTTTTTTTAGAAATGTAGGACTTACATACCTCTAGGGACAGTCAAGCAACAGCAACTGAGCGATTGCTCTTGCCGGATACATCAAAGGATTAATTACAGACTGGCTTCTGATTGCCCAGGCTGTGGATGGTATGGTGTATGGTGTGGAAGTATCTTACCAGACACAGGGAAGTGCCATATTGGAGGGCCAGTATGGTACCCGCAATCGCTGTGCCCTAGGTAGCCAAATTTTGGTGTTGCATGATACCTTGATGTCGAGGCATCATAGCAACACTGTTAAAACATAAGCAGTAATTGTTGCTCACTGCCTATGTGGGTTACGCCACAGAGTACCAGGTAAATACTGTCAGTAGCAGGTTTTGTGTGACGTACCAGGGAAATCCATTGTCTCAAAGGGCTTAATTAATCTACCTAGCACCCTATACCTTGCCCATGTAGAGGGGATGAGTCAATAATATAAAATAAACCATTTGAGTGCCATCGGGGCAACACCTTGAAAAATACAAGGAGTAACGTTAAAGAGTACCACGGTGAAGTCAAGTGAAGACACAGTTTACTAATGTACCTGTACCTCCCACTATTATCCAATTGTAAGCTGGTCCCTGTGTCTCCATCACACTGGGCATTCCAAGTCCTTATACGATAATCCACAAAAATAGAGAGACAATGCGGAGAGTTAGCTTGGAAACCGAATATAAATCAGTCTGTGTCTTTTAATCGTGCTGAGTATAAAGGCATGCACCACTCCACCGTCTCTCTCTATTTTGTGGATTAACCCCATGAAACAAACGTAGAGGGGCATGTACTAAAAAAACGCAAATATATTTTATGTGCAAAACTATTTTTGCTCTTTGCTCCTACTGCAATGTACTAAACATTTAACTCTCCAATAGTACATACGTGCAAATTGTGAATAAAAACGGGCATCATTGCGAATAAAAACAGGTAATTTTGCGAATATATTTTTTCTAGCTCTTTTGATAGCACTTGCTAAAAGCCGGTGTAATTTTCACACGCAAATAAGAATATTTTTTCACAAGATATTCGTAAAGCTCTTTAGCGTGCTCAAATATAATAGCAATTTGATTAGCGCAACCGGAAAAATGCACGCTAAATAAAACAGAAGAGGCACAAATCATGGGAAAAAAAGCGCAGAATTTTACAAATAGTCGCAAATTGTGCCTTACTCCTCACTGTACTTGTTTAGTACATGACCCCCATAGTGTCCTGTGGAATAAAATTATACCTTAAATTAGTGTCCCTAGATGATCCCTGATGCTCTGGATTCTCATTTTAGACTCAGGGAAAGAGGCCATACAAGAAAAAAAGAATGAATCCATCTACATGGAAAAAAATGGCAAGCAAATCAGAGGCTTCCCTGATTCTGGGCCAGCCATTGACTAATTTTGAAACCTCTTTTTCATTTTTTTTCTCCCTAAGCTGAATATGAGTATCCAGGACATAGGGGAAACTGGGCAAGTTAGATGTCGGGGGTATTGCTAGGGGCACTTGGGCAGCCCCTGGCCCCATGAGAGCTATTTAATGTATTTTATGGGGAAGAATATATATGAGCATATTTAATTTTTTTCTGGGCCCACATTCATTGTTAGGGAGCATATCCCCGTTATTTATTTTAAGGGTCAGGGCCATTTCCGCAGCCTTTGGCCCTGTTTATTCATAGGTATCAAGGATTTGGCAGGATTGGTGCTACTAGACAGGGAGACTACACTTGCAGAACACCAGGCGGGCAGCAGTAATCATAGGTCAAAATACAATCCAAGGTCATATCCAAGTAATGATGCAAATAGGCTGGAAATAGCAAAACAACAAGCTCCCTGAAACAGATGCCACAGAACTTCTGAACACTGGTATGCAGGTTTTGGGTGGTCTTTCTGGAAAATAATTTGTGGCTGCAAGGGCCCTGTTTGTGGACCTGGAGTTTGTGAACCCTGCTGTCATGAGGATAGTGTAGAGAGAAGAGTTAACTGGTGTGTGGGGGGGGGGGGGGATCAAAACTGCCAAAGCTGTTGGCGAGGTAATTGGGGGTCTGGATTGCGGGTCTGCATTTGGGCAGCTTTCACTCCCATTTATTATAGGGTTGGAACCCCTGGCCCTATTTATAAAATGGTGGTGCCAGGTTCATGTGGGCAACCCTGAGTCCAGTTTAATGTAATGCTGTAGAAGAAGGCTATGGTAGTGAATGTCACCGGTAGAAGAGTCCTTCAAGTGAATGTCTACGGTATTGCCTGCCAGTTGATGTAGAAGAAGGCGTTGGTTTGGGTATGCTTTCTTATAGAAATAGACATGTTCCTACCATTTTTCTTCTCATTTTACTCTGCACCACACAGGTCTGTTAGGTCATGTAATGTGCAAATTGGTGAATTCAGGAGATACCTAGATATACCTACACCATACAGAGGCCAGGATAGGACCCAGGATCAGGGTCAACCCAAGTATAAACCACTACATATACATGTGTCAGCACATACACAGAAGAACATATACACCAAGTCTAAACAATCCATTCTTATATGCACAAAAGATATTATTTCTTTGAACAAGGATAACAATTACTACCTTGGACAAAAAATACGGTATTTTACTTAATAATATTTTATTATAAGGAATGCAAAAAGTAACATGTATCACGACAATCAAATATTAATACACAAGGTTTGTGATACAATATGAGAAAGAGAAAAAATTTTTTTATTTATTTAACTGCCAATTTTGCAAAAAGCTGAAATGAATTTAGAGTTCTGCATAAAACAAAACACTAAATAATACATATCACACAAGCAATTTTTGCAAAAAACTTTCCTTCCAATCTTCCAGCGTCACCCAGCATAGTGCAGTTCAAACAGTCAGCAAACTGTTTTCCCTTGCTTGAGATTTCCAATGGGTATTGTATGAGGAGGTTTCTCTTAGCAGCGGATTGAAATGTTTCTGCAAAGGAGGAAAATCTTTGGATGGAAAACCTTAACAGTTTATGTAATATTAAACCACGTGCTAGCTATAAAATAAGTAGCATGTGGTAGTAATTGAGGTAGTAGCTTTGCTGGCAGTGGATCAAGTGTAGCAAATGTACTGTACAAAAGAGAAGTTGTGGCAGGAATTGTGATAGAAATGTTTCCAGTTCTGCTTGAAGTAGACGTGTGAGGAGTGATGGTGACAGTAAACAGCTTTCTTTCTTTCTTTCTTTTTTTTTGTATGAATGAGTACACTAGGAAAGTTTAATTAAATTCTTCTGTTTGGCACTGTATTTGTTAGAACCTCGTAGGTAGGGAATCTGTCTAGAGTAATGGTTGACTCTGTGGCTTTTATGTGACAAACTGGGGGGAAAGTCGCAAAAAAAGATAAACTTACTTAGTACCTATTGTTATCTTATAAAGGCAAAACACCATTTGCAGGTGCCAGTTTATTGTGTGTCGGACATTTCTACACTATGTCATTCAGCAATTGCAAAAAACATTTACACACTTCACAATAGAAAAGCTAGAAATGAGACAAAGAAACATAGAATTTGTCAGCAGAGAAGAACCATTTGGTCCATATAGTCTGCCCAATTTTCTAAATACTTTTATTAGTTCCTGGCCCTGTCTTATATCTAGGATAGCCTTGTGCCTATCTCACGCATGCCTTCACTGTGTTAACCTCTACCACTTCCTCTGGACGGCTATTCCATACATCCACCACTTCCTGATATTACTTTTAAATTGTTGCCCCTCTAATTTAAGACTGTGTCCTCTAGCTGTGGTAGTTTTTCTTCTTTTAAATATACTCTTTACCTTTACTGTGTTGATTCCCTTTATGTATTTAAATGTTTTTATCATATCCCCCCTGTTACGTCTTTCCTCCAAGCTATACAAGTTAAGATGCTTTAACCTTTCCTGCTAAGTTTTATCCTTCAACACATGAACCAGTTTAGTAGCCCTTCAGGAGATATTTCTTGATAGCCCTAAAGCTAAATTGTCAAAGAATGCCAATAAATACTACCCTGTTCAGCCAATACGTTACACGGCCAAGACTCACCTTGAACCTCATCCCCACCTCCCCTTTTTTCAAGACATCACTTGAGCTGCCCACTCTGGCACAACTTCCACAGGACATCCAACACATCTTCAAAATTCCATCTAATTTCTTCAAAGAATCTTGCAAATCAAACCACTAGAACACCAACAACCTGTAGCCAGACCCACCTAACTCTTTTTGGGCTCATACAAAATGTCTTAAAGAACTGACTAAACTCAATTTGAGCCCTCTGATGAACACTATTATTTCTATAATCAAATGTAAAAATAAAAATATGCTGAAGGATATCTTGTTACCATCTACTCCCTTAGATACTTTGCAACTCTTAATCCCAGACATTAACTTTAAAACATGGCTACATAAAGGCATAACGAGTCTGAACAATATACTAGAGCAAGACAATCTACTTTCATTTGATCAGATAAAACATTTATATAACCTCCCACAGGGAGAAATTTTTACATATCTGAGTTTGAGGGGACTGGTCGGTTCTTCCAAGGTGCACTCTAACAAGCTCATTGAAGATTGGCTAGGTTCGCACAAAAAAACTAAGCAAGTCACCAGAGCTAGTAAATTAATTTGGTAACTGACAAATAACGAAAAAGACCCAACCGATTTGGGCATGTCGTGCACGCTGGAAGAAATTTTCTCTGATTGAGAAAGAGAGAAAGAAAAATAGTTAATATGTTTAAGATCTTTTTGAGGAGGGGGGAAGGAAAAATTTGAATAAATCGTTATAAATGAATGAGGGGAAATTTAAGGACAGAAAGTGAGACATAAGGATGAACAAAATAAAAAGAAGCTACCTTGGGACTCATAATCCCACTGAATGTCTCACAGAAAGAAAAAAAAAATTCCATCTCATTTCTTCAAAGAATCTTGCAATTCAAACCACTAGAACACCAACAACCTGTGGCCAGACGCACCTAACTCTAGATCTCTGTGCCAGTGCCCTGGTGTCCAGTCAGTGAGTGGGCCTAAATGAATCCACTCCCAAACCACCAGTTATTTCTCTAGTCTTCATCCAAATCTTGCTAACCTAGTTTGGATCCAGCTATCAATGCTGACTTCAGTGGGAGGAGGAAGGAGAAAGCAGAAGGTCTCCAAAAAGACTGATTTACTATCGTGGATGACTTAAAAAATATTTTGTGTGACATTATATTATGCCATTGTACAGAGCACTGGGGAGACCTCACTTGGAGTATTGTAACTAGACTAATGCCCTGTTATGTAATTGAAGTGAAGGTCTCTGCTGCTCCTGGCCTGCTCTCGAGTATCAATCCGAGTTTGCAATAGAGCAGCAGGAAATGCTAGCAGAATGCTTGGTTGCATAGGGAGAGGTATTAGCAGTAGGAAGAGGGAAGTGCTCGTGCCATTGTACAGAGCACTGGTGAGACCTCATTTGGAGTATTGTACTCAGTACTGGAGACCGTATCCCCAGAAGGATATTGATACTTTGGAGAGAGTTCAGAGAAGGGCTACTAAACTGGTTCATGGGTTGAAGAATAAAAAACTTACCAGGAAAGGTTAAAGCATCTTAACATGTATAGCTTGGAGGAAAGACGTAACAGGGGGGATATGATAGAAACATTTAAATACATAAAGGGAATCAACACAGTAAGGGAAGAGAGTATATTTAAAAGAAGAAAAACTACCACAACTAGAGGACATAGTGTAAAATTAGAGGGGCAACGATTTAAAAGTAATATCAGGAAGTATTACTTTACTGAGAGGGTAGTGGATGTATGGAATAGCCTTCCAGCAGAAGTGGTAGAGGTAAACACAGTCAAGGATTTTAAGCATGCGTGGGATAGACACAAGGCTATACCAGCTATAAGATAACTGGGGACTAATAAAGTTATTTAGAAAATTGGGCAGTCTAATGGACCGAATGGTTCTTATCTGTCGACACATCCTATATTTCTATGTTTCTATTAATGTATTACAGGTTGCATTCTTGACATTAAGTGTTTTTTCTAATGCACAATTAATGAATTGGTTAAGGTAGCTAAGCAATGGCATTCCCCATCTTGCTTTGACATGTATGGAAAGCAAGGAAGGTGGGTTGGAAGGAATCCAGCTTTGTATATGAAAATGATGATACCTATACTCCACTAGAAGCAACAAGAGGTACAGACAGTAAAATGGCTTAGAGTTTCATAGCAAATGAGCTCAGTGCAACTCATGCCAAACTTGGTTCATGGACAAGGCATGCATATTAAAGGGACAGTCTAGTCCCCAAACTCCCTTTGATGCAAAATAAAGATTACTGCTTGTATTGTGCACAGGCTTTTTTCCCAGTGAGATTTGATGCAGGCATTCAGCATGAATCAAATTTTTAATATTAGACTCAAACCCTCCCCCAGTGATTACCCTGCATGTTTACTGCAGGTGCGGCAGCACTGATTATATAGACACTGAGCATATATTGTTTGTTTCATTTAATCACTTCCTGTGCTGCTGGAAATGAGTACATTGTATGGACTCTAAATGACCTTGCTCTTGTACATAGTGGGATCTCTTAACAGTGCAACACATTGTCTGATGACATCACAAGAGAAACAGGATATTCCATTCATTTGAATTAATTTATTCTCATTGGTTCCTGAAGCAAAAAGAAAGAAAGAAAGAAAAGGAAATTGATTTTTAAGCTATTATGGGCAATCCTGATTTTCTGCAAACTGCTGTAATTTCACAAATTCAAAATGTAACACATGCATTTTAACGTATATTAATATGCACTGACATTTGGAAGATGCATTTTGGTCACAAGGTAGTCCATTTAACCATTATGTGCATCCACAATTCCTCTTTTTAATACATTGCACCCATTACAGCTTCAAAATAACAGTTCTTTAATGTTGTCCAAACAGACCAGTATTTCTTTGAAACAAGGAACAGATTATTATTTACATTATTCTCAAAAGAAATAGTGGGATGTTTAGTAAGTGGTTCTTTATCCTGTCATATTTTTTAAACAGTGGTTTATTGGCATTTCTCATTACAGGAGATCAAAGTATACTCCTCTTATTAATCTTGTACAAAAAAACTCATTAATGGGAATTTTCCAAGGTTACAGACGTGGGACTTTTTTTTTTTTTTTAAACAAAAGTACTTCTCCTTTTCTTATCAATGTGTAGGCAACAAAGTGAGAAAAACATAACACATTTGGCATATTAAGTATCTGGGTTTTTCAGTATAAAAAAACATGGTAATCAGCAGAGACATTCCAGTGATTTATTTAAAGGGACAGTATCGTATCAAATTTAATAGTATTCAGACGTGTTGAAATGGCAGCAAGAAAAAAACTATTCTTCAGTTTTGGAAACTAAAATCATGAACAAATTAAATGAGCAAATTGAATTATCATGGTAATTATATATGTGGACGATAATAATATTATTTGAATTGTGTTTTGTGTACTTGCCACTTTAAATACAGACACAATGTCACGGGAGGGCTACTAGATGGGTAGCTCCTACCCAATCAGTTCCACAAAATCACTCCTCAGGTCCAGTAAATAGCAGATAGTCAAACGTGGCTATGATCACTGGTTCCCTGCTAGCACTTCCCCAATATAGCGGACGAAACCGGTCGTGTTGGGTAAAATCAGAAGAACTGTTTATTGATTCAAAACACAGGAAATTTATACAGTAACACATCTTGATAACATAACTTGAACAATTAACAAGATTAAAGTTTAACATAAGGACATACAAAGAGGAAATCCTGCCTCACACCTTTCAGGATACAAAGGCGTCAAGTTCAGATACATACAGAGTGCACTCAATTAAAGTAACTTGTTAATTGATGGACATCACTGTACAACAGGAAACAAAATTACTTACATGAAAACAATGGCTAAGGTGCCATAATTACAGGGATTTACAGGATAGGATACAATCTTACCCTGGGGGGAAACACAGTGAATGGGACAAAGTTTTGGACCCAAGGGTACACATCTTCGCTGACATCTTGAGTGTCTGTGTTTGAAGTCCAGTTGAAAACAGGGTTCCACTGGTGCCCTCAAAGTGTGTACCCCCAAACAAATAAATCACCAGACAGGGTCCATAGTCCACAGGGAGTCTTCTGGGCTCCAAGGCCCTCCAAGAACCACCGTCACAGTGGATCTCCAAATCTGTCTCGTGACACACAACGTATATCTGCATCATATAATATCAACGTATATATGCATCATATCATATCAACATATATATGCATCATATCATATCATATTATATCAACGTATATATGCATCATATCATATCATATCAATGTATATATGCATAATATCATATCATATCAACATATATATGCATCATATCATATCATATCATATCAATGTATATATGCATCATATCATATCATATCAATGTATTTATGTATCATATCATATCATATCAACATATATATGCATCATATCATATCATATCAATGTATATATGCATCATATCATATCATATCAACATATATATGCATCATATCATATCATATCAAAGTATATATGCATCATATCATATCAACGTATATATGCATCATATCATATCAACGTATATATGGATCATATCATATCATATCAACATATATATGCATCATATCATATCATATCATATCAACGTTTATATGCATCATATCAATGTATATATGCATCATATCATATCATATCAACGTATATATGCATCATATCATATCAACGTATGTATGCATCATATCATATCAACGTATATATGCAATTCAAAGATCAATTTCCTTTTTACCAACAAATCAGAAAATTTGTGAAAAATAAGGCACTTTGTGCTTAGTTCCAGAGTCCTCTCAATGTGAGGGAACTCTGTCACCTAGACATGGTTTAGGCTGTGAATGTGAATAATAAATATGGATCCATACATCATTTTAGCAAATTACATAAATCCATAAATAAAGAGACAATATTGTTTTTATTAATATGTCTGTGCTGTCTACTTTTCTATTATGTCACTTATGGCTTAATATATAACTGGTCTTCATTGGGAAATTAGTAATTTGCATACAAGGCCACAAAGTGATGTCATAAGCAGGAAAAAGCACAGACACATTCAAGACACATATTTTACTTAATTTATGAGTTAGCTTGCATTTCTTCAAACACAGAGTTTAGACAATTTTTCATAATTTTCTCTTACCTATGAAGACCTCTTTAAGGTCAGTCAGTGTCTACATATTTACCGAGTTAGGGTAAAAGTGTGTTTCTTTTCTGGTTCATGGTGAGATTATAACATTATGTTTTAACCTCATTTTGTCTTGTCAACATGGGTTGGAATTATAACTATGGATGATATTGCAAGTTAGAATGTTCAGTATATTTTTAAAAACCCACCACTTGGAGAGGACTTCATTATTCTATCACTCCAAGACTGATAGCTCAAATGCCCAACTTGGTTTTGCTAGTTCTAATGTTAATTTGTTAAATTAAAGACTAGTTAATCATGTTCAATCTTTTAAACAACTTCTAGTCTTTATTCTTCCACACAAAGGTAAATGTATAAACACCTATTGTGTAGGTCCCCTTTTGACCCATCATGTTATGGACTCCACTAGACCTCTGAAGGTGTGCTGTGGTATATGGCACATTAGCAGTAGAGCCTTTCAGTCCTGTAAGTTGCGAGGTGGAACCTCCATGGATTGGACTTGTTGGCCCAGCACATCCCACAAATGTTCGTTTGGATCTGGGGAATTTGCATGACAAGTCAAAACCTTGAACTTGTTGTTGTGTTCCTCAAACCATTCCTGAACCATTTTTGTTTGTTGCAGGGCACATTATCCTGCTGAATGAGTCCAATGCCATCAGAGAATACCGTTTCCATGAAAGGGTGTACATGGTCTGCAACAATGCTTAGGTAGGTGGTACTTGTCAAAGTAACATCCACATGAATGTCAGGACCCAAGGTTTCCCAGCAGAACATTGCCCAAAGCATCACACTGCCTCCTCCGGCTTGTCACCTGTCAGTGCTCATAATGTTATGACTGATCGGTGTATACTAATTATGTTTCCGTGGATAAACTAATGTTTCATTTAGTTACGGTTTATAGAAATGGTTTAACCATCTTTGAAGGACTGAACACAATGAATTCCATTTTAATGTCCCTTAAAAAAACACACACACAAAAACTTGTCTGTAATGCTAAATATGCCATAGAAAATAAAAAACAAGACACGTATCCACCAGAAAACAGTGCCTCATACAAGAGAAAGAATAGAGAGAAATCAAACAGACACCTGGAAGAGATATACCACAATCATTTAGTAAGCAAATACAACAAATCCTCTACTCTTAAATGAACTGACCAGAAGTATAGTTTAATGGTTGTACAGGGTTCTGTGACTCATCTCTATGTCACAGACTACTGTGCTCTAACCGCAATGTTATATTTTGCAAATTTCTCTAATTTACAAAAAAAGAACAGTAACTTGAACATAGCTTTTTCACCCAATTGGTTTGAAATACCGATGAACAATATAAGTAGTACATTTGTGGAATCACTATAAATTTATTAAAGTGATTTAACATAATCTAAACATAGAAATGTATATTAAGCTCTGAATGAGAGTTTTTTTTCTACCAGCTATGTTTTCATGTAATTTTTTTTTACAGTATATACATCATCCGGCATAATTAATCTGGGAATAAATATTGTAAGGATCGTCTTTTTCGTCCTGCGCCAAATGATTGTAGTCAATGGACGCTGTCACAAAACACTGTGACTCTGGAATGGTGCGTTAAGTGAATAGCTCCAATTGTGGTTTAATCATGAAGCACCAAATTGTGCTAAATTCATATACACCAGACACAGAAATAAGACTTTTCCAACTCACCTACTAATTATCTATTTCTAAATTATTCTGTCAGTTCACTGTTTAGTGGATAAGCCCCCAGTCTTTCAATGCCACACATACATGTGTTTGAGTAAGGTAGCTGAGCACTGTTCCAAACTGGTTTTGGTAATTCCTGAATCTTTTGTACTGTGTATTATTCCCTCATTAAGTCTTCAAAAGGTCCTGGTGTGAGACAGATGTTTTGTTCATTTACAGTGACTTTAATATCTTTTTTCTTTTTCTTTCTTCAAGTTGTAATTGGCAAACATTATATGGGTTTAAATATCTGTTAAAAATATCAATTTTGATAGGATGTCATGCATTTTATGTATGTAATGAGGTAATTGTGTGTAACTTGTCCAAAGTAATATTGAATTTACTTCATCTGTAGTAAAATATATTTATATATATATATATTACTACATTGTTCTTCACATGGCAAATGTATGTCCTGTGCTTCCATGATGGGGTTTGATCACCTGTTGCTTGGTAACTTTGAAAATATTGTCCTGTTTTAACATAAAACAGTGGTTACCATGCAGAGGTCAGATTATTTTTCCCATAAAAGTATCAGTTACATCAACAGATGTTTGCATTCAACTACACAGTTTCAAAGAAAGCAGGGGTACTAGTTGTTGTTCCCTAGTTAGTTTGCCCTTTGTTTACCTTAGACCAGTGGTTTCCAAACCAGTCCTCAAGGTTCACCCAACAGTCTAGGATTTAGGGATTACCCAGTTGTGTTTAAGAAGTTTAAAAAAAAAAAAATCAATTTACACAAAAAAAAGCCACCCTAAAATCTAAACTGTTGGGTGAACCTTGAGGACTGGGTTAGAAACCATTGCCTTAGACTGTTTGGCCCAGATCATAAAACTCTATGATTCTTGGAGGACTATGACCGGTAACCTGTGACCCATCCTGATAAGGAATACTCTGTACCTCTATCAATCAGACTGGCCCTGCAAGAGACCCTCTTCTTGCATGACGGTGAGTCACAATGCAAGGCAGGGTAGATTCCATTTGCGTGACTGCTCTTTAAGAGGAGAAAGAATCTTGAGCTGTAAATATAAACTCTGGATCACATAGAACACTCTATTCAGCCAGTTACAATAATGGGGAACAGGCACTGTCCAAAACATGCAGAAATAATTACCATTGTGGGTATAGCCGCTTCAGTTGGTTTGTATATACCTGCTACACCCCACATTGTTGAAGGAAAACTTCGTGCCCACTAAAACACTGCTATACGTTCACACACTAAGCTGGGAAACACACATTTCGTCCATATTAGCCAGACTTAAGCTTAGGTATACTCCTCTCTACAGGTCTCATATTTAAATACCAATTAATCACCTCACACACGTCTGTAAAACCAATTTCACAATGTTCAATTTCTACTTGTTTGTATGAACCATGCCAATTGTTTCCCGACCCTGCCTAGGTCAATTTGTGGACGTTTAGTGGAGTTTTTATGGTTTACCTATGTTTTAAAAAAAGAAAAACTACCACAACAAGAGGACATAGTCTAAAGTCAGAGGAGCAAAGGTTTAGAAGTAATATCAGGAACTATTACCGTATTTGCTCGATTATAAGACAAGGTTTTTTTCAGAGCAAATGCTCTGAAAAATCCCCCTCGTCTTATAATCGAGGTCTCTTATAATCTGACCTCAAATTGAGGTCAGATTATAAGACATGGATCCAGGTCCCCAGGAGAGCTGCAGGGGACCTGGATCCCCCTCTCTAGCAGCAGGGGATGTCTGCGCAACGAGCGCAGACTCCCCTGCTTCCGCCCGTCACGACCGCCGGGGCTTCTGTGAAGAAGCCGGGAACTTCCGCTTTCGTCACAGAAGTCCCGGCGAGCATGCCGGGCGGCAGCAGGGGAGGTCTGCGCTCATCGCGCAGACATCCTCTGCTGCCCCACTAGCCACCAGGGTAAATCGGGCAGCATGGAGGATATCTGCACGTATCGTGCAGACATCCCCCGGCTGCCCCCACTAGCCACCAGGGATCAAGGTAAGGGGAAGGGAGGGAGGGGGGCAGAGAGACAGGGGGAGGGAGGGAGGGAGGGAGGGAGGGGGACAGGGGGGACAGAGAGACAGGGGGAGGGAGGGGGACAGAGAGACAGGGGGACAGAGAGACAGGGGGAGGGAGGGGGACAGAGACAGAGTCAAAGGGAGGGAGGGGGTTAAGAGACAGAGACAAGGGGAGTGAAGGGGTTAAGAGACAGACAAGGGGAGGGAAGGGGTTAAGAGACAGAGACAAGGGGAGTGAGGGGGTTAAGAGACAGACAAGGGGAGGGGGGAGAGAGAGAAAAATGGGGGCAAGGGAAAGAGAAAGGCAGCATTGGCACATAAAAAGAAATAAAAACTAGAAATACATTTTTTGATATCATAATTTTTTTATTAAAAAAGCAATTTACATGTGAATATATACAAGTTTAACTTATTTCCTATAGGGTAGTCTTACATTCAGGCTTTTAGTTTTTTTCCTAAAGGAATATCCAAAGTTTGGGGGGTCGTTTTATAATCAGGGTCGTCTTATAATCGAGCAAATACGGTACTTCACTGAGAGGGTAGTGGATGTATGGAATAGCCTTCCAGCAGAAGTGGTAGAGGTAAACACAGTGAAGGCGTTTAAGCATGCGTGGGATAGACACAAGGCTATCCTAGATATAAGATAAGGTCAAGGACTAATAAAAGTATTTAGAAAATTGGGCAGACTAGATGGGCCGAATGGTTCTTATCCGCCGACACAAGCTGTGTTTCTATGAATAAAAGCACATTTTTACTTCAACCTCCTGGTGTCCATTTCATACATTCAAACCAATTGGAATAGGTAACTGTTTTTGCAATTTATTTTTCAGTCTATAAAATGTAGGTTAAATTGTGTTAACTTGGAGGCCTATACGCGATGGGCGTAATAATGAGTGCAAAAAAAAAAAAAATATACAGCTCTTAAATCGAAAGCTATCCCCTCCTCTCTTTCAAAACATATTTTCAATGTAAAAACGAAGTAGTCTGCTCTACAGATTGCAATACAATTATTTGCTTATGTTTATTAAAAAAAAATATACCAGTTCATTTCCAAGAAGGCACTAAAAACATGGACTGTCACTCATCACAATGCTCTGCCGTAATTTAATAGCCATTTGTAGGTACCGAACAATTTTTGCTTGAAATAATCTCTGCAATCAGGAGAGTTTATTGTGTTTACAGGGGACAAGCAGTGGTTTGCCAAGTAGAATTGGCTGGGTAACATAAGCATGCTGTAAATTTTTATTCAGGACTTAAAAAGATTTGTGACATCATTTTGGATCCACAGAAATGCATTTTTAAACTTGGATGACCCGTTAACTGGAATTAATTTTCTGCTGAATGGTCTCCAAAAATATTATGTTCACGTTTAGCATTTTTGCAGCAAAAAAAAAAAAAAAATTGAAATGAAACCAGAAACAGTGACTTATAAATAATAGTCTTGGTGCATTTTATTATTGTGTACGTCAACATGTTCTGTTTTATTGTGCTTCTGTCAGTCAGCAAAGACGAAACTGGAATGGAGGAATCCTGTTAGGAGAGAAGGAAACAGTAAAAATATGCTTTTCAAATTAGTCCTTGCATACAGGCTGAAAATTATAAGAACATAATGTAGCTTCAAAGATCCTTAGAGAAGAAATGGCTTTAAAATAGTTATTTCCACATAAACATACAGAGCTTGGTTAATTTTGTCAAGTGATAGATACACTGCCCATTGGGTGGTCACAGGTAAATTCTCAGAGAACAGTTCCTGTTCAAGGTCAACTTTCAAGGTCACCACACAAGGACAATGTTCAAGGTCAACATTCAAAGTCTACGCTCAAGGTCAATGTTCAAGGTCGACGTTCAAGGTCAGTTCAGCCCTTTGACTTTCTAAAAGGGATAAAACGAGGACATATGTGACTAGCGGCTGATTCAGTCATATGGGTGGTACATAGAGCCACCACCTAGTTGGTATTTTACTAGCTCCATCCCAAAAAAACGTATTCCACTGCTTTGGTTGCTTCTACCCTACGCAGTCATCCCTCTCAGTCACATATTCTGAATTGCTACTGTTTATATACTTATTTACATCAAAAGATTTTACCTTAACAACTCCTACTTTTTATTCCATGCATAAGTAAATATGCTTGGCAGAATTGTTTTGAGGGAGAAGTATAACTTTTACATGCTGCCATGAAAAATTTACAATTTATATATGTTCAGAGGGAAATGTGTAGCTCTTATGGGATCCTATCCATGATTGATTAATTGGTTCCTTCTGGACACACTTGCATTCTACATTCTGCAGGGGATCAGGTAAATGTCACATGTGTCCAGCAAAACCCTAGCTGTACACGTGAAGGGGACAGAAACCTGCATATGTGTGCTTAGCAAGGATTCCATGCAATATATTTATGCACACATTGCAAATATAGTTTTTATTTGTGAGACACGCTAAAGAGCAGTAGAAACTGCAAACCTAATATTTGTGAATAATGATAAAAATTATAATATACTTCGCCAAAATGTGGTGGAGTGAGCAGCACCTAGACACAGCTAGTGTTTCACTCCTAGCAAAAAAAAGTGCATACAATGAAAAATAAAGTGAATAGTGCGCTAAACCCAACACTGTTATAGAAAGGGAAAAAAATATATAAACATAAAATGGTGAAATATCTCAAAATAATGGAAAAGACACTACAAACATTTATGAAATGTCCACTCACATGTACCTGAGCAGTACTCTGCTCAGGAATAGGTGCATCAGGGAGCCCACAAGAGGGTAAAAGATGAGGAAACAACCCAATATATTTTTTGCAGGTACTTCCAGCGATTTCACACAGGGGAAGAGAAGACAGGGATGTAAATAGAACTGTTTAATGCAAAACCAATAAAAGCACAGTAAAATCTTACACTTAAAATTTGAAGATTCTTCACAGTGATTAAAAGATGCAGGTCTTGAAAAAACACACAAAGTCCAAAGTCCCTTCTTCTCACACAACGCGTTTCTCCTCAGGATCGAGGCTTTTTCAAGTGTCCCCATGTGTTCACGTAAGTCTTCTTATATACCGTCGCATCTAAAACACATTCAGCTGTAAGCCACTCCTCTTCTCTGTCACCATTATGATGAATTTCACCAACTCCTCCTCCTTCAGTCTCTGATTGGCTAATCCTCACACCCCCCCTGCTCAGTACAATCTGTTCATCGAGACAGCAAGTCTCGACAGAGCAGAGTATAATTCATTACATGAGATGCAATTAGGTGGAAAAGAAAATGGAGAAAATGTGTGTAGGCACCCCGAAATGTAATCAATCTAACGGGGTGCTTTATCACACAAAAACGAAAGTACCCTATACAATTAATCTCAACAGGTTAGAAATATACAGACATAAAACAAAACTCAGATATAACATACCTTCCCTCATATGCATACCAAATATTGGCTTATCATCCAATATATAATTAAATATATCTGTCCATAGCTATATACATTCTATATCACATAATAAAACAATTTTCACATATAATAAAATATTATAAGGGATTTACATCAATTATAAGAGGTATGTCCGTACATTCTGCAACATCAGGGCCGTACAGAGAGGATTTTTAGAGAAAATTGAAAAGGTCAAACTCTGTGTTTAAACCTTTAGGTGCCAGGGTTTGTAATTCATACACCCATTTCATTTCTAATTTCCCCAGTTCCTTCCACGAGTTTCCCCCTCTCCAATGTTTCTTATATTTCGCTATGGCCATAAAGCTAAATTCTTCCGGGTTTTTATTATGTTCAAAAAAGTGTTTAGGAACGCTATGAGTTAAGAGTTTTTTACGGATGTTGTTACAGTGTTCACCAATTCTAGTTTTTATTTTCCTTGCGGTACGGCCCACATATTGCAGACCACACGGACACTCCAGCAAATAGATTACGTTACCTGTATCACAATTCATAAAATCCTTTATTATATAATCTTTCGCTGTTTGTTTAGAGGAAAATCTCTGAATCATTTTAGGTTGTTTTTTTTCTTGTTTGTTTACAAGTGTTACAATTATTATTTCTATAAAAACCAGGGCTCTGGTATTCCCTTTCTTTTTATTATCTTGTGTGTAACTGGACGTTATACATCTCCTAATTGATGGGGCACCTCTGAAAATCTGTCCGGGATGATATCCTTTAAGATATCATCTTTCTTTAGGATAGACCAATATTTCACTAAAATCTTCTTCAAATGTCTGTTCTTATTATGATAGTCAAGGACTATCGGGAGAGTTATTTCCCTTTCTTGCTTCTCCTGTTTGTCTTTGTATTGTAAAAGGGAATCCCTTTCCATTTCTCTTTCTTCCTCAAAAGCACTTTCAATATTTTCCTCGGGATATTCTCTGGCCAGCAGACGTTTTTTTAGAATATCTAACTGTTCTTCACAGACTGTATTCTCTGTACAATTACATTTAAGTCTTAGGGCTTGGTTTTTAGGGATATTCTCCAACCAGGGAGAGTAGTGTCCACTATCTCTTCCAATGAAACTGTTCACGTCCACCTTTTTTAAAAAAAAGTCTTCGTTTATATTTTCATATCTTCTATATACACTTCAAGATCTAAAAAATGTACTTTATGGCTGTCATATTCAGTGTTCAATTTAATTCCCCAGTCATTATTATACAAATGGCTGAGAAATTTCAATAGCTCCAATTCCTCTCCCCTCCAGGTAAAGAACAGGTTGTCTATGTATATACGATATGAGACCAAGTTAGACCACACAAATTCATGTTCCCACTCAGCCATAAATAAATTGGCATAACTGGGGTCAAACTTGGACCCCATCGCAGATCCCTGCCTCTGCAGAAAAAAATCCATCGTTGAACCAGAAGAAGTTATTTCTAAGAATCAGATCAATACCAGCAACTATATAATTCACATATCCCTCCTCTAATGTTTTACTCTCATTGAGGTTGTTCGTAACAGCTTCACAGCCCCTCCTGTGCTCTATAATAGTATAGAGGGATGTGACATCGCTGGTTACCAGGCACATATTTGCTTCCCATACTAAAGTATTAAGAAATTTGAGGATGCTCAATGTATCTTTAAGATATGAGGGAACCTTCTTTACAAAGGGTTGTAGTACAAGATCTATATATTCAGAAAGGTTACAATACAGAGATCCCACTCCCGATACTATCGGTCTACCGGGTGGAGTCTGGGTGTTTTTGTGGATTTTCGGGAGAAAGTAAAAAAAACGGGATTACTGGATAGAGATTGTTAATATGTTCAAATTCCTCCTTTGTGAGTCAATTAAACATATTTAGAATACAGATATTCAACATTTAATACATGCATAGTTTCTTATTAATTGACCTTAAAATGCATGTAAAAAAAGCTGGGTGATTTTCAGGTGGTCTTGTCTCCTGGTTATTCCCCACAATACAAATACCAGTAACTATCCACGACCACATCAGTGGGGTTTAATAAATTATAAATGGTAATGTCCTTTGATTAAAAAAAATATAGCAGAATTGTAAATATATTCCCTTTATATACTTCCAAATAAATCTGTCAAATGAATTTACATAATGCATAGGAGTAAATGTTTGATAGTGCTAGTTATGTTCTGCAACTATATCTCTTATATATACAAATATTAATTGTTATACTCAAGGGTTTACTCAATAAAGAGAGAATTGGGACTTTCAAAACTTAAGGCCAGAGTAGCTGAGTTGGAAAAATTCTCCCATTCAGCTGCATTGGAGATTATTTCCAACTTCACTATTCTGGCCTAAATTCCCATCTCAATTCCCTGCAATACTCTCTTTGTTGAGTAGACTCTCATGTTTAGATTGATAACCTAACACACTTGATACTATTACATGACACATTACATGTGCACATCTTTTGGTTAGAAGCCATCCGCCACACTCAGCGATGAGATCTTTAAACTTTACTCATAGAACCAATAGGCCCCCATTTCTAATTAGAAAATGTGCACCAATATCAAATGGGAACGTGTGATACAACATGAAGCATGCCATTCCCTGGGTCTCATCAGTCTCAGCTATAGTCTGGACTAAAACAACAGACAGACTTTGATTAAAGTGCTGATGTCATCCTTTGAGGGATCCATCCATCACAAGACAGGCTTCTCACACAACCTTTAGGCAAATTATAGTGGAGAGGGAAGTTACATCATGCTCTATATAAGTAATGGAAGGCGGGGGGGGGGGGGGGGGAGGTGTAAATTGTGTAGCATGGACTTGGGTTGGAAAGCTATCCTTTTAGAAGACTTAGATGGGAAGAAGCAAATTATGGTATTATTATTATAACTCATATTCAGTTTTATTTATAACAAGGAATCTAGAACAGTTACTAAAAGGGATAGATGTGTCTGGTCTAAATGTGCTGACAATGGTGGACATTCTAAAGCATTTAGTCCAAACTGGCATGGAATGATGTTCATTCTGGTCTGGTTAGTCCAAACATGCATAGTGTTCCATTCTGTGTGTTTTAACCTTTATTTAATCCACTATTAGTAGTCTTCAAACCTCTTTTTTTACCCAAAGGGACACTCCCACCAAAAAATGAAAAGTGTTTTTTTTTTGTTTTTGTTGATTTCAGATATGTCTTTGTTATGTTTTTGTTATGTGACTGTTTTTAATAAAATATTTAACTAAACAAGTGTGACCATTTTGTGAAAATGGTTTTTGGGTGCTACTTTACAGCACAATTTCTCACTTTGGGGCTGGGGACACAGAATGCAGTCTATAAGTCTGAATTCTGATAATAGACTTGCATTGAACGGGAGGGTAATGTAACTATTACATCACAAGGGGCGGAGTTATGATCCTGTTTGATCTCTCTTTGTGTTGGAAGGCAGGTAAAAAAAGGTTGTACACAGCCACCTAATCCTGCCCACTTTGATACACAGGAGCCAGTAAGAGAGCAGGGGAGTATCTTATGACATCATCATGCAGGCTTTGGCCACAGTTGTAAAGTGAGACTGGCCGGAAGATTTTGGATGATGTTGCATCATGGGAAATATTCACAAAATGGTGCCAGGAGATAAACACCCAATTGTATTTTTCCTTTAATATGCAATTTATTCAATTATATAAAAACAAACAAAAAGTGGCAAATGATGTATATATGTATTTGTTTTAAATGTCCAAGTTATCTAGTTACATCTTATGTAACTGGTAGTGTCCCTTTCAGAAATGGTCAATATAAGAGATGTGTTCCACCTGGGCCATCATGTTCCAACAGTAGTGTTGAGCGAACCCGAACCGCACTGTTCGGGTTCGTACCGAACATTACGGTTTTTGGACCCCAGACCCGAACATGGACATTCCACTGTATGTTCGTGTTGGAGTTTGGGGTTCCGCAGGGTCGGCGTCACCTGTAAGGCGACCTAGGCAGCCGCCTAGGGCGCCACTTAGCAGGGGGCGCCGGAACCGTGAAAAAAAAATCCTCCCCCTTCCCCCTTACTTACCTCCTCGCTGCTGCTCTGTCTCCTCAATATGCCAGGATTATGCCTCTCAATATGCCAGGATTTAGCCACCCTCTTCCTCCCCCCTTCCCCCTTAATTACCTCCTCGCTGCTGCTCTGTCTCCCGGTGCAGGTCCGTGGCTGTGAGGGAAGCGTTGTCCCCTCCAGCCAATGCGGATTCAATAAACTTTTTTTTTAAACAAACTTTATTGAATGCGCATTGGCTGGACGGGAACGCACAACGCTTCCCTCACAGCCACGGACCTGCAGCACCGGGAGACAGAGCAGCAGCGAGGAGGTAAGTAAGGGGGAAGGGGGGAGGAAGAGGGTGGCTAAATCCTGGCATATTGAGAGGCATAATCCTGGCATATTGAGGGGCATAATCCTGGCATATTGAGGGGCATAATCCTGGCATATTGAGGGGCATAATCCTGGCATATTGTGTGGGAAAATCCTGGCATATTGAGTGGCATAATCCTGGCATATTGAGGGGCAAAATCTTGGCATATTGTGTGGGAAAATCCTGGCATATTGAGTGGCATAATAATCCTGGCATATTGGGTGGCTAAGTCCTGGCATATTGAGAGGCATAATAATCCTGGCATATTGAGGGGCATAATCCTGGCATATTGTGTGGGAAAATCCTGGCATATTGAGGGGCATAATCCTCGCATATTGAGGGGCATAATAATCCTGGCATGTTGGGTGGCTAAGTCCTGGCATATTGAAAGGCATAATAATCCTGGCATATTGAGGGACATAATCCTGGCATATTGTGTGGGAAAATCCTGGCATATTGAGTGGCATAATAATCCTGGCATATTGGGTGGGAAAATCCTGGCATATTGAGTGGCATAATAATCCTGGCATATTGGGTGGCTAAGTCCTGGCACATTGAGAGGCATAATCCTGGCATATTGAGGGGCATAATCCTGGAATATTGTGTGGGAAAATCCTGGCATATTGAGTGGCATAATCCTGGCATATTGAGGGGCAAAATCTTGGCCTATTGTGTGGGAAAATCCTGGAATATTGAGTGGCATAATAATCCTGGCATATTGGGTGGCTAAGTCCTGACATATTGAGAGGCATAATCCTGGCATATTGAGGGGCATAATCCTGGAATATTGTGTGGGAAAATCCTGGCATATTGAGTGGCATAATAATCCTGGCAAATTGGGTGGCTAAGTCCTGGCACATTGAGAAGCATAATACTGGCATATTGAGGGGCATAATCCTGGCATATTGAGGGGCATAATCCTACAGCGATTATTCAAATTACAGTGATTATTTTAGTGGGTGCTATACTACATATTTGTACCCTGCCCTGAGCCCAGTGCCACAGAGAGTGCTGTGCACTTGCAACTGCATGTGTGCCAGGCACATGACTTTAATCCTGTTCTGTTAGCTCAGTGGGCAACATCTAGGCATTTTTAAATACTGCAATTTATTGGTGTTAAATATTACATTTGCGTCCTGCACTTCATATCTGAGAGTCAAATAAAACCGTCAAATACTGTGCTTACAGCGCACTTTGAAAAATTCTAATAGTTTTGGGTGGTAAATAGTACATTTGCCTCTTGCGGTGCACTTCATATCTGAGAGTCAAATAGAACAGTCCAATACTGTGCTTACAGCACACTTTGAAAAATTCTAATTGTTTTGGGTGCTAAATAGTACATTTACGTCTTGCGGTGCACTTCATATCTGAGAGTCAAATAGAACAGTCCAATACTGTGCTTACAGCGCACTTCGAAAAATTCTGGCTACCTCCTCCTCCTCCAGCGCGGCTTCCACCTACACCGCCACGGTCACCGCCTCTTCAACCTATGGGTCACTTAGTATTAACTGAAAGAGAATACCCTGCACTCCAACCCTCTCTCAAATGGATAATTCTGTTGATCCTCCTGGCAGCCATGCTTTAGATTTAGATTTATGTTCTTCCAAAGCTAAAATCAAAGATTCCATCTAGTGCTATTTTATGGCTCAGCTGTATTTTTAATTTGTATGTATTTTATGTTATTTTAAATTATTTCCCTATCCACATTTGCTTGCAGGCCTACTCTTACCCACATTTTACTTCATTTTGCAGCCCTCTAGCCCTTTCCAGGACTTTTTTAGAGGCATTTTAGTGGCCAAAAGTTCGTGTCCCCATTCACTTCAATGGGGTTCGGGTTCGGGGTCAAGTTCGGGGTCAAGTTCGAGCACGGACCCGGACATTTTTTCGAAGTTCGGCCGAACCTGCCAAATCCGAACATCCAGGTGTCCGCTCAACTCTATCCAACAGCCATTGTTGGGAATCAAGCAATCTACTGCAAATATGGTAATAATGATGGACATTCTAGTCCACTACTACCAGAATAAAATCAGATTCAAATGCCTACTTAATATATAATACACATTATTTTCATTTACTTGGTACTGATGCAACAAAGATGCGTAAAAGTAATGGTGATAAGAAGACGAAGAAGTAAATGAAATAGGTACATAAAAATAAGCATAGGACGTTTCGATGTAAAAAAATTCAAATTGAATTTGTCAGATAAAGTAAATCTAATGTAATATTCATCTGATATGTCCTAGAAATGTTGAGTTACAGATGCACTAGTTACAAGAGACAGTCCTTGTAAAGTAATATTAGAATAATCTAATTTAAATCTGTTCAAGTTTATGCTTTTCAGTGAATTGTGGTGTTCAGAATATCCAAAAAATGTGTTTTCACATATGTATAAAATGTTATTCTGTTAAAAAACAAACCCATGAAATGTGATGTTTATATTAAGGCATACGTCAATTAAAGGCTGTTTATATTCTACACATTAATACATTAATGTAATAGATCTCATTTTCACATTTAAGAAGGATAACTACCAGCAAGCGATAAAACTATGAAAGACAACTAAAGGTAATGAAATATCCCATTACTTATTTTTGTAGAGAAAACTGTTGAATCCTGCATATTGTCTCCATTTTGCATATGAATTAACACATATTAGTTGCTGTGCTATTTTGTAACATTCTGCACAAAAGTGAATTTATATTCTAACATTCTAAATGAATGTGCTGTTTGGTGCAACTTCAACACAGTGCTCTACTTTCCATAATACACCTCATGCTGAATACTATATAGTGTTATAAAAATCATCAAATGCAAATAATGTCCAAAAATGTCCAGATGATCTTGCAATACAAGTAAATCCAGAATCTTCTAATGTAATAAGCTCCCCCAAAAATAGTGAACAGACACATATGCTTAGTGCTCACCCTTATAGCAACAGTAAATATTAGAGCAGTGACACACTTAGTATTTCCATGCTCCAGTTTAATAGATCAGAGATAATAAACACACGCACCCTCTAATCTTCATATGCCCGACCCCTTCTTGTCCAGGCAACAGCTCTTCCTATTTAGGATCCACCATAATTGACCCCAAACACCTTCCCAGTGGCATATGTGTCCTCCAACACCTTCCCAGTGCCATTGTTATGCCCAAAAACACCTTTTCAGTGCCATTGTTGTACCTAAACACCACCCCAGTGCCTGTATTGTTCCCATACAATATCCCAATGGCACTGTGATGGTGTTTGGGTGCAAGGATGGCCCTCATCCTTGCACCCAAACACCATCACAGTGCCATTGTTGTGCCCAAACACCTTTTCAGTAGCATATTTGTGCCCAAAGAACATCCCAGTGCCATTTTTATGCCCAAACACCTTTTCCAGGTCCATTATTATCTATAAACCTTCCAAACCTATGTGCCCAAGCACATTCACAGCAGGACTGCCATCAGTGGGGGACGGGCAATACCCCTGTTTCGGGCCCCGGTCCTTAAAAAAATAAAAAAATCTGTTAAAAAAATAAAAGTGTGTCTCCATGAGCTGCCCAGGGTCCATTCATTCCGGGGGCCCATAGCAGCTGCCCTGTGGGTCCCCGCTGCCCATGTGACTGTCTCTCATGGAGACAACCATGATCAGGCAACAGCCTGCGTGCAGGAATCACTGCAGAGGAGATGGCCAGGGATGAACAGCATCCAGGGCACATTATCAGTGACATATTAATGAGCAAATTATCAGTGGCATATTAATGAGCAAATCATCAGTGGCATATTAATGTATAAACTATCCAAGGGGAGGGGGGGGGGGGGGGCAGAATTATTTTCAGTAAGGGGCCCTGAAATTCTTGATGCAGACCTGATTCCAAGTGACACCTTTTCACCAAACACATTCACAATGACACATTTGTGCCCAAACACATTCCCAATGCCACCTTTGTGCCAATACACATTCCCAGTGCCACCAACAGCTTCCCAGGGCCATCTTTGTGACCAGACACCTTCATAGTGTTGTCCTTGTGTCAAAAACCTTGCTAGTGCCATCTCTGTAGCCCAAACTAAACTTACATATATTCAATAATAAGTATTAAAGTACAGTATTGTCAGCTACCGTGGCTTGACAAAATGTACACAAACCACTGCTGTATATCAGCGACACAGAGTGTATGCAGGTTCATTAATCCCCTCCTTGGGACATTAGGTGTTTATCTCCTGGAACCATTTTGTACATATGACCCATGCTGTATCTCTGTATCAAATCATGGCACCTCTTCAAATATAACAACATAATGTAAGAAAATACCTTAAACCACTATTGTTAGTAGTATTCACACTTGTTGATCATTTCTTTTATTTTATTTTAACCGGGTTTTCTATTCTTTATTAGATATTTTTTGGGGGATCACATCTAGGAGTCTTAATTAAAATAAACACTGTTTATTTGGAGTAGTAATTTGTTTGTGTTAGTAGAAACAATTTATCAATAACAAATAAAAGTTATATTCTAATTGAATTAATAAATGAAAATTAATTATATGATTTTTAAACTTGTCTCTGTGAACCCTCAATGTATACATAACTCTGTACTTTGTTCCACAATAAATGAATAGAGAGCTATATTGAATGATTATTCATTAACCAGTAAATTGTAATAACATTTGTAAAGCGTAGACCAAAATATGCAACTTGGAAAAAGCAGTTATTTTTTGGATTAACTAATCTTGGTCCAAGTTTTACAAGTGGACTTCCATTATCACAGTATAGTGGAGAAGAAACCCACAGCAGCAATAACAAACCAGACAATCACAGAACTCTAGGGTGAGTCATTAAAATGCATGTATAATATGGTTTAATTTGAGGACATATCAAGTCAAATATGAATGATCATCAAGTGCAAGAAATATTTGGTGACTTTCACTTTAAATTGTAAAAAAAAAACCCACAGTTGAATATAGTAGTGCTACACATTATAACACTCCCATCACACATTGTAGATCATACAAAAACTGCGCCACAATGTCATGCAACTCATGTGGAAGGCATATTCAGGCGCTTTCCAGTATCTGGTTTTGCTCCTTGCTCCAGTTATATGGTTCTGTGTTGTGTTTAGTTCCGTCTTAGTTATTATTTTGGCAGGTTTTAATGCTAGGGCTTGCTGATGTGAGGTGCCTTGACTCTGGTGGCAAGCTTACCAAACCATGGCATCAGGTGTAATTGAACCCTCACCTTTACCATATCAGAGTCCCAGGCTAGCTTGTCTGTGTAATTGTCTTGCATGTTCCCTTTTTTTTTTTTTTTGATCCTCTGTCCTTTTGTTGGCTTATATGTTTCTATTTTGCAGTCTTGTCCTTTGTCTTAGCCCTGTATTCTGTATTCTTATATTCTGCTTTCTGTTCTTATTCTCTCTCTCTTTTTGCTCTGCTTGGCCTTGCCTGCAACACCATCACCCATGACATCTCCATGGTATTTGAAGGGTATAATCTGCTTCTGTTTCCTATTCTGGATTCCAGTGTCTGCTGCCTCAGGGCCGTGGTGTGCGGCTGTACAGCGTGGGGGGACAAGTGCAGTTACTCTAGGCCCTGTTACTCCACCCGCAGAATATTACTCTTAAAAAACATAATTTGCGTGGCTGCTGTATTTCTGTATAAAAAAAGCCACAAAAAAATTCCATTTTGGCAGGGGCACTATTTCCCGGCACAAGACATTGCTGGATATGTAAAAATTGATGTACACATGGATGCGTGGATTTTTAGGTACAACTCTCAAAAGGTATGTATATTTCAATACATTAACACAATTGCATGAGTAAAATCTTACTAGTAAGAGTAAAATATTTAAAATGCATTGTATACTTCAGTACAAACTCCATCCAGCATCACCTTAGATTCATTCTTCAATACATGCATAGTTATAAACCAGGAGTTAATATTTTAGTTTCCTGTATAATACTTTGTCATTGTACTGCACAATGGATCAAGTATATGCTTTCCATTACACATCATGTAAGAGACTGCGCTATGTTTTACATATTTCTTTTTTTTTTTTTTTAATAGTCCAAACTGCTCATTTGAGCACTGAGATTTATTCCGGATCTCCAACAGAAGAAAATAAATCGTCAAAAACTTCTGGTTTTGTTTATTTAAATAAAAAGTTTGGAAGAAATATGACATTAATATTTGCAATATATATTACACAAAGTGGAAGGAACAATGGTAGTATGAATATAATACACTTTCCATAAAAATCTATAAAATTCCTTAACTCTAACCACATTGCGCTAAGCCTAATTGGGAACAAACTAAACTATACTCTTTCATGTAGCAGATTTTGCTCGTACAAGGCTATTGTGTGTTTACAGATGATCTGTAGCCGGGCCAAACATATAATGCAAGTGCCAAATGTAAAGAAGAATCCAGCTGAAATTAATTGTCGAGGAATAACACAAATTCATCATGTAATGTGCAACGACTTGTTTGGAGCCATGTTAAGTCATTCAGATCAGTGAAAATGCCGCGATAAATAATACATAGCTTGAAATTTGGTTATCTATAGAACATGGTGTGCTGACATTGGTGTCACAGACAATACAGACCCATTCATGACCTATATCGGGGGGGAAGGTAATTGCTTTGCTTGAGCCCCTTTTAAAGCCAGATTCAATCACATCCCATAGGCATTCATGTTTTTAAACAGTTTATGTTGTACCTCTGGGTTGCAGAATGGGTTAATATTCAAACTATATGACAGACACAGCTACCTGTATAAAACATTCAGGGGTAGCTTGCATATGAGTTGAGATGAGCTACTGGCTTAAAGAGGGAGTAAACCCCCAAATTATTCTTTTTTTTATATATATAAGAAAGGTCATTCCTTCCTGTTATATAACATTTTCGAATGGAACGTCTGCAAAGTACCTTTTCAAAGATATCCCACAGTCTTTGCCAAAAAAAAAAAAAACAAAGGATTGGGAGAAATCATTTACTGAATGCATTTGCTGCTGCTTCACTTAGATAGTCGGCGACCGTCTGTCACTACAAGTGGTGTGTCTGTGTGTCAATCATGTAAGATGGGAGGGAGGAGAGTATGTGTGAATGGGAATGCAAGTAGAAATGCAAATTATGAAAAATTGCCATTGAGTAGGAGTGCATGTGAATGTGAGTACTCAAATAAACAACTAGGAAGTAAGGCAGTGTAGTAGGAAGGAACATATACAATATACGTTATTGTGGGGCTAAGGTGATGGAAACACCCCCCCCACACACACACACTTTCAGTGGGTAGCAGAGGCATGATCGACACATATCTACACACACCAGACAAGCCAAAAGAGTTAGTTTTCACACAAAACTCACATCCACCACTGCAAGGGATTCTGGGGATGCATATGCAAATAGGGTAAAAAAATAAACCCCTTTTGGCTCTCGGAATGGATCTGTTCTTCCCGACGCTTCATCGTGGTACTTAGAGTTCCTGCAGTTTGACAGTCTGACTCGTTGAAGCACAGGTTACTTTTAGGGTTCAGTTAGGCTTAGTAGTTAGTGTTAGTATTACAGTTAGTATTACAGTTAGTTTTAGGGTTAGGTGATAGGGGGTTAGTTTTAGAGTTAGGGGGTTACATTTCTTGGGGGTGGGGTTGATATTTGTTGAGTCTGACTGTTCAGCACAGAAGCAGCCGCATTGAACTGTCAGCACTGTAACTTCCGGGGTGAAATGGATGTGTGGAACAGTCCTAGACCCTTGTCTGTATATCCACTCTATACCCTTGGAGCATGCTGTACAAGACAGAACAAAGGTGCAGAGCCAGGTATCCCCTCATGGGCAGCTGTTTCATCCTTAGTGTGACTCCTCAGCATGAGGTTGGTAAGAAGGAGCAAGCAGATGGTGAGACAAACACAAGATGTTGGAGATGAAGTAGCACAGAGTTATAGATTAAGTTGTTTGTTACAGCACATTAGACCAGGATCAGAGCCGACCTTTTGGGGTGTGTGACCTGTGTGACCACACACGATGCAACACCCCAGGGGGCACCACTTATATCAGAATACCTCTGCAAGGCTGGAGTGGAGGATCTTGGGGGGACAGGGGGCGGATTGGGTGAGAGGTGAAGGTCTGTCCCTACTGTGTGAAGCAGAGCTGCATCTGCTTCACGGGGGAGCCACGGGCAGAATAAGCTCCGTAATGTTTAACACACTCGTCCCCCGCCATCTATCAGACACTCACATCGTGAGGCGCAATGAGTGCCCAAGTTGGGACCAGGGATGTGGCTTGTACCGCGATCCTGCTGTCACCCTTTAAGACGCGGCGAAGCAGCAGCCGGAGACACAGGGAAGGGGAACCACGTGTTAGGTGAGTTAAGGTGTGATTAGCATTTAATCTCACCAATTTAGCTATACATTGCACAGGGGAACTCCTGGTGAATTAGGGGAATTACCAGCAGAAACTAGTCAGCTTTGTCCATTCACAATGTATAGTGAGATGCAATGCTAATCGCACCTTAACTCACCTTTTAGTGAATAGCCATCTAACCATTTTAACTATACATTGTGCACGTACAGTCCCGATCAGTTTCCCCTGCATAGCAAGCTCACTAGGATTGTCCCTGCACAATGTATAGCTAAATCAGCCAGATTACATTTTCATCTCACCTCAACTCACCTGCAACTCACCTTTTAAATGAATAGACCCCTCAGTATTCTCTGTCAATTAGCCTTTTTGATGAATTTAGATTTAGTTTTTGTAAACAGAACCTAGACATTCCTTTGTGTGGTTTCAGCAATATTTTTTATTCCTTCATTATATTTCTTATGTTGCTAAAACGAACATCATATTTAAAAAAAATATATTACATTTTTAATTCTGTAACTTTTGTCATGTTTATTTTTCTATGGGCAGGATTAATTCCAAGCCAGAGTCACATGGCACCAGGAATCTGCAACATTAATGTTTGTTCCAGTGTCAGTATAAACCACTTTTGTGTTTTGTTATGTGTTTATAACTATTAAAGGGACACTGCCACTTACATAGGATGTAACTAAATAACCTGGCCATTTAAAACTAACACATTTATAAATCATATGCACTGGTTTTTTTTTTATATATGATTGAACTAATTGCATATAAAAGGAAAAATATAAAATTAGGTGTTTATCTCAATGGCTCCATTTTGTGAATATTTCCCATGATGCAACATTGTCCAAAATCTCCCAGCCAGTCTCATTTTACAACTGTGGCCAAATCCTGCATGATGATGTCATAAGATACTCCCCTGCACTCTTACTGGCTCCTGTGTATCATTAGTAGGCAGGACTAGGAGGCTGTGTACAACTTACCTGCCTTCCAACACAGAGAGGAGACTAACCTGATCAAACAGGATCATAGCTCCGCCCCTTGTGATGTAATAGTTACATTACCCCTCCATTCAATGCAAGTCTAGACTGCATTCTGTGTCCCCAGCACCAAAGTGAGAAATTTGCACTGTAAAGTCATAAGGGGGTGTCACCCAAAAACACTATATTTCACGAAATGGCGGCGCCCAGTCCCTTGAAAGAAAAAGAAAAAGAAATCATCTTAACTGTCTTTTTTTAATATGCTGGACCAATTGGTTATGATTTTGTGTAGATGAAAAAGTAAATTTTTTTATTTTTTTATTACCAACTTTCAGTAAACAAATCATTTTAAAAGACATAAAAAAAGTACAATACAGAAAGATTGATAATATACATATAAGACTTCTGGACATTTTGCGATGGATATCACAGCTCAAAATCTATTTATTTTGTGGTAAGCCAACACAAAGGACAGACTAAAACATTGCTCCTCTCATGGTGGATCTCCAGCAGAGCATGGGGCCAAGGGGTGCCCCCCCCCCCATAACCAGGTAGGGAGAGCTGGGGGCCCGAAGGGGAGGGAGTTCCATTGGGATTCATTCAACTACAGGGTTCACAGCATTCCATCCATTATTGCCAGGTGGACCAGTATTTGTCATATAGGCCTTGTGTGTTATGGTATCCTTTTTCCACTGAACATAGAAAATCAATCTGAGCTAAGATCTCAGGCCAAATGGCTGTCTCGTTTGCCTTTCATTTCCTGGCTAAATAATTCCCTCCCTTACGGTGCTGACCCCCCAGTTTTTATTGTTTCTTGTTTCATATGAATATGCAGTAAGACAATAAACTATTTGATTATATGTATAGTTTAGCAGAGCAGAAACTAAGCACTAGGAGACAAACATTCTGGAATGTGTGCTAGAGAACAGGGCTTATTGGCCATGGTCTACTAGGCTTACAGTAAAACAGATACAGTTTTGTTAAAGGAGTTTATTGACCACGATCCTGGACTATCAGAGGATTACCTTCATAGATTGTGCCCACAAACAGACACTGGAAGATGCCAGTGTTCAGCTTATATCATATTTAACAATTATTATCTTTTAAATAAAACATGATAGAATGATAATTTAAAAGGTGAATAATTCAATAAAACAGGTAACATAAATTTTCTGAATTTCAGTTGTGACATTACTCTCACTTTAAAGCATACACTTACCATAGGATGACTATAGTACCCCTTTAAGTAGGAATATCTTTGAAAATTGGCTTACGGACTGCTTATCTGCAGTGTATCATTTAAGATTTAATTAGACAAGCTGCCAACATCACAGCCACTCTATATTTTTGCAAATCTATAAATCGATTTTTATGACATGAGCTACTTAAAGAAAAATGCTATTCTCCTAATGTGTTATTTCAGTTGCTGGAAAGAATGTGAATAAATTAAGTCCTAAAAAATAAAAATAAAAAAAGAATCTAGAGAAGCAGTTGAAATATATAGCACCTTAATACTTGTGAATTTATTGTTATAAAAAGCTGCTCTCAAATATCTCATGGCCACTGACAGAAACAGAACAGATTTAATTATGTATAATGGACTCCATTCAGTGATCGGAGTTACCACTTTTTACTGGCTTTTACTTTTTTCTATGGCTGTCTACGGTATTCAATGACCAGAGATACATTTCTCAAGGTGAATGAATAGAAGCTAGGTAATAAATAACCACGACACACACGCGGTTAGCGCCAAACAGTGGCGCTATCGATTCCCGACAAATTTCTCAGTCGGAAAACTACTTCCTGGTTGTGCCGGTGCGCAACCATTGTCACTGCGCTGCCTCATCAAATGTATAAAAAAAACCAGGTACTTAAAAGTGCCAGATTACTGTCGGAGAAACGACAAACGCTACAAAAAGGTGCAAATGCTGTTATACATACCAAACGGCGACTGTGCCTTTTTATCCCTCTCCCGACACTTTAAAGGGCGAGAGTTTTAATAAATTACACCCTTTGGTATACTTTTTTTGTATATATAACCCGAACAGCTTGCAATTCTGGATAGTACCTCTCATGGTTCTGATCTCACCATCCAATCACAATGCTCCAAAAAGTTACATTTCATTTTTTGGAAGACCATGCTGACCTGAGGCTATTGCAAGTGATGACTTTAAGACAATGCACATCTGTTAATATAATAGTAAAAAGCATAGCAGCATACCTTGAAAGCATATATGTATAGTAGCTCGAAGATCTCCTTCCAGCTCCTCCACCAGGAGCAGAGGGCATGATTTTGACATAATCTTGTTGTTCAACCTGGAAATAAACTGTTTTCAATGGGTAATGTGTTAAGCCACCTGGTGATGTCATAAACAGGAGACAACACAGACACAGTTAAAGCATATTTTTATCTTTTTCTATGGATTTTGGTTGCAATCCTGCTAACACACCAGGGTCTACGTGTAAAGGTATTTCCATCAGAAATTTAGTGCAATTGTGGCATAATTCTCGTGTACTCCTATGTATAAAATGATTTCCGCCAGCAAAACTGTCACTGTGCTCCTGTTGCACCAAAATTAAAAAGCTATTTTATTTATTGTTTAACCCCTTTGTGATGTTAGGACGTACTATGCCGTCCTGATTGTAAGTGCCTAAAAGTTGTTAGTATAGTACGTCCTTTGCTAAACAGCTCATCGCAGCTCCGAGCGATCAGCTGCTCTCGGATCCCGCTGCAGGCACTTGCAGCGGGATCCCACCTGTCAGATGAAGCCACTTTGAGTGGCCTCAGTCTGACAGGGGAAATTTAGCTGGTGTTCAAAACGAGCACCGGTTATATTTCTCTAAATCGCGACCGTGCCCAAACGTCCGGGTTCGGGCAAGCCTCCGTGACGTCCGGAGGTCTGGCGATTTTTTGCCAAAGACCCATAGGCTCTATTAAGACCCTGATCGGCTCTCTGCCATAGTGTTCCTGGCTACTTTGTGATCGGTGGCCTGGAAAAAATCGTGACGTTTTGGTGCTAAGGTCGTTTGCGACGCAAGCACCATGCGTCACAAACAGGTTAAGAACTGACTATGTATTAAAAAATTTGCAACATTGAGTCTATTGTAAACCACTTTATTGAACAACAATTCTCCGCCCGTCCTAATTTTCTGTAATCTTACACTGAACAAAAAGTTGCATAGTGAGATTAAAAAGTCTCAGTTTTGCCCCTTTTTTCTGGTGTATAAACCCCCATTCTGACAGTTTTATACATACCATACAGGCGCAAAATTAACAAAAACCTGACTGAAGGAATCGTTCAAATTTAATTGCCACTTGTGTAGAGAGCAGTGTAGTGCCGGGACAGTTTGGCTGGATTTGGTTAAAGCTGATGAACCATTTGAATATTTCCCAGAACCCACTGCTATGTGAGGATATTATCTAATTAATGAGAGAACCACAGCTAATCTTTGGTGCAGAACACTGAACCTGATGTGTCACTGGCAGGAAATGACAGGAAAGGCCTTGAATGATTTCTCTTCTGTTGGCAGTGTCTCTGTGACAACACAAAACACAAACATTTTATGAAATTGTAATGATGAGAAGTCACTGACACTGGTAGACTCTCCTGTAAGTAGTCTTATTGGTAAAAATGTACAATGACATGACAATGAGCCTGTAATAAACCTCTAACTGGCAGACCAAACTATGGGGTTTGTAATTTTACCCAATGTAATACTGCAGTGAGGTTTCATATAATGTGTGCATTCCTATGACCTGTATCCATTTTCCCCAGGACATGGAGAGAGTGGAACCAAAAAGGGGCAAGGTTCCGTGATCTCACAGAACATCATACAATGTAACCTGGTGAAGATTGAGCTGCAATCTACCTGGCACGAGAGCTGGAAGTCTGTATCTCACTTCTATTGCTGGATAGGTGGCAGTCATGTCGGGACACCCCCTAATTTAAACTCACGGGACAGTTTTGTGAATTTCAGAACTGGTGGCAACATGATATCCCAACTGCACAATTTCCCAGACTTGAAAGTACCATATTTGCTTAAATGCTCTGAAAAAGACCCTTTGTCTTACATCCAAGGTCTCATTATAAGAGTAAGCTCCAGGTCCCCCACAAAGCCGCAGGAGACCAGGTTTCTTCCTTGCTGGCAGCTGCAAGATGTCTGAGCACAGACATCTTCTGATGCTGCCTGACACTATCGCTCAAGCTTCCATTATGAAATGTTGGGGTCACGTGACATCCCGGCATTCTGTCTCAGAAGTAGTGGCAGAAGTGTTGGGCAGCATCTGACGACTTATGAGTAAGCGCTCCTGTGAAAAGTATGAAAGGGTCTGCACACTTACAAGTATCGGGTGCAACGAGGGAGCGTCATTCAAGCCCATAAAGCAAAAAGAAAACACAGGAGACTCAGCACACCGTTTAAGGGAGTTTAATCCACCAAAAAATAATGACGTTTCAGCCCAGCACTGAGCTTTTTTCAAGTCTCCTGTGAGCATGAAACGTGTTAAGTCTTTTGGGATTTCTAGCACTCACCATGTGTCATCACTTGATTATTATACACATGAATATTTATAAAGCACGTGGTGTGCTGATTTCATCTGTTTGGATAACACATGATGTCTTTTAACAGACATTCTCTGGCTGCCCCCACTAGATGCCAGGGAAGTCTGTGGGTACCTTAGCAGTCCTAGTAGGTGCATTGCCAAGTATGGGGATGTATTGTTTAGTCTGGGGCCATATTCAGTAGTGTATCTTCCACAAGGCAAACAAGGCACTGGCCGAGGGCAGCACTTTGCCAGAGGGCGGCACTTTGCTAGAGGGTTTTAAAGCATACATCAATGCTTCACACATTTTTAATCCCTGCCCCATTGTTCAACAAGCTTTAGCTCCATCCAATTAATCTGTGTTATGGGGGCATGTAATGGACTTGGTGGGGGTGTGTAATGAGGGTGATGGTGGTGTGATGGGACATTTAATGTGTATGCAATGTGGATGATGGGGGCATGTAATGGGGTGATTGGGCATTTAATGTGTGTGCAATGTGGGTGATGGGGCATGTAATGGGGTGATGGGACATGTTGTGGGTGTGCAATGTGGGTGATGGGGCATGTCGTAGGTGTGCAACCAGGGTGGGGGCAGCACAAAACCAAGATACACCACTGGCCATATTGGCAATCTAGGGATGCATTTGCAAGTCTGGTGGCATATTGGCAGGTCTGGGGAAGATTGTAAAATCTGAGGAGCAGGCAGGCAAGTCTGAGGAGCAGATTGGCAAGTCTGAGGGGCATATTGGCAAGGCAGGGAGCAGATTGGCAAGTCTGGAGATGCATTGGTAAGTCTTGGGTCAGATTGGTGTATGGGGGATGCATTGGAAGGTTTTGGGCCATATTAGCAAATTTGGAGGCAAATTGGCAAGTTTGAGGGGCAGATTGGCAAGTCTGGGGATGCATTGGCAAGTCTGGGGAAGATTGGCAGGTCTGGGAATACATCAGCAAGTCTTGGGGGAGATTGGCAAGTCTGGGGATGCATTGCCAAGTCTGGGGGCAGACTGGCAGGTCTGGGAATACATCAGCAAGTCTTGAGGCAGACTGGCAAGTCCGGGGATGCATTGACAAGTTTGGCTGCATATTAGTAAATTTGGAGCCAGATTGGCAAGTTTGAGGGACATATTGACAAGTCTGGGGGGAGATTGGCAAGTCTGGGGGGCTAATTGACAAATCTGGTGGATAATTGACAAATCTGGGGAATTGGTAAGTCTGGGGGCTGATTGATAAAACTGGGGACTTATTTGTAAGTCGTGGGACAGCATGGCATGTCTGAGGGGTAGATTGGCAAGTTTGGGGGCATAATGGCAAGTCTGGGTGCAGATTGGCAAGTATGAGGGGTTGATTGGGAAGCCTCGAAATGCACTAGCAGAGAGAGTTAGTCTCCGACCATACTGAGCTAACAGCTTCCCAGGGAAGAGGATAAACTGGTTTATTCATCTTTTTTGCAACAACATAATAGATCACACTTACCTAATCTAAATGTTTATTAATAATACTGATACTATGTTCTGTATGTATTTTGGTTTTCTATGCAGCAGATCCAGATCTGCAATATAAACAGCACTAGAAAGATGAGAGAATGGCTTTTTCATGCAGTTCGCACATCTTCACTGAATATATGAGAATTCCATGGTGTTAGAGCCAGATTTAGTCATTTATTTAAATAGTTTTATTTGCACATAGAGATAGCACAGCTTGAAAAAACATCAGAAATATTCAAATTATCCTTTTCCACCAACCCACTTTAACACAAGAATAATGAAAGCATTGTGTTATACTTAGCTATATCAAGTGATGAGGAGATGGATCTTATGAGGGATAGTATTGTTCTATTAACCCCTTCACAACAATGGACATGTCAGGCATGTCCAGCCGGCGATTCTTTTACCGACAATGGTCAGGCACTTCCTGCGGTGGAACAAGTGGTTTTCACTATAAATGATCATGAAAACCACTCTGATGGTGCTGCTTTCTTGACTTGATGCCACCGTAATTTTCAATCGGGGCGTCATATTGGAGAGCAGCATGCTCCTCCAATATGGCTGCTGCCCTCTTGTAGGTAGAGCGTTGGTAGTGAAAAAATAATTCACTTCCATCGTTCTGATGCTGTTACTTGACTGCCCCTAGAGGCAGTTTGCAACATTGCAACATTGCAAAAAAAAAAAAAAAAAGGACTTAATTAGCTCAAATCTAGGGTTAGGGTTAAAATAGTTGTTAGGGTTACAATTAAATTAGGGTTAACAAAAGGGATAATTAAATTTAATTATTTAAATAAAAATATTTAAGGGTTAGTGTTATTTTAGGGTTTGGGTTAGTGTCAAAAGGTCACAGTAGGAAAAAAACACTATGTTTGGTTTTTGCCCTATGACTCGCAAAAAACTGCAGAAAAAAATTGAAGCTAGCATATTTCTGAACTCGGGACAAAATTTAGAAACTATTTAGAAGTGGTCTTTTTTAATGATTTATTAATGTAAATTTTATTTTTAGGTCAAAGTTAGAAAAAGTGGGGGCTTTAATTTTTTTTAAAGCAAATTATAAGATATGATGAAAATAATGGTATCTAATGAAAGCCCTTCTTATGACAATAAAAACAATATATAATGTGTGTGTGTGTACAGTATGTGAGAAGACAAGAAGAAGAAAATTACAGCTAAACACAAACACCCCAGAAATGTCAAAACAGCCTTTATCACCAAGGGACAGACAAGGTCAAATGATCAAAACATTGTTTATAATGTGAATGTGGAGAATGAAAAATACTGAACATGATCTATGAACTGTGATAGCAGAATTAAGATGCATAACAAATATGGTTGAAATGTGTCTGCGGTGTCTCATGTTTATGACATCACTCTAAGGTGGGAAAATAAAGCCGGGAAAAGTACATTTCATATTGCATTAACAATTTATCTAGCGCTAGGTACAGAACATAGAGGGGGACTACATACTAAGTTAGACAAACAAGAATGGATGGATACATGAGGTAGAGAGCCCTGCTCGCAAGCTTACAATCCAGAGGGAATGGGGAACATGAGACACATAAGGGAGTGAAGAGGTCAGCGGTGGTGGTAGTAGAAGTATTAGAGATAGTTGAAGCTGGGTGGGTTTGGCCAGAGATTAATTATGTGTGTTCTAGATGGATGAGTAGAAAGTTTCCTTAAAGAGATTAATATATGAGGGTTGAAGTTTGAGAAAGAGCAAGCGAGCTGGATGCTGTGCGGAATAAATAAAAAATTACTTAGGTCCTTAGTCCAAAAATAAAATCATTATATGGCAAAGTCAGAGTAATGAGCAATAATTATAAATATGCTATTCAGGGGAATTCATCAGGCATGAGTTGATTTTATATTTGTATAAGATTTATATACGACTGAGCCAGCATTTAATTTTTTATTTGTTCTCACATTAAAAGTCTAATTTCTTATTTGAACCAAGATATTCTTTGGGGCTACAGTGGAATCAAGTATTGCATGTATGGTCAAATTGAAGTATTATTGTTGGTGTGTATTTTATTCCTGGCTTTTGTATGCAACAACCTGTCTCATTACTGGGAAAAGATGTACTTTGTATTCTTTATTTAAACTTTAGTAACTATGCAATTTATATATAGTACCATAACTTGGTGTTAAGCTTTGCACTTTTAGAACACTGTGGTAGCATGTGGTCGCTGACCAAGCAGTCTAATTTATAATGTTTAGCTTTAATACTTTAGATTGTTTTTATTGTTTTAACTAGTGAAAAAAGTTATTTAATAAAAAAATATATATATTTTTATTTGTTATTTTTTTTCCTGGAAAATCTTCTAGATGTAAATTCCCCCTTATAATAATTCTTGTATTGATCAACTGGTCTTATAGTAAAAAAAAAAAAAAAAAAAGTTTTATAGTATTGTCTTTTTTTTAAATACAAGCAAAAAAAGGTGAAAGAGTAAACTTAACCCCCATCATTTGTCTGTGACCTCCAACTACATGAAAACTTTTAACGTTCAATTATGTTTAATGTCATGTTTTATTGCTTCTTTAAACTAATTTGTCTTGTAGAACAAAATGGTTTGTAATATATTCCAGAGACCAAGCAGTGTAAAAGTTCATTAAAATAAACTTAACATAAAGCTTTGAGTTATGTGACCACCTAAGACTTTTTTTTTCTTTCTTTCTTACTCCAGAATTTAACCTGAGAGACCCTTTGCAGCCTTTTAAACTTCCCTGATTTATGTCTTTGCTGGATGCATTTGAAGCTGTCAATTAAAAGGCCATATAAATCTTTCACCATAAACGTGTCATGTTCTCAAACTATTGCTGTCCTTAAAGGACTGTTAGTCTTGGAAGATCAAACAGCAGCTATTGAGGAAAACAAATCCACTAACTTTTATGATCTCTCTAATGTAAATAAATTAAAAGGGAGTTAACATTTTGCTGACTACATAGAATATTTATGGACTGTATCAGAAACAGCATTTTTTTTTTTTTTTTTTAACAAGGTTTGTGGAAGTCTTCTTCATTTGGTACTGCTTATTTACTATTTACTATATAGCTCACTGAGCCCTACCTGTAGAATTTGTTCAACTGTCTGGGCTGTATATTCAATTCCTGCTGGGGTCAACTCAGCCCTTCAGTCTTCTGGGGTAAATTAACTATTTTGGAAAAAAACAGGAAAAAATAAATAAATATCCAATTTGGTTATTAATGCTTTTTTTTGTTTTTTTTGTTCTGTCCTTGTTCACTAGTGTATAGATCCATATAAAAGTAGAATTTAATTATTTCACATGATGGTGTCATCAAAAATGGAAATATAAGGATCGAAATGGAGATGGGATAAAGTATCTGCGTTGAGGAAAATTCTTCCATTCAGCTGCATTGGAGAACTTATCCAACTCTGCCACTTTGGCTTCCAGTTTGAATTTCCCATCTCAATTCCCGGCAATTCTCTCTTTATTGATAGACCCTATTATGAAATAAAACAAGGCCAAGAGGGAAATACATTGATCTCATTAAACAGGTATATATAAGTAACAATTTTTAGAGTATGCATTTTTGTCATTCTCTGTGCTAAAAATGTATTACAAAATAATAAAATTGAACCTCAAAAGGTACACACGTTGCATCCTTGTCTGAACGTTTTTTTTTTTGCAGTGCTGTACACAGATTGTATTGCATAGATATTATACAGGAAAAGAATGGGTGCAGAAAGAGAGAAACCCATAAAGGAAGGGTGAATGGGGGGAGTGTTATATTAGCAGGTGATACATTGTTTATTGAACTTTCCAGTGAATGTCAGAAAAGTATGCAATGGCTGACAAAGTAAATACAATTAGTATTCAATGCATATGTAACAAGTCAGACTAATGATCCCAAAATAACTGTTTGTTCAGTGATAATGATAACACTATGTCATTTTTTTAATCATGGTCATTTTGATCCTATGAAACTCAAAGCTCTTTACACATACAGACATTTTAAATGTTGGGTTCCTGTTAGGCAATCAAACTAACCTGAAGCCTGATAAAAGGGGTGAATCTTGAGCTTTTTTTTTTTTTTTTTAAAAAGTTTGCAATGTTTGTGTTCCTCAGACTAAATGGGGCCTAGAGTTTAAGAGTGTAAGTGCGGTGTGGTGAGAAACCTAATTTTGAACTCAATCTGAGCACTGTCAGGAGCTAGCTGAAAGTAGGGAATGATATGGAATGTAGAATGTCGGAGGTTCCTTCACGTGGACCATCATCGTGAATCTTTAACCCCATCACATAAGTGAGCGTTATCTGGAATAAGTATGATGTCTGAATCCTTATGATCACAGATCATACTACAAAGATTCCATAGTACGTACACAACATGATCAAAGTCGCTCCCAAATTCGAAACCTCTTCTGGTATCTAGGGCGGGGTCACTTTTCCAACAATCAGTTTATACATCTCTTCATCGTAATGCAAACCTTGAAGGGTTGTGTGCAAACTGCACATTCTCTTATAAATGTGGGCTCTTTCCATTCTAAATGACATCGCCTGTTCTCATCTGAACATTCCCCCCCCCCCCCCCCCGCTTATCTGACTAACTCACTTTGTTCTCGACTGACCTCACTCAAATTTTCAAGTGTTAGGAGCTTTCTACCTGGTTTGCTGGGTTCCTTGGGGTTTCCTAAGCCCTTGGCTATACTAACCTTGGGGCTCAAACTTGTGGGACAGTCCATTAAGGTGAATCAGTCTCCGAGGTCTCCAGTAGTTGTTGGGCATTAACATTGTGACAGCTTGGAGGTCCGTGTATCAACCTATGGGATGCACCAAGCTTTCATAAAAATAAGTATAGCAGGAGGAAAGACTAAAACCCTTGTTTTCCTGTTGGATCAAAGAACCACAAATTGTTTATGAAAAATAACCTACGCACATGATAAAATAATACATTCTCAGCACACACAGATAATTTGTGTCACCTTATTATACATTTTCCTTCATACATATTATCCACCTTAATAAAGATGTCTTGTTAATGCTCATTGTATTGGAAAATACCTGAATACTTCCCATATCCCCATGTTTTCTTTACAGCTGAGTTATTAATAAAGCACTTCAAGGCATGACACATATATTAGCCTTTAATCCTGTGGATACACAAACAGAAACAGATGTTTAACACATGAATACATCAAGCAAGCATAAACAGTAGCGTGTATTAACTTATTTTCTTTCTTTTTTTTAAGCAAAAGAATATTATATATATAGTTGCATTTTGCTCTTTCTAGAAAAATAACCTGGGTGCCTTGTCTCATACTCACCTCCTCCCAGCCTCAGGGGTTCAACTCAGCTCTCTGTTTTATTAACCTAGGTATCTCCCGAGGTCACTCAGCTCTCATGGTGTAGAAGCGGTGTATCAGGGGTGTATCCTGCCCATGTGGTGCAGTAAGAACTTGACCTATTTGTTGTTTAAGCCTTAAACAGTGTACAGTCAACAGTCATGATGCATATCATCCTCAGTCAGTTCCCATACATTATATAACGTAAATTGACATTTGGAGTCTTATCTTCTGCTGGGCTGAGGGGTTGTAAGTACTCTATATTCTGGGTGATCCTGCACCCCTCACTCCCTAGGGAAGCATATGTGCAGTTTTCTAAACTGGGAAGTCTTTGGCCTTCCCACAGACTCTACCTCGTCTAACCTGCTTACTTTTTATAAACTTTCCCTGGCTATAAACCATTATACACTTTTTTGTTTTTTTTACTAACATTAGTGTGACTTGAACAGGCATTAAAAATGAAATTAAGCTAGAATTTAAATCAAAAGAGTTTATAATTCCAAAAATATTTCTTAAAATATTTCTCTTTCATTTTTTCCCCCCTTCTGTTGCAATATGGGGAAACAGAAAGCTACATCATATTTTGTGACCTATGCAAACCCTTGTGAATGCACGATCACTGTACCTGTAGCTACAAGACTGTTGACAGTATGTATAATATCTGTTCATTGTCATAAGACACTCTTAACCTTTGAGCCAAATGCTTCAAAGCTGTTTGGGTTAAGTCTAGCAGCTGCTATCAAAACTATTCTGTTCTCTATTCTGTCTGTCACACCTTATTTGAAATGTTTGCTAAATTGTGGATATAACATTCTTTATTCTGCCTCCTGGATGCTTGTGTAATCATATAAAAGGCTCTGTTATAAAAGGAATATTAACAAACCCAATTTCTAGGTTTTTTTTTTCTGAGCACAGCAGCCAAGTTTCAAAAAAGTAGAATGGGAACCGAGCAAAAATGCCCTCATTCTCCTTTCAATAGGATTCTCATCATAACAATCATTGTATTATTCCATCCAGCATTTTCCAGACCCAGTATCAAAATTCACAATCTCACAGGCAAGAGTCATGTTGGGAGTCCATGTCTGTGCCTTGACATAACCTTAGTGAGGGGGTCTGGGTTATCAGATTTTTTTATAAGCAGTGGGTGGTACCTTGTTGATTATGGAAACATAGGACACAGTTAGAGGTAAAGTGATACAAGACCGAATATGCCTGTTCCTCAGATATATAAAAATTTTTTTAGGAATGTTTCTCTTTTAACCCTTTAAGGACCAGGGATTTTCCTGGGCCAAGGACCAGAGCGTTTTTCAATTTTTAATACGTGGTTTTTGAAACATAAATTTCCTCTCTCTCATTTAACGTACCCATACAAGTTATATGTTGTTTTTTAGAGGACAGTTAGAGCTTTCTTTTGATACCCTATACATAAAAATGATTTTCATTTTAGTATTAAAAAATACATATAAAAGAGGAAATTTTTGAGGAAAAAAAAGTTTTTCGCCATTATTTTCCCAATAATAAGCTACATAACTAGTGCAACACTAACCCACTTATCCCCCCTAATTAACTAACTAATAAAAAATAAAAATATTGGTTCCCAAACCCCCATAACAAAAAAGACAGAAAAAAAATTCTGAAGAGTGCGATGTCAGATCAGTAAAAATCATCAATCAACAGGCATGCAGGTGTGAAATTTTATTAAATAATTATATTAAAATTACCTTTATTTATTAAAAAAAACTTTATAGATTGTACAAATAAAAAAATCTGTTAAAAAAAAACTAAATGAGGGCCATAAAGTGGAAGAAAACTGATCACAGTTAAAAACTGTGATCAGCAATGAAAGGGTTAATTTTTTAAATTTTTTTTATACCTATGTGTATGTAATTAATTTATTTTTACTTACAGGTTACTCTCTGTGCTTCACTTTAAGAATGTGAAGCACAGAGAGTGAATTAGAGGCAAAGTCAGTGTGTGACGTTATCACCGCGATCACATGCCCGGAAACTGACCGATCGGGTCCAGGAGCTTTGCCTCGGGTGCGAGGCTTAGTCCTGGACCCATTGCAGACTAGCTGGCGGGGCGCACGAAGCGCACCGCCGGCTAGACTGCATGACGAGTTAACTCGTCATAAGGTCGGGATGGGGTTAAGGGGTCAATCTTACTCAAAGATTGTTTACATAGACTTTGTCCGCAGATAAGAACCATCGAGTCTGCCCAACTTTATGAATACTTTCATTAGTCCCTGGCCTTTCTTATATCTAGTGTAGCCTTATGTTTATCCCATGCATGCTTAAACTCCTTCACTGCTTTAACCTCAGCCACTTCTGCTGGAAGGCTATTCCATGCAGCTACTACCCTCTCAGTAAAGTAGCACATTCTCATCATTCTCATATTACATTTAAACCAATCCCCCTCTAATTTAAGACTATGTACTTTTGTTGTGATTTTTTTGTCTTTTAAATATACTCTCTTCCTTTACTGTGCTGATTCCCTTTATGTATTTAAATGTTTCTATCATATCCCCCCTGTTAAGTCTTTCCTCCAAGCTATACATGTTAAGATGCTTTAACCTTTCCTGGTAAGTTTTATCCTTCAACCCATGAACCAGTTTAGAAGCCCTTCTCTGAACTCTCCCCAAAGTATCAATATCAATATATTTGCCTCAAGTCAACAGAGGCCTTAGCTGCCTCTGTTTTTGAGCCTGTAACTGGAACAGTCCAGTAGTACTCCAACATTCTACTCGGACAACTCCTTCTGATTCCCCGTCGCACGTCCCGCCAGTGAAAGTCCTGGTTTACACTGTGAATGTGGAGAATAAAAAAAGTCACAAAATGTGTTGAGAAGAGTGACTGCTTAGGAAACAAGTAGAAAAACTGTGGAATCATTTTTTAGTTGCTAATTTTTTCAGTAACCTTGTGAATGCCTCTATGCTGTTCTAGTAAGTACCCTCTCGTAGTTTCCTAGACTCTAGTGTATCCTACTCATTCTACATAAAGGGCCACATTTATCATGGGAAAACATCTGCTATTTAAAAAAAAAAAAGTGCAAAATTTGGAGCAAACTGTTACAACTGTCATTGTTTGCCATGGTTACTACAACTACTATTTTAGCACTTTTTCTTGAAATACCACCTATTTCTTCTTGATAAATAGAGACACATGCACTAAAAAAAACCCCCGCAAATATACGTTATGTGCAACACTATTTTTTTCGCTTTGCCCCTTATGCAATGTACTAAATATTTAACACACACCGTAAATTTGAGTAAATTGCAAATAAAAACAGGCAAGTTTGCGAATTTTTTTCTACTTTCTTTATTAGCAAAAGTCTTTCGCGTGCGCAAATGTAATTGAAATATATTAGTGCAACCGAAAAAATGCACACACCACATAAAAATAAACGGAGAGGGGCAAATTGAGGAAAACAAGTGCAAAATGATCAACATAGTGTGCCAAAGTGTTATTATGGTTTTAGAGCTATGTTTGATATATAAATGTACATATTTCCAATCTTGATTCGCATGCATGCTAACATTCAACATTTTTAAATTGATCTGTTGTTTTTTGTTTTTTAAACCAATAAAAACTTGAATTCTATAATATTCTGGACTGATGTAGAACTGTGTTTTTGTTGCAGGGCAGATCTATAATGTGCATCACGTGCCTATCAAAGAACATTTGCGATGTCATTAGCAGATATGAAAAAGCTTCGACTGAATTTACAAAAAAGGAAGACAGATTGCAGAGAACATGTGCTTGCTATTTAATGGCTGTGTTATCATTTTTCATTGTGACATCGGAGTCGTTATGTATTGGGTTCAGAGCACTGTATATTGTAAAAGGTAATATAACATGAGGGTTACCACTCCTTCGGAAAGGAAATGTGATTCAGAAACAATTTGAGGGCAACTGCAAGGTGATGTGCCACAGAGAACCAGAAGCTATTGAAATGTTAAACATAATTTCTGGACAATATAATACTTGCAAGAAAAAGACTTAAAAGAACATAAAGACTTTGCTTTCCTCACCCCGGGAGAGTTATACACCCCCCATTCTTTTTCTGACTACTAGTTAGTATTCCGAAAACCCATATTATGTTAAATCACTTGGAATTCGAGGGAAAGATGTATTATCACTTAGGGAAAAATTTATATATTTTTATTGCTTTTTCCACAACATGATTTATTATTTGAGTACAGATTAAAAATGCTATATTTATTAAAAAAAATAAACACTATAAAAACTGAGCAGGTACACAAGAAGAATACATCTGTGCAAGGTAATATATTTGAAACTAAAATTAGATTGAAAGTTCACTCCAGTTTCAAAACAAAATAGACAAAAAAAAAAACATAATAAAACTGGCACTTTAAAAAAAAAAAAACAACAACATATAAATTGTTTTTAGTTTATTCAAGACGTGACTTGAAAACTTCTCCTAGGTATGAATGTCATATCCTGTTTTGTGCAAACAAAAAGAGCCAAACAAAGGCTTCCAATACAGATGGATGAAGACTCCAAGTGCCTCCATCCATAATCCCTGCGGCCAGTGGTGTATCTTGATTTTGTGCTGCCCTAGGCAGACAAAATCCGGAAACCCCCCTACCCAAGCTGCACACCCACGTTACACACCTAAGACATGCCCCATCATTCAGACTCACATCAAGCTCACACTCCCATCACACTCAGTCACACACTCCTACTCCCATCACGCACACTCCGACTCCCATCACACTCAGTCACACACACTGTCTCCCATCACACAGACTCTGACTCCCATCACACTCAGTCACACACACTGTCTCCCATCACACACACTCTGACTCCCATCACACTCAGTCACACACAGTCTCCCATCACACACACTCTGACTCCCATCACACTCAGTCACACACAGTCTCCCATCACACACACTCTGACTCCCATCACACCCAGTCACACACACTGTCTCCCATCACACACGGTCTATTTTTTTTTTTTTTTAAAGGGACGGATTTTTTTTTTTTTTTTAATTTTTTTTCAGTGCTGGGGGGCGCTGCCGCCCCCCAAAATTTGCCGCCATAGGCATCCGCCTAGGATGCCTCGCGGTAAATACAGCCCTGCCTGCGGCAGTGACAAACTTCTGAATGGTGAAGTGAAACACGACAAAATCATCAAACCAAGTTTTATGCATAAATGGTGAAAATGTGGAGCAATCACCATTACATTTCTGTTTTTGAATTGAATTACCTTTCCAAAGATATCTGCTACTGCTTCACTGAGCTGGTGCGTCAGAATTTCAAATCATCTAAGCTGTGAGGAAGGAAAGTATCTGTGAGCAGGAGCAAAAACAGGCGCAAATAATATTAAAATGAATGTGAACATTTAGGGAAAATGACAGTCAAGAAGGAGGATTCAGGTGTCCAGTGAGAATTGGGAGAAACCTGAGACTCCGAGGAGTTGCAAACGATGTTGGAACTGTCATAGACGAGGTAACACAGAACATGCTTAAGGCAGGTTGATTGTTCCAGCACATTGGACTATGGCAAAAGATAGGGAATTGAAACATTAGAAATTATTAGAGTGCTATAAAAACATTGTTTTTTTTTACCTGAGTAATGATAATATGTTCCTCACTAACGGAAAGCTTGACACAAGCTCATAGTATAATTAGAAAGGTGCCACGTAATACGAGAAAATGGTGGATGATTCTCAGTATAAAACAACAACAAAAAGCTATATAGTGCAATATTGTCCGAAGATCACAACTCCAGACAATAGCATACTCAAAAAAAGAAAGCGAGGTCAATTTAAATGGAAGTTATCTGTCCTAAGAAGTAGCTGTTGCAAGGTTGTTGGTGTTTTTTTTTTTTTTATCAGGGGGTTTTTGTGTGTGGCTTTAATATCCATTAAAAGATGTGAATTTAATATCTTCAGACAAAACTGACGATTTAATCCATTGATCCAATGGGAGTTTTAATCTTTTGTACATATTGTGTTCAAGGGGTCTATTATATATAATAAACCTATATCTATCTATATAATATATATATATATATATATATATATATATATATACACACATACATACACACACACACACACACACACACACACATATACATATGTACAAGCTCATAGTAAGCTGAAACATTACTCCTTACTATAGTGTCGTACGTATGTCACTGTTTCACCTGAAGCACAATTGTGGAATTTAATTTCACTTTGTAATTCTGGGTTTCCATGGGAACCAATACTCTGACAGCCTATCGTGTAGAATTTGTAAACCTCACTAGTGAGAAATAATCAACAAAACACACAAAACAACTGTGGTTGAGAATTCTGAACACCAGTATCAATCATTCAGCTAAGATGGATCACGGAAAAAAAAAAACTTCCCAAATGGACTACAAACTGAGAAATAAGTTTCTGTTTTCGTTAAAAATAAACATTTTAGTGAGAAGGAAAAAATGCAGTTCAATGAGGGATCGGTGTACAGACAATTAACTACTAAAGCACTTCTTAATCATTCCCACTAATAAAATACATAAGCCATTTAACTCAAGACGTAAACCATTTGTAATGCTTTCAGATTAGTGTGCGTTTAAGTATTGCTATAATTTATCTTAAAGTAGTTTATAAGTAAACAATTTAAGTCCGTGAAGTTAGCAGTTTGGAAACTGAAAATCGCAGTGCTTTGTTTAATAACAAAAAGTTATAAGCAAATACTTTCTTTTTATATAACATAAATTGTTCCTTTGGGTCCCGGCCATAGTCCTTCTGGTTTATTCTAACAACATAAATCAACTGTATCCAAGGTCCGTAAAACGATCCTAGTAAATTCCAGTGGAGTCCATTTTATCCGTGTATACGATTGGAAGCCAATCTCGCAGTCCCAGTGACCTCTCTACTCAACTGCAAACATGTTCACAACAATTAGGAAGAAAATTCATTAGTATTTACAGTTGCCATGCACTGACCACAAAGGTTGTATATTCCGCACAAAGACCCTATAAATAGGTCGTTTTCACATTTATATACATTTTACAAATACATATATTTTTCCATGGGAGCTAATTACTTCATTTTTTGTTCCCTATCAACTTTCCAGGGATTTATAAAGTATACAATAAGACTACTTTCTTTCTTTCCCTAAAAAAAAATAAAAATAGATTATATTAAAAAGGGAAAAAAAAATGTAAAAATAAAATGGCTTCAGGGAAATATGAAGAAAACAATTATGTGGAATTTATTCACTTTTACATGCCAAGAGAAGAATGATAGTTTTAACTAAAATCGAACTGATTAAGTAATTGTTTTAAACTTAAAAAAAAAAAAAAAATACATTAAATCACTCAAACCCCCTCGCTTAACACCACTAGGTCTGACCTTATTGTTCAAGTCACTAACACTTTCATGCAATTTGGAGTATCACATTCCAAAGTACACACAAATGATTGACACAATGATTGCCCAATGGAACATTCCCATGGCTTTGACCAACTTCCTGTTTCAATGACATACATTTAACGTGGTCCAAGCCTGCCCTTAACCTTCCATAACTAGAGTAAGGACCAAAAGATGACTTAAATGGAATGTTGGGCTGACAAGTTACCTTCCCTCTGAGCAATGCACATGCTGTTGCATAAAATAACATACCATCTTAGATGTCAACTATTTAGACATGTACAGCTGTTGTTCGGTGAAATTTGCAATCAATTATTATTTTGCTTACATATGTCAAAGGCAGAATTTCACCTCTTGAAATACAGGAAATTGACAATTTTATTTGTCACAAGAACAGTTTTTTTTCTTCTTTTTTCGCCACGAATACTAACAGTTGGTAATTTGTATAGATAGCTGATGGAGAATAATACACGCAAAACCAATAGTGGTTGTTTCAATATGTTTTTGTTCTGATTAATTTCTATTTTTTGGTATGATTATTTAGACAAAAATACTAGAAAACTTTGGCTCTAAAAATAAGTGATCAATTATTATTATGTCAAATATATGTAAAGAGAAATAGAAATAGAAATAAATTATAATGATTGATTTAGATATCAGTCTTCAGCAATTAACTAATTTATTGGTGGATTACAAATATTACTACTTAGTTTAAAGTAAGAACTACACTTTCTACAATATAACAATATTTATGAGGATAGGGAGAAGGAGCAACTTAAACGAATAAGCAGTAAACAAATAAAGTTAAAATTAATACATAATGCAAATAGATTTGCAATTAACCTCTTAACGACAGATGACGTGCCAGGCGCATCACGGAAAAATGAGGACTTAGTGACAGGTGAGATGCCTGGCACGTCATGCACTAAACAGAGAAAATAATGCAACCGTGAGTCGCTTTCTTTATTCTTTCAGTGTTGCTACAATGCCTCTATGTAGAGGCATTGAGCAATACTAAAACAAAAGTGCAGGGGTGCGCTACGATAACTCCCCGGAGTGACCGTAGCTGCCATTTAAAAATGGCAGCGCCGTCTGCATACATGATCTTAGGAAGCGAACAAAAGTTTGCTTCCTAAGCAGCTTAGGTGTTGCTTAAGTGCCTCGCTAGCGACACACTTTGCAACACCAAAGCCCCCCTCTGATCTGATGGTGGTCGCTCTCCTGAGCGACCACCATCGGCTCAGCAGAAGAAAGCACTGCCTGTATTGGCAGCACTTCTCTTCTACTGGCAAGAGCATCCGAAGTTATTTTTTTTTTCACTTCCGTTGCTCTTGGTGGCGCTAGTAGATGCCTGCACAGCATGGGTTGATGGTGTAAAATACACTAGCTGGCTTCAAATATGTCCCAAATGGGACATGGGGGCAGGCTGTCTGCATGTCAAAATTTCAAGTTGGAAAACCAAAACCTGCACCTCCCAAATGTGGCCTTTTAGCCCCCAAACAACCCAACAAACCTGTGCATGGGTGGAGAAATAGTAGAATATTTTTAGCAGGTTTTTTCGTTCACTTTTGTCGATGAGGAGAAGATGTTTCAAATAAAAGTCAGGAAATTTGTGTGCTTTTTTTTATATACAGTGGCGTCACGAGGAGGGTGCGGGGGGTTTGGACCGCACCGGGTGACACCCCCAGCGGGGGTGACACCCGTGCTGCTGGCACCCCCTGAATTAAAATAAAAAAAAATAAAAAACTTACCTCCTTGTTGCTGTCTCGTGGTGCAGGTCCGTGGCTGTGAGGGAAGTGTTGTGCGCTCCCCTCCAGCCGCGCGGATCAATAAAGTTTGTTGAAACTTTTTTTTAAACAAACGTTATTGATCCGCACGGCTGGAGGGGAGCGCACAACGCTTCCCTCACAGCCACGGACCTGCACCGGGAGACGGCACCAAGGAGGTAAGTACTGGCTGGGGAAGGGGGTAGTAGGGTGGCATAACGAGCATACTGAGGGGCAAAATCCTGGCATATTAAATGGCATATTGGGGGCAAAATCCTGGCATATTGAGAGCAAAATCCTGGCATATTAAATGGCATATTGGGGGGCAAAATCCTGGCATATTGAGGGGGAAAATCCTAGCACATTAAATGGCATATTAGGGGGCAAGATCCTGGCATATTGAGAGCAAAATACTGGCAAATTAAATGGAATATTGGGGGACAAACTCCTGGCATGTTGAGGGGCAAAATCCTGGCATATTAAATGGCATATTGGGGGGCAAAATCCTGGCATATTGAATCGCTAAATCCTGGCATATTGAATGGCTAAATCATGACATATGGAGTGGCAAAATATTCCTGGCATATTGAATGGCTAAATCCTGGCATATCGAGGAGTTGAATACTGGCATATTTTATTTGGCAAAGTGATGCTGTGGCATGGTCTGTGGGGCAAAATAACATGTACTATGTGGAAAGTGACACTGGCTAGTTCTGTGGGGCAAAGTGACACTGTGGCATGCCAAATCGTGTAGGTGCAATATGAGTGCAAGCCAAGTGCTGTGGGTGCAATATAGCTGCATGGCAAGTTCTGTGGGTACTGTATGGTGCTGTGTTAAGTCCTTTAGGTGCAATATGGGTGCAGAGGAAGGGAATAATAAATAGGAATGCAATTTTTCAATAACATTTTTATTAAATAGAATATTAAATAATTCAAATAAGTATAAATGCAACTAGTTTTAGAGAGATGTCTGTGTTTATAGATATGTATTGTTTTCGAATTGTACAATTGTCACCTTGTGGGGCTCCTGTGTGTCGCATAATTAATGGCTGTCCCATGTGTGGCATATTTATTGGGCCCCATGTGTGGCATAATTAAGGGGCTCTTTTGTGTGGCATAATTATGGGGCGCTTGTGTGTGGCATTATTAAGGGGTGCATGTGTGTGTGTGGCATAATTAATTGGGCTCCAAGGTGAGGCATAATTTATGGGGTTTTGGTGTGGCATAATTTATGGGGCTCTTTTGTGTCATAGTTATGGGGCTCTTGTATGTGGTATAGTTATGGGCTCCTGTGTGTGGCATAGTTAAAGGGCTCCTGCGTGTGACATAATTTGTGGGGCTCCTGTATGTGGCATATTTAATGGGCCATCTGACTGGCATTACTAAGGAATCTGTTTGGCATGGTATTGGAGGAAATCCAGGGGGGTGACACCATGAGTTACCGCACCGGGTGACACCAACCCTAGTGACGCCTCTGTTTATATATATATAATATTATGGGATTTGATCAAAATTATGGCACCCAAAGAAAGCCCTTCTTGTCCCTGATAAAAACAATTTATAATTTTTGTGGGTACAGCAAATGACAAAGAAGAAAATTACAGCTAAACACAAATAGCACAGAAATTAAAATAGCCATTGCTCAGAATGGACAAAAATGTTTCAAAGGGTCTGTCCTTAAGGGGTTACTATATAAGTAAGTATATACTGTTACCAAACTAATACATTGGTTGAATGGAAGTAACCACTTAACAGTGTATCAAGCATGTAGACACGTGATACAATTACCAGTGAACCAGTGTGTGTGAGAGTAACTCTTTGTTTAAGTGTGAGTCTGTGTGTGTAAGTGTGAGACACGCTTCACACGGAGTCACACTTACACGCACACTCACTCTTATACTAGACTAGTCACCAAGTGTGACTCTGCATGTCTGTGTGTGTAAGTGTAGGTATGTGCGTATTTCTGTGTGTAAGTTTACAAATGTTTGCAATAAATATTCTTAAAAAGTGTATGTGTTTTTTTTTTTTTGACATTTTAAAGATAGAAGGTGGGTTGTCAAATGCTCTAGGTACGCTTAATCCGTGGAATGTCCCAAAATGAATAAACAAAGTATGATCTTTAAATTCAAAACCTTTAAGATGGAGTTTATCTGCATATTCCTGGCCTGGTTTGATAAGATGTCTTCCTCCTGTGATTTCTCCATGATCCTTGCTTATACTGTTTATCTTTCTAAGAATCAGAAGCATTTGCAAGCACCTTCCTCACGGACCTGTGATCTCTTTTCTAACCCTGAATGAGTGTGGCCCTGCTTGCTACAATAGAAACATTTACCTTTAAATAGGTTCTGGGAAGTGTTTGCAATCTTTTCATTGATATTAGACATAGTTGCAATTTTGTAAGGCTTGCCCTACTCCTTTGGTTATCAGATTCTGCTTTGCTTCCCCAATAATATTTAATACATCTTCCAGAGTTTCTTTCTGCCAACATTTGCATCTCAGGGTTCCGTATGTAAATTTCCTAATTAGATATTGTAATAAATCAGGAGGAGTTTGGTCTGGTGGTACACGGTGAGTTAGTCTATATACTTCACGGTCCTTTCTGCAAGCACATGGCTATCTAGGTTTCTGTGCCTAGTTACCAGTTTAATAATCGCTTTCAATCAGTTGTCCTCTGTACCCCAATCTCTTTGTGGATTAGCTGATACACTTACAGGTGTTTTACACCTACATGCAATTTCATCTTGTAGCCACAACTTTAGCATGATGCATCACTCTTTAGCAGAGAGCATGCATTGCTGGACTGCCAGTTCAAAATAGAACATGATTGATACAACATCTGCAGTGTAATCATTTGTTGGAAACAAGGGCTTCAGCTTTACTAGTCTATTAAATACTTTCTCCTTGTCCAGCTTTTGGGAAATTCTGGCAGTATAGAGATGTGGAACCTCCCCATTGTACATGGCAGGACTCCTACTCCTATCACTATGAGTGGTGGATAGAGTGCAGTTCTTTGGCTGTGAGAGCTTTGTATGCCAGGGGTTTATACAGGAGCTTCCTGCATATCCAGTGACTCTGATACAATAGTTGGGCTATCTTACTGTTTGCCGTACATGTGGTTTTATTGGTCTAATCACATGGATCCCCACAGCTGCATTCAGCTACTGGGGCTTGGGAAGACAAACAAGTCTTAAGTGAGGATATTAATTCACCTCTGGTGTCATAATTTAACTGCAGCTTCTTTATATAACCTGTATTTAAACCACAAGTTGGACAGTCACCTTTACTGGAGTGGGCCCGACCAGTAAACGATTTAACTGAATCCTCAGTAACCTCAGAAATTTCATACAATTCTGGATTTTTCGTTATTTCTTATGCAAACAAACTATTTTATCATCTAATCTCATATATTCTCATATTGCAAGCACAGGCTATGTATTTTCTTAAATTCATTGTTCATTTTCTATCAATAAACCATCAAACTTGTTAGTTTTTGCATACTGTGATACAATTTCCATTCTCTCACTGGCATGGATGCCAGTTATGGCTGGAGTTCAGGTGCAAGGGCAGGAGCAGGTGTAATACCCTGCGAAGGGTGACCACTCTCCCCCAAGGGTGGAGCCCCAGGCTTTGAGTGGCCACAATCATGGGTTATAGGCCTCCCTTTGGTCATCTTGATTAAACAGGGACAAACAGTCAAATCCAGTGAACATAGTCAGGGTCACAAGCCGAAAGGTCAAGACTGGAGAAGGACAGAGAAATCAGGGTACAAGCCAAGTCAGGAACAGAGAAGGACGGAGAAATCAGGGTACAAGCCAAGTCAGGAGTGGAGAAGGATGGAGCAGTCTGCATACAAGCCAAGTTGATACCAGAAGTCAGAGTATCCTAAACATAGCACACAAAAAAACATCAGGCAGGCGAAATGTTCCAGCAGAGAATGCTGGGAGCAGGGGGATTAAATAACAGGGCAATAATTAAAGACTAGGAACACCTGAGCAGATACCTAGGTACAGGCAGGAGGTTTATATGCAACAGAGTAATGCTGACAACCAAGTCCTCTGGTGGCGAGCACAGCAAACAAGGTTATCACAAACACAGCAGTCCAGGGTTTGATCCCAGCAGATGGTACACATTATTATAAAGTGCTTGATTTGTATCTTGAGACTGCAACACCCTGCTTTGAATGCTCAGGCTGGACTAAACAAAATCTTTCAGCATTTTATTCTGGTTGCTTCTTTGTTTCATCCATGTCGTCTTGCACAAAACACACAAAATTGGTTTGTTACTTTGTCTTTTTTATTTTTATTTGTTTTTTATTCATACAAAATTTGTAATATTTTGTCCCTTTTGAGTTGACTTGTATGTGGAAAACACAGGATTGCCCCCCCCTCCCTTCCACACGCAAGTTAGAAAATAATTACCTGCTCTCATAAAATGAAATAAAAATAAGATGAACCATGTACTGATTTAATTATCAGTCAGCGCCAGCTACATCTTACTAAATAACCTGCAGGACGGCATAGACCATAGACCTCTGGCCAGGAGAACAAAGATGCTGGTTTGGCGATTTGATCGTTAAGGACCAAAGCTCCATCCAGCGTGAATGGGTTTAAGCAGCAGCCCTCTTTTATTCTGATTGAAATCCATGTCCCCTGCCACATCTGGGCTACCAGTTATTTAAAACATATGTGCAGGGCACTGGTTCTGATAATTGGCTAGTGCTGTTGTTTGCTAAGACACTGGCTAGTGCTGTTGTTTGCAAAGGCACTGTATAGTTGGGAGCTATATGAGCACACATATTAAGCATTATAACATCAATTTATGCCAAATATAGTCACACATTGCAAAGGCAATGATATTCTGCTTCATGGGAATACAACAACTTGCTAAAATGACAGCTTTTCTTGAAGGTGCAAAATAATTTAATTGCATTTAAACAGCTTTGAATTATAATCTTGTGGGTCCCAGGACCATGTATAAGGTATAAACCCTGTGAAGTTTACAGAATTCTGCAAGTGGATCTTGATAATATGTCTTGTTTGAAAAGCTATTTTGACTAAGCATTGTAGCATATTTGTAATTTGGTGTATTGATCCCACCAGCCCCAAACTATCTTTATTGTAGATTGACCAGATAGAGCAGATTTGTGGGTAAAACTGACTCAAGCAGCTATCATATGGACATTTATATATTAACTATATCATTATATTATTAGCCTGTACATATCCTCCCCCCTCCCCCCCCCCCCCCCCCCCCCAGCTTCGCTGGCAACTTATAGCATTGCATGCATCAATTGGCCGCTGACTTTTAAAATTGATAGCTGCTTTTCAATTTACTCCTACCCAGATCTGTATCTCTGCAGCAAGGAGCTTTTGTTCCACTTGAAAATATAAAGTGGTGGGATCATTTTTAATCACTTATCATCTTTGGTTCCCTTTTTTTTTTTTTCTTTACTTTATTCACTGTTTTTTGGTTGTTCTTAACATTGTAAATATTATTAGAATATCAGGTTTATAAAATTATCATTAACAGGTTACGTTTTAACTGGGCTGAATATCAGATTTCGTCTTTTCCTCTATACTTTTGTCACTCCTAAGCTATATCCCATGTCTGGTATTCCTTGCACATACTCATTGTTTCTTCTTTAATACTTATTTATTTGACACAACGAACCCGTATGGCGTATAATTCATCTATTTGATAACTATAACATCTTCTGAATGTTGGGATAAAGTACCATCCTCGTGTATTTAAACAAATATAAAAAATGTACCTTTCCTGAATAAGCGTTAGTAGAAGGTGAAACGCGTGGTGTGTTTCCAGTTTGTTCTTGTCTTCCCTATTTGCTGTTTTTTTGTACAATAAATTTATCACTTTGAAAATTGTTGTGCCGCAAAGAATATTATTTTTTGGATGACTGCAATTGCCCTGACGATTGACAGAGCTGGTGTGCAGCCTTACCTGGTAATTAGTTCTTCTCTATTACAACTCCCATCTCCGAAGAGCCCGCGATTTTGCTTTCTTTCCTGAATAAACACGTATTATTATAACCCCGTCTCGTTTTTATTACATTAATGATTTTGGTCCCAACATTCTTTTTCTATCTTTTGTCTTTTGCCAGGATAGCATAGCGGGACTCACCACAGCATTGTCTATACCTTGAGTGCAAAGAATAAAAAAAAAACGATCCCAAACGATCTATACATTGTTTTAGCAAAATCACCAGCAAATGCATAAATGAAGAGAAGTATGTGTTCAAATGTCTACTGAGTATGACATCACATGGGGCTTGATATGTAAATGAGCTACAACTCAAAAATGGGTAATTTGCATATCAAACCAAAAGGTGATGCATTTGGAAGAAACTTTTCTTTTAATTAATGCATTTGCTTGTAATTCTGCTGGCACAAAGTATAGATCATTTTTATCCCTTTTTTATTCTCTTTGATAACCGTATAAACAAGATTTGGATGACACTCCCTTTAAGAAAATGCCCTTTTCCTTTTATATCTTGATATTTTTTTAATATTCCCGAAATTTTACTCTTCTCCGTGATTTATGGATATCGGATTTCTAAAGCAAAATGTATGCAATTAAACTTATTTCAAGTTCAACTTTTTCTTCTCCTTATTTATACTAATAACATAAATAGATGAGCTATTATAACTAAGTAGTGTCTATTATAAAAACTTTAATATTTCATAGTGTGAAATATTTATGATTTATTTACTAATAATAACCAGGGTAAAAGGATGTATAGTTTTTTTGTACTTAATTTAGTACAGACTGTATAGTTTTTCTTTTAGTTTAGTGTGAATGTAGTGAATTATACAAAGAAAAATAAACCTAGCTATGCTTTATTATTACATTAATAATTATAATACTTTATATAAAATAATATTGCACGCCACTGAGAAAAGGAATACATATTATTTTCTGTATTTGTTTCTATTTGTACATATGACTTTCTTGACAACCAGAAAACTGAACAAAGTTTTAACATGCTTCAGGAATGCGTAAAGTGAAATATTTAATATAAATCTAGAGGATCAAATAGTATTTGAGGTTAAACGTCAGGATGGGTTTGCTTTGAAAAACAAACAAAGCAAAACAAAAAAAAAAAGGATGTGTAACTTCCTCTTTAAGAAAGAAACAAATCGTTAAATGCCTTTAGGGGTATTTTTCTAATTCTTTAAAATGTTATCCATGAGGTTTTCACACCACATGTCAGCCAAGACTTGCGTTCAACGAGAAGCACTCCTAACATGCTATTATTCTGTTACCTAAGAAACTATCTTCAAAACAGAAGCCCTTATGAATATTCTGGAGATGCATCAGACACATCCCCCCCCCCCCCCCCACCCCTTTGCACTGCATTGTGTATATAGCGTTTGGCAGAGGTTCGCCACTCACAAGATAAACTGGTGCTATTGCGCCAGGATTCTATTACACTTGACCCCGATCATTGGCTGCATGCAGATTCCAGTTGTGATCCATCCTAGAAAGAGAAGACAGACCCAATTTTGAATCATTTCTAACTTCTGTTTTTAACATATCCAAAAGGATGCCTCATTTACTATGTAGCGTAGTATCACATTCATTTCAGAATCTCTCTTTTCTTCATCCAGTTGCCGAATGCCTGAATTTTCCTCCTTCGAACATTAATCTGAATGTCAAGAGTAGATTTTTTTTTTTTTTTTATGAAGAATTCCACTTATGGTATCCAAAAGCAAAGTATAAATACAACACATCCCACATGAAAAGCACACAGTTTCAAAATAAATTAAAAAAAAAAAAAAAAAAAAACATAAGATTTTTCTAATCTTACATTTGTTTTAAAAAGCAAAACATAATGTTCCGCTTGATCACTGGCCAATTCTCTGGTTGTGGCTTGTTTTGCAAAATTCAAGGTCACAACATAAAGATGAAGAAGACTAGAAGTAAGCAATAAGTTCCAAATTTGCTCATGCAAAACAAATATCTTAGAAAACCAATAAGAATACATTTTTTTTTATTTTATTTTTGTTCTTCAAATACCAAGTGCTACAAGTCAGTCAAGTCATAAAGAATCATTATTGCTATTTAATTTCTATAAAGTTACCTTACTGCATCATAGATTTCAACAAAAAAAAAACATTAAACAAAATAAATAGTTTTTAAAAAATATATCTTAGAAACATCCGCTTGACTATCAGAGCAGAAAAGTATAAAATGACATCACAACAATGCCGACATGTAGCAGTGTATGCAAATTTGCAGCCTTTTATGCAAATGAGCTCGGAAGTGTGACATGTCCGGAGAAGGTCTGTAAGCTAACCATCCCTTTGCACTCCTTTGGATGTCTGTGAAATGTAGTCACATAGCAGACAAGTCTCTCAAGGCTTCACATGAATAGCAACTAGGAATGATTGAGCGCAGAAGCAATAAACTGTGGTTTTACAAGATTATTTTACCTATTGTAGCTTAGAAGGATCGTGCTAGACAAGGGGCAGGCAAACTGCGGCGCTCCAGCTGCTGATGAACTACATCTCTCCATAATACTCTTTCAACTGAGAGGCTGGCAGAGGAGTATGGGAAACGTTGTCCAACAACATCTGGGGTTCCTTATCCATGCATTAAACAATATCGCCCGCAGCAAGGCCAGTGCAGCCAACCAGGGCCGACCTTTGGGGTGTGCGACCTATGTGAAGCTACAGATGTGGCGCCTGAGGAAGTATCTGCCTACTGGCGCTTCCTTTGTCAGGAAGCCCAACTAGCCCTGCTCTGCTCAGTCACACCCTACACCAACTCTAAATGGCACTAAAGTGGGAACAACAGTTTTTTCCCCAAAATCTATTTATTCAATAGCGTGCGGTCACCTATCAACGAGGGACCGCAGGCTGCCTATTAGGTACAGGGGGATTACTGTATTTGTGATCACCGCCCCCTCAAGCTCTGCAATACAAATCAGAGAGTCGGGATGTCACATGACACTAAATCAGACCGGCCCTGGATGCTGAACCCCCCTGGACTGTTTCCCTCCCTGTCATGCAAAGTAAAGGTGCATGGAGGGATCATATAGTACTTTTATGGGAAGGGATGTATGCATTAATATATATAATTTATTGAATTTAAAGAAAAAATCATTTAAGGGAAATTTTATGAAAATGTTACTGATCATGTTTAACTTATGTTCTCAAACCACTGATGTTTCTATGTATGTGGCAGTATGTGTGTGTGTGTGTGAAACTGTGATTAGGCGTATATATATGTGGGACATTGTGTGTAACACTGTGTGATGGTGCGTGTGTGGCATTGTTTGTGTATGTGACTGTTTTGTGACCCTTTCTATGGCCTGAAATCTGAATGCACCCTTAGTAAATGGTAGGCAGCGAACAGATATTAGTTGCCCATCACTAAACAACAGGAAAATCCAGGGTAAGTCCCTTAGGTGCCATCTGGGTGCTTAGGTGCCATCTGGGTGCTCTGGCAAGATCTGTGGGTGCTCTAGAAAGAACAGTGGGTGCAAGCTGGGTCCTTTTTCAAGTGCCATGGATGCAGTAAGGTGGTGCTTTAGCAAGTTTTGTGTGTGCAATCAGGTGCTATGGCAAGGGATGTGGGGGAAATGATGAAAGAAAGGCAGGATAAATGGAGTGAAGGGCGGCAGAGGAAGGACATAAAAACAAGGAATGCACTTTTTCAAGAACAGCTTTATTATCTGATAATGATCTTTTACCACCACCTGTAACTGGCAGTAAGGGGGACACCACAGGGGTGGCCAGCACAGGGAACTAAAACACCTTTTGGTCAGCCCTGAACACAAACAGTGAATTGCAGCACCTGGCACTTTTTATTCTGTTATGATTATAAACTAATTTCTTTTAGGCATATATAATATTATTCTAGTGACAGGGTCCCTTTAAAATTAGTAAACTTCCACACAAATCCTGCTGTCTTAAAAACAAAGAATGTTCGTAGAAGAAATGAAGAATGAGCACAAATGATGTAAAGAAGTTATGTTTGTAAACATCAGTACAAAATAGGCAGAATTTACTTTTTTTGGGAACACATTTGTGGCTACAACTACGCAATCTAACATAAAAATTATGAAACAAAATATTTCATTCTATAGCAAGACACATAGTGTATACACGAGTGATTAACAGGTTGTGTTTCCATCAAGGATAAACAAAATGTCCTTGGAATGGCCTGTGAGGGTCCATGGAACATCATTAAATTGTCCATCTGAAAGTCTAGTTAGTGTCCACTGTGAACAATGCTGGTGCTATGTATCTTTATATTACTATGATTACATATTTATTTATGAAATGCCATCACATTGATGTAAACATTGGTCAAACAGAAGTCAGACTCAAAATGAAGTAGGCAAACTTAAAAACTTAAACGCAAAGAAAAACAGTCCTGTTCCATCTCGGATGATTCTTTTCCAGACTGTGCTGTACCCTCTTTCCAAATTAGAGTACAAAAATATGGTTAAAACTAATATAGAAGCGCTTTAACTCCCCTCCTCCTCTCTTGATGGCTTGTAAAAACGAGAGACGCTCTCCTTTTGACCATTGGACTGACAGGCTCTAGCCAGATTCAAGAGAGTAGACTCCAGATCAGCTCTGACTCAGTTGAGAGGCTGAGCTGAGAGTAAACCCACTGGATTTTCTCCAGACACGTAGCACCAATTTTTTTTTAACCTTTTGTTTGTGATTGTGACGCAAACATTAAATAAATGTTTAGTGCTCTTTTTACTTCATGTGCGGATCTTTCTGACCTAACATATAAACGCAGAGCTTTCCACATATATTTCTATTTAAACTGCTTGGAAAACTTATAATTACTATTTTAATTCTTTCTATATGTACTTGAAACAGTGCTGCTGTAAAAAGAGGCCATGCTGACAAGTCTCCAGAGACTATATACCATTTCACTTTCCATGTATTAAATATTGTTTATGCAAACCATGGCTGCAATGTGAACAAAAGACTGAATAAAATACTTAGAGCCAATAGCTTTGTATATATCAGTTTCTTTTTTTGGCAAACAAAATACTAACGAATGCTGGCAATTTTCAGTAAGAGTGTTAACATATTCTACTTGTAAAGTAAACTAAACATTTAAGTAAATCAAATGGTAAAACTGTATTTAGTGCAGATGAATTCTTTGTTTCTTTTATGACTATATCCTGTGTCTTTTCCTTTTCAAAAGATGAGTTGGAAATTCTCTGGTATTCTCTGATATTCACAGTAGCATTTTCAGTGATAAAACAATGATTGCAAAATCTGCTTGGAAATTACGCTCACATAATTCGTGGATATTTTTATATCACAGAAAGTGGGTTTCATAATGTGGTACTCTTGTCAAATCTGTCAGAGCCATGCCAGCAGGGGGCAGTGCAAGGATCAAGACACAGGTATTTCCTCCTCTGCCAACTTGGGCTTTTTGCTCTTAACAAAGAATTTCAGCACCAGGTGTGTGTCACATGGCATCTCACGCTCTGACATATACAAGTGCGCAAGTAGAACAGGAGGAATCAATGTTTGTGCAAGTCATTGGCGACTCAGACAATGTTTGACCACCAGGGTGGGATTTATTTATATGTTAGCTTTTTTCCGTTCTTGGTAGGGCTCCAAATTCTGTGTTTGTTTCAGTGAGTTGTAAGGGTATGCACAGATTTGGCACCTAGAAGGACTTCAGGCATACCACACTGACAAGGCCAATGAATGCCAAAATTTACATCTGTAGTTCCTGTCTACCTCATGCAAAGAAGACCAGCTATGCATTTTGGATCTCGACTGTCCTTTTCGGTGGGACCAGGCTGATATGCTGATGGAGAGGTTTCCTCTGTAATGGTGTCAGCAAGCAAAAAATGGTGAAGCCACTCCCGAGAAGGTTACATCATATAGGGCTGGCAATTTTAGCTTTTGTCTGTTCTTGGTGTGGCTCCTAATTCGTTGTCTCTGTGAATTATAAAGTAAAGCCCAAACATGGGTATCTGCTTTCTGCACCTAGAGGAATACCAGGTGGACCACTCTGACAAGGCTAATGAAGGCCGAAACGTACATCTGTGGTTGCAGTGTTCCACGTGCAGAGGAGATCTACCAGGCAATTTTGGATTTGGACTGCCTTTATGGGTGGGACCAGTGTGATATGCTAATGAAGAAGTTTCCTCTGTAATAGTGCAAGTGACCAATAAACGGTGATGCCCTTCTGAGAATGTTACATCCTATAGGGCAAGATATTGTGTACAATTCTTTGTGGGGCTACGAATTCTTTGTATCCATGAGTTATAAACATATGCCCAAAATTGGGTCCCTGCTTGCTACACCAAGAGAGATACCAGCCGTACTACTGACGAGGCCAACGAAAGCCGAAATGTATGTCTTCCGAGTAGGTTACATCCTACAGGGCTGGCTATTTGAGCTTTTGTTCATTCTCGGCTGGAGTCCCAATTCTTTGTTTGTCTTTAAGGGAAGTAGCACTTTGCATCATGTATTATACTGTAATACGTGTAATGTTACATCATGTATCATATAAACGTCCAGTTTAATATACGCCTGATGCCATGTGTCCCAGGATGCTTTGTGCAGGGGCTGATTACACAACATGACGCAGGTGTACCATGCATTTGTTGCGGCCCAAGCTGCAGAAAGACTGTAACTAGAAAGAGGTAAGTACATTTACTATCTGTCTTTAGTGACGATGAACATCTATACATGGCAGAACACACTTTGCTCTAAATGTCCCTATGTTCAAGAATATGAATATTATATTTTCCAGATTCTTTTATTATTTTTCTCTTTGCCTCTGTACATGTGTTCCGGCACAAACCCAATGTGTAACCCAAAAGGGGATACAGTAAACACATCTTTTCATACTATTTCCATAATCTTTCCCCAGAAGACTGAATATGGGGCAGAAAAATTATCAAGGGAAAAAAAATCATTATTTTAAATACCCCCACAATTCCATGCTCTGGCCCTGAAAGAGACAATTAATTTGATTTCACTATTTTGAAAGTTAAGGCCAGGGGAACAGGTTATCCTCCATATATTACCCCAATATACAAGAAGCACTTGTCAAAAGGATGCTACATACAAAGCACATAGAAGAAACTATAGAAAGTTGTTAGTTTTCCAAATATTTATTACCGTATTTGCTCGATTATAAGACGACCCTGATTATAAGACGACCCCCCAAACTTTGTATATTCCTTTAGGAAAAAAACTAAAAGCCTGAATATAAGACTACCCTATAGGAAAAAAAAAGTTTAACTTGTATATATGTAAATTGCTTTTTAATATGTAATAAAAAATTGATATTATACAAATGTATTTCTTGTTTTTATTTCCTTGCGGCCTCTCTCCCTGCCCCCTCCAGTGTAGTCTCTCTCTCTATCTCCCCCCTCCCTCCCCTAGTCTCTCTCTCTCTATCCCCTCTCTATCTCTCTCCCCCTCTCTCTACCCCCCCTCTCTCTCTCTCTATCCCCCCTCTCTCTCTATCCCCCCCTCTCTCTCTCTATCCCCCCCCTATCTCTCTCTATCCCCCCCCTCTCTCTCTCTATCCCCCCCCCTCTCTCTTCCCCCCCCTCTCTCTATTCCCCTCCCCTCTCTCTCTCTCTCTCTATTCCCCCCCCCCCTCTCTCTCTATCCCCCCCCTGTCTCTCACTATCCATCTCCCCCCTTTCCCTGGTGGCTAGTGGGGGCAGCTGGGGGATGTCTGCACTATACGTGCAGATATCCTCCATGCTGCCCGACACCTCCGTCTATTATGACGGACAGCTGGTCCGTCATAATAGACGGAGGTGTCGGGCAGCATGGAGGATATCTGCACGTATAGTGCAGACATCCCCCAGCTGCCCGCTTTTCCCTGGTGTCTAGTGGGGCAGCAGCAGTGGCGTAGCGTGGGGGGTGCAGGGGGGGCCGGCCGCACCGGGCGCAATATCTGGGGGGGCGCACTAGCCCTATGCGGCCGCGTGGCCGCCAGGGCCGTCTTTAACGCGGGGCAAACGGGGCAGCTGCCCTGGGCCCATTTACTCCTGGGGGGCCCCAAGGCAGCTGTCCCGTGGGCCCCCAGCCCCTGCTGCCGCGTTCACAGCGCATTGCGCTTGTGAACGCTTTTTTCCGGCAAGCCGCATCCGATGGATGCGACGGCCGGAAAAAAATACAAAAAAAAACTGACGCCGGATGTGACGTCGCGTCACATCCGGTGTCTGCTTCCCTCCTCCGTGCAAGAGGGAAGACTGCACGGAGGAGACATCCGGCGGGGGACACGGAGCCGCTTCATGTAAGTACGGGGGGGGGGGGGGGGGGCTGGCTTGCACAATATTCCTGGTATCTGACTGGCACTATATTACTGGGCATCTGATTGGCACAATATTACTGGGTATCTGATTGGCACTATATTACTGGGTATCTGAATGGCACTATATTACTGGGCATCTGATTGGCACTATATTACTGGGCATCTGATTGGCACTATATTACTGGGTATCTGATTGGCACTATATTCCTGGTATCTGACTGGCACTATATTACTGGGCATCTGATTGGCACAATATTACTGGGTATCTGATTGGCACAATATTACTGGGAATCTGATTGGCACTATATTACTGGGTATCTGACTGGCACAATATTACTGGGTATCTGATTGGCACTATATTACTGGGTATCTGATTGGCACTATATTACTGGGTATCTGATTGGGACAATATTACTGGGTATCTGATTGGCACTATATTACTGGGTATCTGAATGGCACTATATTACTGGGTATCTGATTGGCACAATATTACTGGGCATCTGATTGGCACAATATTACTGGGTATCTGACTGGCACTATATTACTGGGTATCTGATTGGCACAATATTACTGGGTATCTGATTGGCACAATATTACTGGGTATCTGATTGGCACTATATTACTGTGTATCTGAATGGCACTATATTACTGGGTATCTGATTGGCACAATATTACTGGGAATCTGATTGGCACTATATTACTGGGTATCTGACTGGCACAATATTACTGGGTATCTGATTGGCACTATATTACTGGGTATCTGATTGGCACTATATTACTGGGTATCTGAATGGCACTATATTACTGGGTATCTGATTGGCACAATATTACTGGGCATCTGATTG